>CADCSX010000025.1:1200000-1734338 GCA_902805475.1 Entonaema liquescens | reverse complement strand
TTATTAATTAATCTTTTTAATAAAATATTTATTATTATAGAATATAAAAAGATATAAATTATTAATTCTTTAAAAAATATTACGTAATACTTTATAATAATAAAAATTATTAATTTTATAAAATTAATTTTAATAATATTTAAGATAATTTTATATACTTAATAAATATAAATATATTAAAAGATATAATATATAAATTATATTTATATATTAACTTAATTTATTTATTTTATAAATAAAAAAAAAATCTTTTTTATATATATATTTTATATTAGGATATTATATATTAAATAATCCTTTAACCATTTATTTTAATAATTGGGTTATATAATAAAATTAATTTCTTTTAGCGTAGAATTATTTTTTAAAATTAATAATAATTAAATTTTAATAATTATTATATTTAAAAAATTTTTTAATTTATTATTTATAATAATTAATTTTATATAATTTAAAAATATATCTTTTTTTATTAATATTATAATTAATATTATAATATAACTAATATTTAAATAAAAAATATTATTTATTATTAATATTATAAAAAAAATATTTAAAATTTAAAGTTAAAACGTTTTTATTTTTATAAATTATATTTTATACCTTATATTTAATTTTATATAAAATAATATAATAAATTATATTATTACTTTTTTTATTAATATAGTTTAAATATTTTAATTATTATATTAAATTTTTTTTAAGAATTTCCTTTTATGTAAGTTTATGATAATATATATTTAAAGAAAATGTTTAATATATTTATATTTACCAACTTTTATATTAATATTATATATATTTAAAATATTTTAAATTTATTTATAATTATTATTTTATTTTTAATAAATATATAATATTTTTAATTAAATATTTTATTAAATTATAAAAATAATAGTAATATTTAAGATTTATGATTTAAAATTTAAATTTAAATTAAATTTATTTAATTTTATTATATTTTATATTTCTAATTTATAAATTTTTATATTATATTAAAATATTTTAAAAATAAAATATAAAATATAAAAATATAATATTTATTAATATTTATTATTTTATTTTTTAAATAATATTTAAAATAATTAAATATTATTTAAATATAGAATTTTTTATTTATATTATTTTTCTTAATTTTCTCTTTTATTTTATTTATTTTTTATTATTATTATTCTTTATTATAATTGGAATAATTATTATAATAATTAATATATTAATATTTAAATCTATATTTATATTTTTATTAATTTTTTATTTAATTTAAATTTTTATTTATTTATTTCTTATATTTTTTTTTATTTTTTAATTTAATATTTTTTTTTATAATATAAATTCTTTAATTAAAAGAATTTTATCTTTATTAATTATATTAAAGGTAATATATTTCCCATTAATATCTCATTTATTTGAAATTAGTTTTATTAAATAATATATTTATTTATGTTTATATTTTCTATTAAGTAATTATTAAATTTAATTTTAATTATAAAAATCCTTTAAATATCTAAATTAATTCATCAAATATTAAAGGTTTAAATTAGGTTATTTATAATAATTAAAATGTAAATAAGGAAAAAGAAAAATTATATTATTTAATAATATTATTAAAATTTTTTTATAATATAAATATATTTATTTTTTAAATAAAATATTTATTAATTATTTATATATATTAAATATTTTATAATATTATATTTAATATTTTATAATTTAAATAAATAATTTAATTAATTAATTTAATATTTCTTATTTTATAAATTTAAAAAGAATATATATTTAAAATAAAAAAAATAAAAAATATTAATATATTAAAAAATTTTAAAATAATAATAAAATAAGTATAAATAAAAATATTTAAAATATAATATTAATTACTTTATGGATTTTTTAATATAATAAATATTAATATAAATGAATATTTGATAACGCCTTTAATCCATATATTTTTACCTTTTAAAAATAAATTTATTTAATTAATAATTAACATTTTATTATTTTTATTAACATTTAATAATTAATAAAAATATCTTATATAAATTTTTTTATTATAAAAGTTATAAAAGTATAATAGCTTATTATTCTTAATAAGGCTTTTATATATTACTTTTTTCCTTTTTATAAAAGGTATTAAGAGTGGGTAATATTAATTTTTCAATTTAAATAAAATATTAAAAATATATTAATAAATTACTTAAATTATTAAGTTAAGATTAATAAAGAGATTCTCCATTTAAATATTAATATTTAATAGATTAAAGCTTATATTAAATTATTTATTACCTTAACGTAATAATAGGTAATAAAATATTAAAATAATAATATTATTAAAAAAAAATAATTATATAAAAAATTATATAAATTAGAAGATTTTTTATTTTTATTTTTAATTTCATTAATAACTAATATTTTTTTTATATAATATAAACCATTAATTATAAATTTTATTAAATAATTTTAATTTTATAATTTAAAATTTAAGTTATTATTTATAATAGATATATAATATTTTAAAAATTAATATTTATTAAATTAACACCTTTATTAACTTTTAAAATATAAATTTTATAATTTTCTTTTTAAACTTTTAAAGTAACATATTATTATTATTATTATTATTAAAATTATTATTAATAATAAATATAATTATTTTATTAATATATTTAAAATTTAAATAATTTTTTATAAAAATAATAAAATAATTTCTATTAATAACTTTTTCCGTACTTTTCCTAAAAATAATGTTTTATAGTATTTTTATAGAATTAGGTATAGTTTAACTTAAATACTTATTTTACATCTAAAATTGTATAAAATATTTAAAAAAAAAATAATTATTTTTATAAGTTTTTTTTTTATATAAGAAAAAGAAATTATTAATAAATATAAAATTATTAAACTTAATTTAGAAATATATTTAATATTTTTAAATAATATTATTTAAAATATTTAATATTTTATTTTATTTTAAAGATAAGTTTAAAATTAAATTAATACAAAAAAATGAATAAGGATTAATTTAAATAAAATTTATTGATATTAATAAATACCTTAAACGATTAAATTTTAATAATAGATATAAAATAAAGGATATATATGTTTTAATATTTTTATAAATATTATAAATAAAATATTTAATATAATATTTTAATATAATATATTTTATTTATTAAAAGATTATAATATAGATATTATTTATTATTTAATAAGTTAATTATATTTTTTTAATAATTTTAATGTTATAAGATTTAATTATTTTATATTATTATATATAATATTTATAAGCGTTATAAAAAAACGCTTGCCTTTTTTGATTAAACTTCAAATTTGAAATAATAAAATCTTATATTTTATATTATTATAAAAACATTAAATATTATTAATATATTAAATTATAATTTTATTTTTAAAATAAAGTTTATATATTAATTTATTATATAGTTATTAATATATATTATATATTAGTTTTATTTAAATATTACTTAATATTTTTATTTAATAATATAAATTTTTATATTTAAAAATTAAATAAAAATTTAAAGTAAGTTAAAATTTAAAAAATTTATAAAATATATTACTTTTAAAATTTTAAAAACTTTTTTAATTTTTAATATAACTAATAATTTTAAAAAAAAAGATAATATTTTTTTTATTAATATATATATTTAATTTTAAGTTTTAAATAATATATATTTTATAATTATTATAAACATTTAAAATATATAATTTTAATTTTTCTTTAAAAATTAAAATTAGGAAATATTCTTAAAATATATTATTAAATTTAAAATTAAAATTTAAATAATATAATATATATTAACTTTAATATATTAAAATAAAAAATATTAATAAGGTTTTATTTTAAAAAATATATAAAATGTATATTATTTTAATAATATTTATAATATCTAAATTAAAAATATAAAATTATAAATTATAAATAATTAATAAAAGTTAATATATTCCGTTATTAAAAAAAAAATCTTTTAAAAATAAACTTATATTATTTTAAATTAAATTTAATTAAATAAATGGTAATAAAATTTTAAATGATATAAAAATAAGTAAATGAGATTTATTTTAATATAAATTATATATTAAATATTTATAAATTCTTTTTTATAATAAATAAAAAATATTTATTTCATTAAGTATATTATATTATTTATTATAGTAAATAATATAATAAATAATAATATAATAAAATAATCATATGTTAAAATATATATAATTAATAATATTATATATTATATATTATTATTTTAAAATGTAAAATAAAAAATAAAAAAATAATAAAATAAATTAAAATATTTAAAAATTAAATATATATTTTAAAAGGTTTTATTAATGTATAATATTTTTATATATAAATTATTAATTAATTTAATAAATATTAATATATTTAATTAAATAATAGTAAAATTAAATATTAGAAATAATTATAAAAGATTAAAAATTATATATTTTAAATGTATAAAATAGGTATAATAATATAGAATATTTTTTATTTTTTCATAAAAGTAAATTAATATATTTTATTAAGATTTATAAATTAAATAAAATAATAATATAAATAAGAAATATAATAATAAATTTAGCAAAGAATATAAGGTTTTTAAAGGTATAGTTAAATAGGAAGTTAAGATGGATAAAATATTAATAAATAATAAAGGTAAAAATAAAAAAGTAATAATTTATTTTTTTAAAATTAATAATATTTATATGGGGGTATAATTTTTTAAAAGCGAAAGAGATATATACGAAAGTTAAAAAAAATATAATAATATATAAAGTAGTAATATAGTATATATTAAATAAAGATAGTAAAGTATATAAAATTATAATTAAATTAAAGAAAATTTAATTGGTATATTTTTAAGAAATAATAGGAGTGTATAAGATAATATTAGTAAAGTATATAAAAAATAAAATGGATTATTTTCTATTAAATTTATATTTAAATAGAAGAATAATGGAGTTAAAAAAAAGGGATAGTAATAAAAATAATTTTATGGAAAAGATAAGGCGGAATATTTAAGAATGGTTTTAAGGATTATAGATATAGGGTTATTATTTGATAAGGAAAGGTAGGGGTAAGTTAAAAGGTTTTTTTATTATTATTTTAATATAGAGATTAAGTAAAAAGATTTATAGGTTAAAAAAAAATAAATAAAATTTTAAAGAAAAAATTATTTTTTAAAAGAAATAATATTATAGGAATAAAAAAAAGAATAAAATTAAGGATATAATTAAAATATAATTATATTAAAATTATTTTTAGAAAAGGAATAGTTAAAAAAAATTTATAAATTGTTAAAAAAATATGAAATATTAATATTGATTTAAATATATATAAAGAAAATAGGTTTAAAAATATTTTTATTCAAATAGATTATATTAAAAATAAAGACGTTAAAATATTAATATAAGTAAAAAGAAATAACGTATTATATAATAATAAAATATTTTAAATTTATAATATAAAAGGAAAAATTTTATAGTAAATTAGTGTTAAAGATATTTAATTTATAATACGATTATAAAAGAATAATAGAAGATAATAAGGAAGTAAAATAGGTAATTTAATGGTTTTTAAAATTAAAAATTTTATTTATATATAATTTAATAATAAATTTAATAAGAAAAAAAAAAATATAAAGGTTAAAATTTAAAGAAAATTTAATTATAATATAATAAATATAGATTAAAATAAATATTTATAAAATTATTATAATAAAGTTATAAAGGCGGATAATTTAAAGATTTCTTAATATTAATATAATTTATTATTTAATTTTAAAAAAATTGTTAAAAAAAATATTAATTTTAAAAGGATTATTACTTTTATTAATGCTATTATTGTTAATAAATTCAGATTTATTCAATATATTAAAAATAACATTATTTAACCCCCTTTTTTTAAAATCATATAAATTTAATAATTTAAAGTAAAAAAGTATCTTTTTAAAAAAAAAAAGATATAAGTTTATTATAACTTAGGTACGTTTTTTATTAACTCTTTAATAAATATGGTAAAAGTCTTAAAATAAAATATATATTTTATAATAACTTATTAAAAGAATTTATAATTTTTAAATAAAAAAATAGCCATTATTTATTTAAAAATTAAAGAAAATAAATTAACGTAAAAAATAAAAAAATAAATAAATAAAATAAACTTTATTATAATTAGAATAATAATATATTTTAAAAATTATATTTTATTAATGTTATAATTAAATTTAATGTTATTTACGTTTTTATTAATTTGCGGAACGGCGGGGAAATATAATTTTAAAAATATATTATTTTTTAATTATAATAAATTTATATATAAATTATTTTATAATAGTGGTGAAATATAATTAAATTTTTTTTAAGATTTTATAATATAGAAGGGTTATTTTAACTTAAATCTTAAGGGATATTTAATCCCAAATATCATTAAAAAAAGTTATAAAAAAAGTTAAAAGATAAATTAAAATATTTAAATCTTTAATTATATTATTAAATTTTTAAAAAAGAAATTAATATAAGTTAATTAAATAAATATAAGTTAAGGATTAAGAAAAATAAAAAAAGAATATATTTAGATATATTTTACGGTTATTTTAATGTAATAATAATAAGTTTACTAATTAAAAAACGCCATTAAATAATTTATATAAAAAAAAAAATTTAATTTATATTTAAAATAAATATAAGTTAAATAAAGATAAGATATATAAGGATAAAGGTAATGGTAATAATTTAGATATTTGAAAAATATATAATTTTATAAAAAAATAAGGTTATTATTATTATTATTATTATTATTTAAGATAATAAATTAATAATAAAGTATAATTAAAAATAATAAGATAAGAAAAAGAATAAATATTTAAAATAAGTGTTTAAGAAAAAATGTTTAATAAAAAGAAAAAATAATGTTTTTTTAATATATATAAAAAGTAATTGTGTTTATTAAATATATTATTATTGTATATTATTAATAAAATTATTAATTATATATTATATAAAAAATAAAAGAAAAATAAAGGAATTTATAGGAAAATAACGAATAAAATATTAATATAAAATAATAAAGATTATTAAATACGGATAAAAGATAATTATTAAATAATATATTATTAAAAAATAATAATAAAAATTAAAAATAAATAAAATAAATTAAGTTTTTTTTAATAAAAATATAATAAAATTTTTAGGTATTTAAAGGTTTATTAAAAAAAAATATTAATAATATTTAAGTTATAAAAAATTATATATATAAATATAATGTAGTAAAAATAATAATAATAATAATATAATAATAATAATAATAATATAATAATAAATATTATTTTTATAATATTTAATAATTATTTGAATATAAATTATATAAAATAATATATAATAATTATTAAAAATTAAAAATTAAAAATTTAAATTTTTTAATATTTTATATATATAATTATAATTATAATTATATATAAATATTGGATAATTAAAATAAAAATTTTTAAATTAATTTTAATAATTAATATTTTATTAATATATAATAAAATATTATATGTGTTATAAATAATATAATTATTATTAATTTTTAAAAAATATTTATTATAATATATATATAATATTATATAATTTAATTTAATTTAATTTAATATTTAAATATATAATATTAATATTATTTAAAGATATTTATAATTTAAAATAATTAAATATAATATGTTAAATTTTAGAAATTTTTAATATATTATTTAATATAAAATTATATTTAATTTTATTTTTATAAAAAAATATTAAAAATAAATTTTTTTAACGAAAAATTCATTACATAATAATAAAAAAAGTAAAATCTATTAAAAATAATTTAATTATAAATATAATTAAAATTATAATTAAAAATAATTAATATTAATATAATTTATAAATTAATAATTTATATAAATTTTTAAAAAATTTAAATAATTTTTTTTTATTTATTAAAAAATTATTATAATAAAATATAAATATATTTTTATAATTTTTATTATATTTATTTTTAAATTTTTTATTATATTAAATATATAATTAAATATAATTTATTAAATTTTAAAATTTTTAAATATTATATTTATAAAATTATAAATTTTTTAATATATTATATTTTTAATTAAATTATTAATTTTTATAAATTATTAATTTATAAATTATATTAATAAAATTAATAAATAATTAAAAAAATATAAAAATATTTTATATTTAAATAAATTATTTTATATATATGATTTATAGTTAATAATTATAAAATAATATATTAAAAAAAAAAAATCTAATTTTTATTTTAAAGTAATATTTAGTTAAAAATAATAAATATTTAATTTTATATATATATTTAATAATAAAATTTTATAATTTTTGGTTAATTTTATTTTATAAATTTTTATAAATTTTAATTTTTTAAAAATTATTAAATCAATTATAATTATATAAATATATTTTAAAATAAAAATATAAGATTTTATTTAATTAAATAATTTATTAATTATTTAATTAATAAATTAATTAATTAACTTATTAATTAGTTAATTAAAATTAATAAAATTATTTAAAGTTAATAATATATAAATTAAGAAATTTTAAATTTTTAATAAGGTGGATATTAAATAAAAATATAATTATATTATAATAAATTTATATAAAGATATATGTAATATTTATGTAATTTTTGCGTGTATAATATCTTTATAAAATATTATATAACTATTATTAATTTAATATACTTTTTACTATTTAATAAATATTATTTTAAAGATATTATATCCTTTAAAATAATTATTAATTAAAAATTTGGCTTAAGATTAATTAGGGATTTAAGGTTATTTAAGGATTTAAGGTTAATAATAAATAAAGGGTAGGATTAATTTTTTTTTTTAAATTAAAAATTAATTTTACCTTTTATTACGCGTTGTAGCTTGTATCCCCCCACTAAAAAAAAATTAATCTTATTTAAGATTGATTTTGCCTTATTGTTAATAATAATAAATAAATATTTATTAATATATAATAATTTAAAAATTATAAATTAATAATAATTTATTTTTTTTTTTAATTATTTATTATTTATTATATAATAAATATAAAATAATTAAAAAATATAAATTTTTTTATTTATTTTATTTTTTTTTTATTATATATATTATTAAATATTTTATTAAATAATATTTAATTTTTTATTTTTAAAAAATAAACTTAATTTATTTTATATTTATTTTATTAATTATTAATTAAATTTATAATTATTTTTTATTTTTTAAAAAATTAATAATATTTTAATTATATTATATATTGTAATTATTTACCATTATAATTAATCTTTAATTAAATAAATATAATATATTATAATAATTAATACCGTTTTTAAATAAAATTTTTAATATATTTTCTAATTTTTAAATATTTAAATTTATTATTTTATTTTTATAATATAATATTTATTTCGTTATAAATTTTTAAAAACTTTTATTAATTTTATTATTAATTAATAATATTTTAAAAATATTATTTTATAAATTAAAATTTTTAAATATAAAATTATTATTAATATTAATATTATTAATAATTATAATAATTTATATAATATTAATTTTATTTTATATTATTATAATATATTTGTTTATTATAATTTTATTTATTATTTTTAATTTTACTTTTTATAATAATATAATTTCTTTAATTATTTAATTAAAAAATATTATTTTTTTCATTATAATTATATTATATATATTATATAATGTTTTAAAATATATTATATTAAATTAATAATTACGTTTTTTTAATAAATTTAAATATAATATCGAAATTATTATTATTATTTTTAATAAAATCATAATTTTATTAATAGTAAATATTTTTTATTTTAAATTATTTATTATTTAAAAGTAATTAATATTTATTTTTTTTTTTAAATACACATTTAATATAAATATTCATTTAAACCAATTAATAATTATTTTATAATCATTATAAAACTTATTATTTAATAATAAATTAAATTTAAAATTATATTAATAAACTTAAATATTAATGTAAATATTAATAAATTTATATTTATTTATTTTAAATTTTATTAATAATTTAATTAAAAACTTTATTTTTTATTTTATATTTAATGAACTTTTAATTTTTACTATTTATAAAAAAATATTTAACTTATATATTTTATAATATTTAATAAAAATCTTTAACTAATTAATATTAACTATTTTATTAAATATTTCTAAATTAATATATATTATAAATTTTTTATTATTTACAATATTAATTTCCAAATAAAAATATTATTTAAATAGATTTTTTTTTATTAATAATATTATTATTATTTTTATAACTTTAAAGTTAAATAAATTTTTTATTTTAATAAATATATTTATATTATTATTATTTTTATTTATTATTATATTAATATTTATAAAATTTTTATTTATATTATTATTAAATTTAATCATATTTTATTTATTTTATATTAAAAATTATAAAAATTTATTTTTTATATTTATAAAATATATTAAATTTATAAATTTATTATTTAATTATTTAAAAAAAAAATATTTATTAATATATATATATTTAAAATAATTTAATTTAATATTGAATTTTTTATTACATTTTTTATAAGTTTATTTATTTAATTTAATAATTATATTATAAAATTGTGTTAAATAATTATATTTAAGTTCGGATTTATTATTTAAATATTCTTTTAATAAAGAATAATTATTATTTTTTAATTAAGTTTTTTTATTTTTAAAATTTATTTAATTATTTTATAATAATATTTTATTTTTTAAATAAAATTTTTTTTTTTAATATCTTTACTTTATTTATTATTATTAATAATAATAATATTTAAAATAATAATTATAATAATTATAATATTTATAATAAAAATCTTTATTATAATAAAAATTATTTTTATTATAAAATTTATAATATTTATTTTTACTTTAATAATCACTATTACATTTATATTTATTATTATAATAATATTTATTATTTTATTACTTATTATATTTATTTTTCTTTTTTTTATTATTATTTTTAAAATTATAATTTCGATATTTAAATTATTAAAAACTATTATTTATTTTTTTATTATTATTATTAAATATTTCTTTATTGGTTAAATAAATATAAACAATTAATTATTTAATTTTATTAATAAATAAAATATTAATAATTATTTTTTTTAATAAATTTTTTTTTTATTAATTAATAATTTAATATGTTATAATTTAATGCAATTTTATAATTAATTAATATATTTATTCATTAATTATATATTATTAAATAAAGTTATATTATGTTAAAAATCAAAATTTAATATATTATATATTTATTATATTTATTATAATTTTAATATTATTCCGTATATTCGATAAATATAAATAATATTTATTATTTAAATATAAATAAAAATATTCTTAAAACAATCTTTTTTTATATATTTAAAAATATATAATTTTTATTATATTTTATTAAATTTTATTTTAAATTTATTAAAAAGTTTTTTTAAATAAAATTTATTATTAATTATCATATTATTTTACATTTTTTTAATAAATTTTATAATATATTATTATATTACTTTTTTTTTATATAATTTATATATTTATATTATAATAACTTTTATTTTAATTTTATTAATTTTAATTTATTAAATTATATTTATAAATAAAATAATATTATAAAATATTATATTTTTTTTATTTAAAATAATATTATTTTTATTAAATAACTTATTAAAATTTAAATGAAACGTATTAATATTATGAATTTTAAAACTATTAAATTAAATTTTACATTATATAATAACGTAATTATTTTTTATATTATTTTACATTTTATTAAAAAAATTATTAATTATATTAAAAGTAATATTTATGTTTATTTAAAAATTTATAATATATTTAATAATTTGTTATTGTAATATATTATTTATTATTATTATAAATAATTAATTTATTAATAATTATTTAATTAAACCGGTTAAATTAATTTATATTTACATATTATTATTTTAATTATTATTATTATAATTATTATTATTATAATTATTTTTTAATTTATAATTATTATTAATAAATTTATTATTAAATATATTAATGGAATTTTATAAATATATTTTTATTTATTATTATTAAAGTGATAATAAAAATAATGGGTTTTTAATTATTAATATATTTTTTATTTATAAAAAAAATGATAATTTTTATAATATAATAATTAAATATATATATTATTTATTTTATAATAACGTATTAATTTTTAACGATAATTTTAATAAAAGTAATTTAAACGGTAAATTTATTAATTTAAAAATAATTTTTTATAATAATGGTGGTAATTTTAAAATATTTTATAATTATATAAAAGTTGTTAATAAATTTATAATTAATTTATTAAACATTTTTTTAATTATTATCGTTATAAACGGATTAACTTTTAATAATAATGTTGTTTTACGATTAAAATTTAATTTATTTAATTTAATTATTTTTAATTTTATTATTTTCATTATTAATTTAAAAAATAACAATATAATTGTTCGCATTTTTAATAAAAAAAGTATTTTAAAAGTTATTATAAAAGTTATTATAAAAGTTAAGGTTTTTAAAATATTTAATTTAATAAATAAAATATAATTATAAATTATTTTAAAAAATATATAAAATTTATAAATATTTATTAATTATTTCGGTTTATATATTATTAATGTTTTTAATAAATTTTTAATGTGTTTTTTTATTTATTATATTATATATTATTAATTAATTTATTATAATATTTTATAATAAGAAATTATTTATTAAATTTAATTTTAAAGTAATTTTATAATTAATAATAATATTTTATTATTTAATAAAAATTCCGTAATTTTAAAAATGGTATTTTCCAATTACGATGTTATAAAGTAACAAGTAATTAATGGTAATATATTTTATATAAAATGTAACTTTTTAAGAAAAAAGTTATTATATTTATTATTATGTAAAAGGAAATTATTATATAAAAAAAAATTTATTTTTTAAGTATTTTTTTATGGTATTAATATTGGAAAATATTGTTATAATTTTGTAAAAAGTATATTTATTATAAAGAAAGTTTATTTTTTTTATAAAAAAATAATATTATTAGCACGATGGAAAAAAAAAAAAAAAAATCTTAATAATATTTTATGTATTTAATGATTTAAATGGATAAATTATCGCAATTATTATATTAATGTTTTCGTTATTTTAATTATATTTTATTTTTTAAATTATGTAACGTAAAATAAAAGATATTAAATTAATTTTAAATATATTATAATAATTAAACCATTATAAATATTATTTTAATATTATATTAATGGTTTTCCGGTTTTAAATTTAAATAAAATTATTAAATATAAAATTTTTTATATATATGTTTTTAATTAATTAATTATTTAAAAATATAAAAGTTTATTATAAATTATTATAATTAATTATTTAAAGTTTATTATTTATTAAAATAATATAATATAATAATATTTTTTAATAATTAATAATAATAATTATAAAATTTTAATAAAAATAATATTAATAATATTTTAATTATAATAAGTTAAATATGTAAATGTAATGGAATAAAAATAATAATAATAATAATAATAATAATAATATTTTTTATTTAATTTTTTATTATTTTTTTTAATCTAATATTAATTTTTTTTAATTTTTTTTAATTTTATTTAATTTTTTTTAATTAAGTTTAAAATTTTAAAATTTATACAAATAAAGTTAAAATTAAAATTAAAATTAAAATTAATATAAAAATTATAGTAATTTTTAATTTTAAGTAAATTTTAAGTAAAATTGATTTTCTTTTTAAATTAAAAATTAATTTTATTTTTTATTACGTGTTATAATTTATGTTTTTTTATTAAAAAAAAAATTAATTTTAAATGAAATTAATTTTATTTTATTATTAAATAAAATTAAAGTTAAAAATAAAGTTAAAATTAAAATAAAAATTATAATAATTTTTAATTTTAAATAAATTTTAAATAAAATTGATTTTCTTTTTAATTTAAAAATTAATTTTATTTTTTATTATGTATTATAATTTATGTTTTTTTATTAAAAAAAAATCAATTTAAAATAAAATTAATTTTATTTTATTATTAAAACGGTTAAAAGTTAATAAAATATTTGAAATTTATTAATTTATAAATTATTTTTATTAATAAAAATTAAATATAATTTAAATTTTATTTTATAATTTAATTTAATTATTAATATTATTATTATTATATATAATTTAATTTAAATATATTTATATTAAATATATATTATTTTTATTATTTTTTATTTATAATTATTTTAAATTATATAAATTATATTATTTAAATTTTATTATTATTTTTTTAAATTTTTTAATATTATTATATTATTATTTTTTATTTTTTATAAAATTATGTTTTAATAAATTATAATTTTTATTTTTTTATTATATTATTATAATATTATATTAATATAATATTATTAAAATATATTTTTTAATTTATTTTATAAAATTTAATATATATATTTTATATTATATTTATTTATTAATATATATTATATTTTATTTAAATTTAAAATTAATAAAATTTTTAAATTTTATATTTTTATTATTATAATATATTATTTAAATAATAATAATAAATATAAAATATTTTATAATTAAATATTAATATAATTTTATTAATAAATACGTACGTAAAAAAAATAATAATAACGTAATAATAAGTAAATAAATGAGTTAAAATTAATGTATTAATGATATTTAAAAAAAAAATTATTTATTATTAAAAAACGGGAAAAACGCGTTTTTTATATAATTTAAAATATATAAGTATTTTTTCGTGTTAAATACGTATTATTACGTAATACGTACGATTGTCATTTAATTATTAAATTTAATTTATAATAATTTTTTATTATTTATTATTTATTTTTTATATTTTAATTTTTATTTTATATTTTTATATTTTTATATTTTTATATTTTTATATTTTTATATTTTATTAAAAAATATTTTTTTTAATTTTATTTAATTTTTATATATTTATATTTATTATTTTTTTTAATTAATTTATTTAATTTTAATTTTTAAACTTTTTTTATTTAATTATTATAAAATATTATATTATTTTTAAAAAAAAAATTTAATATTATTATTTAATTTATTATATTTTATTTTATATTATTTTATATGAATCTATTTAATAAATTTAATTTATTTTTATTTTTCAATTTATAATATATTTAATTTAATTTATTATTTAATTATTTTAAATAATTTAATTTATTTTTTATTTTTTATTTTAAATATTTTTCATGTTTTTTTAAATAAATTTTAAAAAATTTAAAAAATAATTATTTTATTATATTTAAATATAATTTTAAATTAAATTATAAAAATCTTTTTTTAAAATTTAATTTATTTAATATTTATTTTATTTATTTTAAAAATAATAATAAAATTATTATTAAATTCGATTTATTATTAATATTTACGTATTATATTTATTTAAAAATTAAATTAAATTAATAATATTATAAATTAATTTTTTTTATTTTAAATAAAATTTAAATTAAATTAATTTTAAAGTTATTTAATTTTTTAATATTTATTTTAATTTTCTTTTTTTAATTTTTAAAAATAATTTAAAAATATTTAATTTTAATATTTTAATTTTAATCGAGTTTAATAAAAGTTTTATTTAATTTAATTTAATATAAAAATCGAAGTTATTTAAATTAAATTAATTTTTCGTTTATTTTATTAAAAAAATATTATAATTATAAATTTATTTATTTTTTATTATTAATAATTAAATATATATAATTTTTATTAAATTCGATTAAAATTTAAAATTAAATCGATTTAATTTAAATTTCAAATTAACTTAGTTTTTTATATATTTAATGTAAGTAAAATATCGCCATATAATTCAAATCAACTTAACCTTGAGTTGAATTGTCTTAATAAATAGATTTTCTAACAATTATTCGTTAAATAATATCCCCGTTCGAAATTTGCGGCGACATATAATAGACCGATGCATTCCTATTAATTGGGCATTATCTTACTTCAATAATTGATCAGGTAAATACCATGAGATATTACGATCTATACTCTCGGTTATAAATGTCTCGAATGGGAAAGTCGTCACAATTGAGGTTGCACAATTGCCGCGGAGCCGCGAGGTTCAACTATAAGCTTCTCGTGAAGAGTCTTGGCGTGGATCGCATACGAGAAATTCCAACCTGACTTCAGAATAGCCGCTGATTTGTGGGGAATTATTCTCGGTCTTCACACAGAACAAGAACGTTCCCCGCTTACCCATGTCGATACCATGGAGGCCGGGGTCCGGCAAGTTCGACTCAGAAGCCGTTCCCTTTGGACTTAGAGTCGCCATCTGGGAGCTCAGGTTAAATAGGCCTCGATCAGCAAGTGCTCGATGTTCTCTAATTTCCGGTACCAAAGCGAGTTGGTGTTGTAAGACCGGTCACGATGAGAGCACAGCCTGCATTGGCGGCCCTTCTTGGGTTCCAAGCTTTCGTTACCGGTACCTTTGCGGTTCCCGATGAGGGAAGCAGAAAAACGGCAGCGTCGGACGACTCTGTCGTCCAAGGGGCTTACATTGTTGAATTTGATGGCAACGATGATCCAGACGTTTTCTACGGTTCTCTCAAAGCTGATGGTTACGAGGTGGAGCACAGGATGGACTTGAAGTTCCAACTCTTTAAAGGTGCATCATTCCACTTCAGAGGCGATACCACGAAAGCTGAAGACGATACGGTCAAGATCGCTTCGAGGCCGCAAGTCAAGAATGTCTGGCCAGTTCGAAAGATCTCGTTCCCTAAACCTGACACCAAGTTAGCCGGAAGCAACGTGACGGAGTTTCTCCGACGTATTAAGCGACAAGAGTTGGGGAGCGATATATTCACTCCCCATCTTATGACTCAGGTTGATAAGCTGCTCGCGGAAGGGTATACGGGTAAAGGCTTACGGATCGGCTTGGTCGATACGGGTGTCGATTATAAGCACCCAGCCCTTGGTGGTTGTTTTGGCGAGGGATGTCTCGTAGAATATGGCTACGACTTCAACGGGGACAACGACACTTCGCCTGTTCCAATCCCCGATCCGGATCCGTACGACGGCTGCGTCGGGCATGGGACTCACGTTGCCGGAATCATTGCCGCCCAGCTTAACGAACACAATTTTACCGGTGCCGCGCCCGGAGTCAAGCTTGGCATGTATAAGGCAACGGGCTGCGGGGGAGAGACGACTAACGAGATGCTGATTGCTGGATTTAACGCCGCTTTCGAGGCTGGAAGCGACATCATCTCCTGCTCAGCCGGCGACGATTCGGGATGGGCTTCGGATCCCTGGGCCGTCGTCGCTTCTCGTATCGCCGCCGCCGGAGTGCCCGTTGTTGTAGCTCCCGGGAATTCGGGAAATCTGGGTCTGTGGTATCCATCCACCCCAGCATCCGGTGTCAATGTAACGGCCGTCGGGTCCGTCGAGAACATTGTTCTGCCGACCCTGCTGAAGGCAGCTACATTTTCTATTAGTAATTCGACAAGTTCTGAGCGTTTCGGTGTTAGGTTTGGCAGCCCTTCGTATCAAGCCAATATTACGCTGCAACTATGGTCTACAAGCAACGATACGGAAACAGACGCGTGCCAACCATTGCCTGATAGCACTCCGGATTTATCCGAGAAGATTGCTTTGATCCGCATGCCAGCTTTGGATTCGGGATGCACTGCGGAAACTCAGGCCACGAACCTCGCAGCCAAGGGAAACAAATTTTTGCTATGGTACAGCCAATCGAACACGTAAGTATATACTTATCAAAGTCTAGGTCTTTATTAATGCTCGATTCGCAGACAGGTTCCAGATATATGGATCTCCAGCGAATCTGTAAAGGGCGTTGGGGCCCTATCTTCTGATCAAGGTGCTAAATTTATAAAACTACTCGATGAAGGGAAAGAAATCTTGGTTAGCATCAGTGACTGGAGGTCTGCAGGGTTGTATATTCACAATCTGGATAACCCCTCGGCTGGTGGATATACGAGCAGATCAACTAGTTGGGGTCCAACCCAGGAGGTCCAGGTTAAACCTCAAATCACGACGCCGGGCGGTGACATCCTGTCGACCTATCCCTTAGCGCTGGGCGGGTACGCTGTTCTCTCGGGCACCTCGATGGCTACTCCTCTCCTCGCGGCCATATTTGCACTCATTTCCGAAGCCCGCGGGACTCGAGATCCTCAAATACTCCGCAGTTTGGTGTCAGCTACTGCGAAACCTAAAGTTTGGTTCGACGGCGAGGCTGCTCATAACGACATTCTAGCACCGGTCGCGCAACAGGGAGCAGGAATTGTTCAGGCGTGGGATGCTGCGCATGCACACACGATCCTCAGCGAAAGCAGTATCTCCTTCAACGACACCGACCACTTCGTCGCCGAGAGAGCTTTTACGATTCGGAACACCGCCAGCGAGGATGTCACGTATGTTTTCGGGCACGCGAAAGCTTTAACTATGTACACCTTTGCCGATAACGCTGGCCCTGTGCTTAGTACGACTTCCTTTCCAAATCCCACCGCGGATGGCTGGGCCAAGATAAAATTCACCTCCGACGAGATCACCGTACCTGCAGGAGGAACCTCCAAGGTTACAGTTATACTCACGCCCCCGGAGAACCTTAATGCAACATTACTACCAATCTACAGTGGCTATATAACAATTAATAGTACGAAAGAAGAGTCGTTAGTGTTACCGTACCTAGGCGTCTTTGGCAGCTTACACGGTACACCCGTCGTTCAGGCTGGCTATGACGGCGGGGTTTACCTCACCAACACGGACGGCCACTTCAATATTCCAGTCGCCGAAAACACCACGTTTACGATTAATCATCCGAGAGGTAACTCTAGCTCTGCTGGTGTTGTGTATCCGAAGCTCGTAATATATCCCACCTTAAATGTGCCAGAACTTCGCGCCGATCTCGTAGCCCTGACCGACACTAACCTACCGACGACTGAGTGGAAAGGATACGAAATTGTTGGATCTCTTCGGGGTTACCCGTTATCATTGGTCCCTCGAAATGGAGCGGGAAGTTATTTTAATGGCGTGTTGGACGACGGAACCATCGTACCAGAAGGGACTTATAAATTCGTTACGAGTGCTGTAAGAGTGTTCGGGGATGCCGTAGAGGAGGAAGAGTGGGACATCGTTGAGACCGTGCCTTTTATACTCAAGTATAAATGAAGTGTGTGATTACGATAGGCACCGAGATAGTCTATGAAGCTTGTGCAGTCTTATGGCTGAAGCCGCCCCCATCGCCTTTGAATATTTGAACATAATTAGGTATCCTACTTCGGAACATCTTAAAATACACGCAGGGAGTGTCGCAATATTCGAAATACATGTTGCCAAATAGGTATTATATCCTACCAATTATCATGTCCATCTCGGTTTGCTTAGTAACCCAGCTGCCGTGGACCTTCCAGCCGTGCTCGGGATGCGCCAGCGTAGCGTCGTATCGCCGGTAAAACTCTGTCACCAGCTTGCTCATCATTAGTACGGCTATATTCTTTCCTATGCAAGTATGCGCGCCGGCACCAAACTATTTACCTGTCAGTTTAAGTGGGGGAACGGGAATATCATGCGGTAGCTCACAGAGAATAGACACCGGCTCATCTCTAATACTTTCTCTTCGGGCGCCTCTATCCACCGCTCCGGTCGGAATTGGTCGGCATCCTCTCCATAAACCTGTTTGTTATAGTGAAGGACCCAAGCATTAACCCCGACGATAGTGCCTCCTGGGATATGATACCCGTCTATGGTAGCGCCTTCTTGTGGCGCTTTACGTTCGATGATGGTGCCCGTGTTAGGATGAACGCGTAGCGTCTCCTGTATTACGGCGTTTCTTTCTAGAGATTAGTGAAATTTCTCCAGCAGAGGGAATGGTAGCTTACAGATAAGGGAGTTTAGCGACGACCGAGAAAGGAAGTATGGATGAGGCTGAGTACCCATCGCTGACGGATTTTATCTCGGCTCGGAGCTTGCTTAGCACGCGGGGGTTTTGAGCAAGGTAATACCATATTGCACGGATGGTAATTGCTAAGACGTCATGTCCTGCCGTACTAGAGACGCGTAAGTCCCCGGCTACGAAAGTCTGTCGAGTTACCTACAGGTTGATGAATATTGCGGCTGTGAGCTCTTTGACGGATACCCTGTCTGGATGTTCCGTATGAAGGTCGAGCAGCCGGCCCAGCATGTCTGTTTGCGCCCGAGGCGACTTTCGCCTGGCCTCCACCTCGCTAAGTGTAAACTGGAGAGCATTGGTAAGTTTTAGGATCTGCATGCCGGGAAGAAGACTTACGTTTAGTACCGGCTCCGCCTCTTCGGCCGGCACTAGGGATCGGAGGAATCCCAAGAGCCGTTGCAGGATGGGCGCCTGGGTAAACTGGGAATATTAGTCAGATGCGATCGGGTCGGGGTTGCTAAACATACCAGTCCCACCAGGAAGAATATTTTATCGGCGGACTCGATAGTACCGTTCACGTCCTGGCCTCTCTCCAAGAACCCCAGCTTTTTTGAAACGTTCATTTCACTAAGGCAGTCGTAGGCGAAAAGATGCAGCCATAGCGACATATCAAGAGTCGCAGGTCCGTTTTTGGTTTTATCTGCTAGCTGCCTCATGAATAGGTCGATGCAGCTATCGACTTGGGGTTCGAAGTCCTTCACTGCGGCCTTCGTATATAGCCCCCCTATATTCCGCCTCAGTGTGGCGTGGCGCTGCACATCTCTGAGCGAGAACAGATTCTCCAGTGGTTCCCCACGGTAGACAGGAGCTCCCACTTCGTAAAAGTCCGACTACTTCCCGTCAGTTTGGTCTTGTAAGAAAAGGAAAAGAAAAGACCACTCACCTTTGCGAATGCCTGTCGTGAGGCGTGAATTACTTGGAAGGCCTCTGGGCTGGCGAACGACACGTGGTTGGGGCCGATTCGTACGACGGGGCCATATTTTTCATGCACGCTCGCGTTCCAACCAGGCATATCTTCATAGTATACGGCGGCGAGCTTCCAGAAATTACTAAAGCTTGCTACGAATGGCCCGGGAATGGAGTTCAGCTGCTTCCGGTACCGCGTATACAGGAGTTGGAGGTAAACAATCAAACCGATCGCCCCGAGGGCAAATGAAACGAGAGCCATTGTTACTATGGCAGTCCTGTGTGAACGTAAAGCTCTTACATGCTTAGAAGCTATTAGTTAAATAATACCTAAGCTCGGCAGGATTAGTTATAGCGCGATCTTTATATGCCGACAGGCATGATCCTTCGGCGGGATACCTTGTCGTGTGTGTGACCAGGATGCGAAGCACTATATCCACAGCACCTCTTCGACTGCAAAGCACTCTAAACGCGACTGGAGTTACCATGTGATTTTATTTTTAGTTCCTTCGCTTGCGGCCCTGCTATTTTCGTCGTCGCTTTTACCTACTATAATCGCTACGTAGCAGTGGGAGCCATGCCTTTAGCGTTTCTGGGCTTTACCCCTAGTGATAATGTTAGTACGTATAACTTGACCGTCTCCTCCTCGACGGATGGAGGATATGGATAGAATGATGGCAGGAGTTATCGATCCTGTGAGACTTACGAACATATTCTGCCCGTGAAACGCAAGTCGACTGCCCATCGGTTCGCAACCCGTTCGCCATGGCCCATGTGCACATTTCTCTAAGAAAGCCCCTTAAAGGTGTTCATCCACCCGCTTCTCTCATATTTCTTTTACCTTAGCGCGCTCATACTACGGATAAACGGCCAGAAGGTAGTTTCAAAAACCCGTCCCCGGCAACAGTAGCATTCAGAAGGGTAGAATCGGAAGCACATAATGACTTAGACTATCATGCACGATACTGGTGGAAATCTTCTGGATATGCGCTGGCCGTCCTGCTCGAGAAGGCGGGATATTCTAGCCATGCGCAGTACGACATATTAAGATTCGTTAGGGCTATTACACCAAGCTTAGGCGCTGCCTACGTGCCTGGAAGACAACAGTGGAAGAGTTTCATGACGGACGACCACAATCCCATAGAGCTCAGCTGGGACTGGCGGACGGGTGGCAAGTCCCCCAAGATACGTTTTTCAATCGAACCCGTCGGAGTTCATGCGGGGACTCACCGAGACCCGAACAACCAATACGCTGCCTCTAGGCTGCTAGAGTCTATCCCTTTGTCAGAAACAACCATGGAGTGGCTTTCCCACTTCAGGCAGAGGTTAGGCGGCGAAGAGGCCAGGGGTTCGGTGGAGGGTCACCAATCGAAAGAGTTTTACGCCTTTGACTTGGGCGAGGAGGGTATCGTAAGCAAGGCGTACTTCTTTCCCGGATTCAAAGCGATGGCGACGCGGCAGTCCAACTTTGATGTCATCTCAGATACCATCGAGACCGCTCCTGGCTGTTCGCCAGAGAAGCTTCAAGCTCTGAGGGTATTCGGAGATTACGCCTACGACCCGTCGAGCCCGCAGCTAGAGATGGACATGCTGGCGATAGATATCGTGGAGCCAGCCGAGTCTCGTTTCAAGATCTACTTCCGGATACGCGACACTAGCTTCGCCTCTGTCAGAAATGCTATGACTTTAGGGGGCCGAATTCAGACGCCGGGTATGGAGCAAGGCCTGGAGGATCTGCGGTCGGTATACCAAGCATTATTGGGCAGGGTTGGGAGTGATGACGTACAACTCCCCGCCAAGGATCACCGAACGGCTGGTATCCTCTATAACGTGGAGTTTAGGTACGGGAGCAAAAGTCCCAAGGTTAAGGCTTACCTCCCTGTCCGGCATTACGCGCGAAGCGAGGACGATATTATGTCGGCGGTAGACACGTATGTGCGCAGGGCGGGTCCCCTGACTAGAGTCAATACGGCCAACTACAGGAGTGCTATGGAGACGATCTTGTAAGTTTCCTCCTTCACCATTGCCATAAAAGGCAATCCCTCTTTGTTTCTGTCGCTAACAATGGCAGCTCGCGGGAATCTTTGCGGGCGCGTAGCGGATTACATACCTACATAGGATGTTCGGTAGAGACTGGTGCTGAACTGCGCCTCGTTTCGTACATCAACCCTCGCCAGTTGAAGTTCGCGCATACGACCGAGGAAATCTAGGCACCAATTAAGTTGCCAGGCCGGGGAAGTTCTATTTTTGTTTTCTTGCAAGGACCCATGGGCGAGTCCTAAAGTTACCGCCGTTGACAAAACGATGGATCAAAACACGTGATCAACCCCTGCATAGATAAAACGGTCTAGGGCGTAGCACCCTGATGTACCTGGGTACTTATTCAGCCCTATAAGACCCCGCCTACCGTACTACCTTCCACGGCTGGTCTTACTATGCAGTAACCCCTCAACAGCTTTCAGGGGTGGGTCTAGGCCTTTTCACGTGGCACGGCATGGACTAGTGGCGTACAGGGTTATTTTCTTTTATTTCCGCAGTTTCTGCAGAGGGCAAGGCGTACCGGATTTAGTCTTTCAGTCTTTATGATTCCCCACATGTATACCTACTGTCGAGTTTAGGAAGGTGGGATACCATGTATCTACACTATCACAAGCATCGAATGTCATGTTAGCTCATGATTGATTGATGGAACCATTGCGGCTTCATAATGGCGAGTTTTAAAAACGGGATTTTGGGTCGTATTTATGTATCACATCGTAGTAGGCAAGAGGATTGCTTACCCGGTCGAATCCTTCAGGCCTAGGATTCTATCATGATTTGATCTGTCGGCGTGCTAATAGCATCCTGCCCTGGAGGCTTGGTTACAATGTGTATATCAAATTGCTACGCCGTCCCTGCGTATTTCAAAGTTTTGCTATTTGACTCGTACCATTTGTAGCTTCAGGTTTCATTCGCCAGCTCCAGACCACTCAGGACAATCATGGATCCGCTACGCGAGGAAGCCATCCGCAACGAACGTCATGTTAAAGTAATCTGCGTTGGAGCGGGTGCATCCGGCTTGTGCTTGGCGTATAAGCTTCAAAGATCATTTAGATCCTATGCTTTAACGGTTTGGAGTATGTTCTCGAAACTAAAATACCAGAATCTAACTGCTCATGTAGATATACGAGAAAAATCCGAGCGTAGGAGGTACTTGGTACGAGAATAGGTACCCAGGATGTGCTTGTGACGTCCCTTCACACAACTACGTATACTCGTTCGAGCAGAAGGCCGATTTTTCTTCGGTCTACGCGAGTTCAGATGAGATCCAGAAGTACTTCGAGAAGTTCGCAGACAAGTATAACTTGAATAAACATGTTGAGCTATCTCACGCGGTCGAGAAGACTACGTGGGTAGAAGACACGGGGCGATGGGAGGTAGAAGTTAGGAACCTGAAAACCGGACAGATTATTCACGATTGGTGCCACATCGTGGTTCATGCCTGCGGGTACCTTAACAAACCGTCCTGGCCGAAACTTCCTGGAATCAACGATTATAAAGGCGTCAAGGTCCATAGCGCCAACTATGACAGGAGCATTCCGCTCGAAGGCAAAAATGTACTACTCATCGGGGCCGGGTCCTCGGCCGTTCAAATACTGCCAACAATTCAACCCATCGTCAAGAACGTCACAATTTTTATTAGGTCTCCCACGTGGGTACTCCCAGATATCTCTACTGAGGCCGGCCAGTACACCAAAGCAGAGATTGAAAAATTCAAGAAGGAGCCGGAGACAGTGTTGGAGTTGCGGCAGACCAATGAAAGGACTATGAACAGTATTTTCAGTATGTGTCCTTATCAGAAATGACAGCGTGCAATATTAACCCCGAAAAAGGTCTCTATCTCAAGGGCACTGTATTGCAGGAGCAGTGCAAGGTCTTACTCAAAGGTGAGATGGAGAAGATATTCGATGATGAGGAGTCCCGCAGGAAATTGATACCTGAGTTCGCGGTCGGTTGCAAGCGAGTGGTTCCTTCGGGCTTCAGATATCTGAGAGTAAGTTACCTGCTGAGTATTTGGGGAAATTTGCTAAATTAATTCTAAGGCCCTCAAAAAGGAGAATGTGACACCTGTATACAGCGGCATCAAATCCTTTACACCATCTGGCGTCGTCAGTGATGAGGGGCATAGCTACGACGGCGATGTGATAATCTGCGCCACGGGTTTTGACACATCGTATATATCCCATTATCCCATCTACGGCCCAGAGGGGCGAAACTTGCAAACGGAATGGGCGGAGTCCATCATGGGGTACATGGGTGTTGGTGTGTCCGAGTTTCCCAACACGTTTACTTTCTTAGGACCTTATACGCCGGTATCCAACGGCCCCACGCTCATCGCCATAGAAGCCCAAGCAGATTACATTTGCTCCTTTATTGATCGATACCAAACAGAGCCGATCCACAGCATTACCCCCAAGGTGGCCGCCTGTGCCGATTTCAAAGCACACGTAGCTAGTTTTATGGAGAAAGCTGTGTGGACGGACAACTGCCGAAACTCGCACAATAACCACAGAGTAGGCGGTCGCGTGCCGACTACCTGGCCTGGAAGCACACTTCACTATCTTGAGGCGATTCGCGAGCCTCGTTGGGATGATTGGGAGGTTAAGTATGCTGAGAATAGGTTTAGTTGGTTGGGTAACGGGATTTCGCAGACGGAATGGGATCCCACGGCAGACCTGGGGTACTACATTCGGCAGATCGACGATGGCCCGTGGAATAGTTGGTGGAAGCGCAACGGGGTGATCAATAAGAGCGGTACTTTACCGCCGAGAGTATTACATCGTCAGGCAAAGCTGGCCGTTGCGGCACCAAGCGACAAACCGGAGCCCGAAGAGGCGAAAACTATAATACATGCGGCGGCAGAGAGCTCCTGAGGAGTATAGAGAGTTCATAAAATATATAGTTGGATAAGTACCTAGGTAGTCATTCGTTACCCTAGTTCCAGCTCCAGCCATTTCACATACTCCGCAAAGAGCATTGAGTATATAGCATGGTTTTAGCCGTGCTGGTCTAGATATATGACTCTTAGGAACGATTCTTTAGTTATCTCAAAGGCAAGCATATTTGATAGTTAATCATTATCAAGAGAGGTTTATGTACTCATACAAAAGTTGCCGCTAAATAAACAATGCCATCCCAAAAATGTACGAAACAATCATATCAAGGGTAGGATCGGTCGAAATCCCTCCTAATCTCAATGTTCGTCTCCACGCGTATTTCGCTCTTGCCTAAATCCTTAGCAAAAGGATCTCGGAGGTGTGCAGGCGGTATCGTAGGCCGAAGCGGGATCTCGCTTCGGCTTCTTATGGCCGCCTCCTCGTCACCGACGATGCTGGCGTATTGGCTGTTGTAATATCTCCCCAGGCGCAGCTTATCGGTTTGGTGTGCGTACGTGCCTCCGGCATTGTCGGATGCGTTTAAGACGCGCGCTTTAATGAAATGTGGCAGGCGGGAGAGCAGTGGCCGTAACCCTATCAGACAGGCAGCCGAGAAGTACATGCCGCATTCGATTGCCGTCCATGAGAATGCCTCGTCGGCAACTGCGAGAGTTAGCAGTGACTTTTCATGTGGTTCGGGATACTTACAAGTTGGGTCATGTAGAATCACGTCTGCTTGGTTGTAGAAGATACTGGTACGCACGCACGAAGCAATCATACCACTGAAAATGTAAGCATAGGACCAAAGCGACGGAATTGGCATTCACTTACATACTGCCCGTCAGACAGACGGACGCAATCCCAGCCTTTCGCGCAGTGGACGCTTTCAGCCCCCAGACTGTTCTAATAGGTAGGACCATGATCATAACGTCGCCTATGATGTTAGGGAAGTTGGTAAGCTGATACCATAGTATCTGGTTGAAGCATGTTCCGCCGCCCTCTATATTCTTATCCCACGTAAATACGAGGGGCGTACATTCGAGCTGTGCAGCAATGATAGTGGCGAGGCAGTTCGCGATCAGAAACCCCATGACAGCCCAACAGGCGGCTCGCGCCCACTTGTCGGTGAAGATTCGTAGGTACAGGATGACCACCGAGACTCGAGATAACATATTGGATGGCACATAGAACCAATCCAATAGATACAGCAGTAAGAGATATTTGGTCACTTTGTTGGGGTCTTCCATCACGACGGCTGCGGTATGTCTACCCAGCCCCGCCTGATATACCTCGGCTGATAGAAATATTAGCATTAGAACCACGATGTCAAAATTGAATATTGTCAGCAGGCACGCAGGCTCCTCTGAACTTACCATAGAGACATCCTACCAATGCCAATAAAAATATATAAGCTGGAATCAATACATGGTCGTCCCATCCTCGCTGCGCGGTCGTCAAGTTTCTTGCCCAGAGTCGCAGACCGAAGAGGACTGTAGTTATAACTAGGATAGTGGTGACTGCAGCAATCACTCGCCCACCGTGGTCCTCCTCTAGGTACCCAGGCGGAAACTGGTCTGGAGATGGTGGTGCGGCCGCCATTCTTTTCTCAGTTGCGCCTTTGGATCTGTTGGTTACTTTGTGTAAAGCTTCTAGAGTTTTTCGGCCAGCGAATGCGCGGCTTACGATCAAGTAATTGAAAGAGCTTGCTGACAAAAGTCTGTTGGCAGATCGAAGCCTTGATTAATACGTACACGACTACATGTAGGTATAGTAAGTAAGCCGCAGGAGCAATGCCGAATCACGATCGTGCAAGCTACACATGGGCATTTAAAGGACCAAATCATATTCGAGACGATCACCTAGGACTTCTAAGGCATCCTTCCATATCCTTTTTGCGTTAGATGACCTGATATGCAACGTCGCAAGTAATCCTTCTGATACGATGATAGCACTCGGCCAGACTCCTCCAATGCCTCTAGGCACGCATACGATAGCGAATCCTTCCAGCGTGATAATGCTACTTGGTGTCGCAGCGCTAATGCCGGGGTAGGCTCCAATCGCTAAAATTAGGATTGAAGATGGAGACGAATCAAAGAAGGAAAGTCCAAAAGTGGCGAAGACCAAGGGACATGGGGACAAAACGTGGTTTTCCTATTTTAACTCGATATTGAAACACAAAACAGAAGAGGCAAGTACATATCTTACGATACGCGAGATAGAATGCCTGTTTATATCTTCCGGCGTTGTTTTAAAATGACAGAAATATATTCATTGGTGTCATCGTTTACTCACAGCATGTATCAGCATGTCAGAAATTCCATTCAAACTAATAGCTCGAATCTGAAGCATCGTAATAGGAGCTAAACTTACTTGGGTAGGTATACAGATGTCGAGCGCCCCCACCAACGGTATGTATTGCTGGCGAATAATGTAGAGCAGAAAAGCCCGGGCCAGGCACAGCACCTCACCATCCTTGATGCCGGGGGACCCCTCCATCGCTGCGCCGCGAGATACTTCCGAGGAGCCCCTGCGGAGGAGGGGTGCAAACGATACACGCAATATTTCCCAAACGAGGAGTGATTAAAAGCGTTGCGATAGCGCGCCGGAATGCTTTCTGTCTTCGCCAACCGTCCCCCTTTTGTCAACTCCTTCTTTTCATTTTTATAGCAAAGGGGCTAGCGCTTTCTGGGCTGATAAGACAGAGGACCAAACTCGAGAACAACGGCAGGGCAGCACCTATAAGTACAACTCCAAGCGAGAGGTCAGACACGATGGCTGCGACAATTCTCATCACAGGATCTACCGGCTTGATTGGTTTCCGCATCCTTCTTGCCGCTCTAGCCGCCGGTCATAATGTGCGCTATACGGTACGATCGGAAGACAAGGCCAAGGTGGTCTCTTCAAACCCAGCCGTCCAAAGGCTCGCACCTGGGGAACGCCTCTCTCCGGCTATCATACCGGATTTTACTGTCAGCGGCGCCTTCGATTCTGCCTTAGAAGGCGTTACGCACGTCATCCACGCCGGCTCGCCGGTGCCCGTTCCGACCTACGAGCCTACGACGCAGATCTTCGAGCCGACGATAAAGATATCCGCTGGATTGTTATCGTCTGCACTTAAGACCCCTAGCGTGAAGCGTGTCATTATCACTTCGTCCATCGTGGCAAATTTGGGACTCGTACCACCTCGCACCACCGTCTCAGCTGCCACACGTGCTCCGTTGCCTGAATCTTTACCTACGAAATTTGACAACGTCTTTGAGGCGTACACACTAGGCAAGATAGTCGAGCTGCACAACTCGGACGAATTTGTCAAGGAGCATAAGCCTCATTTTACCGTGTCTCACGTAGTACCTGGATACGTCTTTGGTCGCAACGAGCTAGCCCTCGATGCTGATATGATGCGGACGCAAAACAGCTCCAACAATTTTCTAATGCTGAGCCTGCTAGGAGGGGAGCCGCCGTTCCCGATTCATGGTGGTTTTGTGCACATCGACGATGCGGCAGACGTCCATTTACGCGTGGCGTTTCTCGACGAGCCCAAGGATGTTGGTATCGCGAACAAGGTAAATTACGATACAATATTCGGCTACGTCGCCAAGGCGTTCCCCAAGGCTGTCGAAGAAGGGGTCTTTCAGAAAGGCAAGATGGTGACCGTACCCGTCGAGTATGACTCGAGCGATGCGGAGAAGCTATTGGGAGGGGTGAGATCGTTCGAGAGCGCGGTGGTCGACGTCGCAGCTCAATATCTTGAGAAGCTGGGAAAGGAAAAGGCGTAAGCAACGTTGTCTATATAGAAGCGACCATCGCTAGGTAACTCTTCATAGTAGCACAGATACTCTAAGAAAGGAAATGAGTAGTCCATCTAATAGACCACGCGTCTCTCGTGACAAGTAGATCTAGTAGAAGCGACTATCGCCTGTAAATATCGAAAGAACCGAATTCCTGCAAGCCCAAGAAGTTAGCTATACCTAGATATAAAACCTCAAAGTAATAGAATACCAGGGATTTGCAAGAATATAACACTTGGATAAGTCTGATTCCTGCTATTTCTAGAGGTTATCCCGCCGTGGGAACTATATCGGGTTCACACTCCGCTAAAATGATGAGTACGATATCAAAGTGGCGCTTGCATCAGAGAAGCAGATTATGACATATACGTTGCATTGGCATTCCCCGACATTCTTGGGCACACCTATCCTCAATATAAACGGCAACAATGAGGTAATGTCTGACTCCTTCACGATAGAAAAAAATGACAACCACGCACCTGAACAGTGAGGTGGGTTCAATGGCAATAAAATAAAATAAAAAGGTACCCCTTACAGATTCTCGGCTCAACGCAATTTTATAGTGATGCACATTAAAATGGCTGCTAGAACTGATGCGAAACTTCAACTGATCGCGCGTCGTAGACTCATTCTCCCTATGTACCTGATGACTTCTGAAACCGAGAGAAAAGTAGATTGCTTACAATTATCCTGTTAGCTAGAGTTTAGCCCATGCCATACATTCGACCACAAAACCAAACCCAAACAAAAGTACGAGGACACAGAGATATATATGTAAGCACAAAGTTGTTAAAAGATTGATAATCAGATGCATCGATAGATAGGCATTCGGTGACGGTAATATTTGGCTTGCATCGACGACGCATTGGGTTACACCTCGAAGATACCTAGATACGTACAAACATGTTTATCTACCTTAAATAGCAAGATAACATAGGGAAGGACGCCTAAAGATTGAAATTTCTAAGATACCGAGACAATCATGAGGAAAGATGCCGGAAAATACGTTGTGAGGATATTGGGATACATGCAGGATTGGAACTGAGAAGGACACTTAGAGCAACGTTGCCACGTAAATTGTAGACAGATATGGTTAGAGTTCCTTGCGGAATAGTGAAGTTTTTTTTATGCTTCTTGCTCCACCTCGTGATAGTTGCATCTTGTGTTAAATCTGCAGCTGAAGTGTCTGAGGGTGCCTCATGCTGTGAGAGTCAAGGGGCGTTACAAATATAGTTGTGGTTTAGAGCGTGAGAGTATACAGGTTGCCATGAAACTCCACTGACATAGTAAACATATTTCTTGTTTTATATGTCTTGTCTAGAATCCCGGCAACGACCTCGACTTTGGATCCCCAATCTTAGCCTCAGTTGTTTCAACCTCAACATCAAAAATGCGAAATTTTACTGAATTCGCTACCATCACTGCTTCTTCTGTTACCACTACTGTTATTGTAGCCTGTGACCCCAGGCGGTATCAAAATATGTACAAGTTAGAGTGCCGATAAACTAGAGCTTAACATGATATAATACCTACTGCTTGTCCTGGCTTGAAACCTGCGGTATCTATCTACCAGCATCTGGTCTATTAACGTAAGAGCATTCGGTCAGGTAGATTATAATGTAATAGATGATAATTGAAGTATTGATCTACGTGTCAGCTTCAAATATAGCCTGAAGAAGCTTGTAGTGAAGCGGCGACGAATTAATGCTCCAATTCAACCTTTTTACCTTAGGATAGCAAGTCCCAATTCGTTCAGAGACTACTCCAAGATTAATATATAGATGATAAACCTGAAGGTATCATTGCAAATCCAATTGCTACTACAGATAAATCAATACGGCCTCGCTCGCTTTGACAGTGATCGTTGCTTGTCCATTGGAAACCGCCACCGATTCGATATTTTCCGTGCCTGCGATCGTGCAGCTCCCATCAGTAAACGTTTGACCCCCAAAAGTAACCTTCCCCCCTTGATCTACCCGAGACGTAGCACTCTCTGCCGTGAGCCTCTTGGCTTTGACCTCTCCCAATAGGCCTTTAAGAGTGAAAGACTGGCTGGAACGTGTACCGCTTGCAAAGTAGTCGGAGTTATATAAAAGAGCTCGTAGCGGTGTACCTTCGGAGCCGTAGGAAACATATGCTGCGTAGTTATTTGTCCCGTCGTCGAGGGCCGTGAGATAAGACGCCTTTGCTAATAATGCGGTCGCAGCGTATGCACCATAGTAAGGCGCACCCATGCTGTACCTCCCCCAGAAGCAGTATTGACAGTTGCCAACAGTTCCGTGGTGGAAATACGTCCTCGATATATTGCTGTAACTAGCACGGAGAACATAGTCCATAGTCCATAGCGCCGCTCCAAAAGTAGGCGAGACCCCAACCGCCCCTCCTCCGGACACTGTGAGAAGTCAGCATGGTATGAGCTATTTTTGGTTCGGGTGACATACCTGAGTTAGTCTCGCCAAAAATATACGGTTTACCCTCTTTCAGTGCAGCTGCCACGTCAGCATCGAAGACATGAAGATTGCTAGAGATACTCTTATGGCTCATCAGAGAGGTGACGCTTCCTCCCGGATAGTTATGATGGGCATATGTCTTGATATAGCTCTTAACGGTTGCGTTCTCTGTTGCGATCAATTCCGCTGCGCCCCACGTTAGTGGTGAATCGTTGGAGTTTCCGGCTTGAATTATGGGCGACTTTTTGACAGCCGACCCGACCGACAATGCCCAGTTGTTCTGTGAAGCAGCATCAATGGCGGGAGACCAGCCTCCGGAGGCAATGGGCTGGCCATTCCTGGCATAGTCTAAGAAGGAATTAGCTTTGGTGGATGGCAAGGCAGTAATCATACACTCAGGCTCATTCCCTAATTCGATGGCAAGCAAGTTCTTCACTTCGGATATGGCAATCTTTGCTGCGTCAATCGTGTTTTGAATCTTATTTTTACCCCTATTTAGTCCGACTACCACGCTGCCAGCATAACTTCCCGCGAGACTCAAAAAGCTCGAGCCAAATGTCAAGCTAGCAGGAGCGTCGGCCGGATTGGAAACACTATACACAACGTAGGCTGAAGTTTGAGAGTCGTATTGGGCTCGATCTTGAGTTGTTCCTCCGATGCGTATTGGGGGCCAAACACCCGTTAAGTCCTTCCAATTGGAAAGACACTGGTTTGTGGCGCTCACATTGGTAAAATAAGATGGAAAAGCAAAGAACTCAAACCTAGTAGTAATGAGTATAGCAGTAGTTTTAAGATATTTCCTTACTTACGATATTCCAACTGGTGCAGGGTCGAGAGGTGCATATCTAAATCCCCCTGTATGTGCCTGCTTGGGGATCGTAAAAGTCACTGCTGCGGTCGCGCTTTGGACCGCAGCAAGGAAGAAGACCAAATTTCCGAAATAAGAAGCCATTGTGCTGATAGAAAACATAGACTGTGTAGATGTTATATGTACTCTGAGTAACTATTAGCCTATATAGATCGGAGATATACATACGAAGTCGGCCCTGAACAAGTGATAGATCCTACGTCGCTTGCATTAGCTTTAGATGGATTTAGAAGTAGACAGGGTATGTTACATGCGCGCTTCTCTGTATTGCTGCATTGCTACCTGGATTCAAGGGTTAAACCGAAATATGCAGGGGACGTGGAGGTAAACGTAGGAGACACTTTAGATATCCGTGATAATAAACTTCCACCAATGAGCAAGCAGCCTTCGATGGGTTTCAACGACGTCTAAACCTGTGTAAAATACAAGCCAACCTGGTCACAAGTTTCTGGGAATTCCAATGATATGATAATCTGAGATATGTTTTCATTATTAAATTTCAAAAGTCCGCAATGGTGGCCGGATCCATCACCACCGAGCCAAGTATAAGCCAAAGAAAACCCATGAGCGAGAGTACAAGGGCTTCAACTGTGTCACCTGGTGAGCTCTGATGCTATACATGGAGCTCACAATACACGGAGCGCTCAAAAGCGTTCCTTGTCCTTGACTGGGAAGTCCGACCCCGTCGTCTTCTTGTATTGGTCACGAATAAAGTCAGAGATCTGCTCATCCTTAGCCTGCTCGGCAGCACTCTCGTTACTTTGGTCTCCTTGGCCCATTATGTGCTTTTGTACCCAATCCACTCCTATTGACATTAGTAAATAAAGTGGGAATCTACTGGGCTCAAAGAGCATACCTTTATCAAGAGCGTCTTCGTTCTTTTCGCTTTCTTTGCCCCCTCCAGCCATGGAGTTGATCTTATCCATGAATCCGCTGCCCGATTTCTGCTGCTCGTTCTCTGGCGATTTCTTTTCTTCATCTTCTTTATTGCCTGTAACCTTGTTGATGAAATCCATGATGAACGTAATGAAAGCTGGAGTCAAAAATGGAAGGATTCTACGGATACGTTTTTCTTTGCTTGATGAAAAGCAGAGGTTTTGCAGCTCCAAGGGAATTCGGTCAACGATAAATCAGGGAATTTATGTTGAAGCCATATGGCGACGTAGGTGGCACTTCCAGCGGGGTGATGTCACCTCTAACAACCAAACAAAAGAAGTGAGTTCTTGGCACCCCAATATCTACGTCTGATCTGCAAGACCTGCACTAGGATCCTTTTTGTACCGTATCACGTATCAGGTATCACAGTGGGCAGAAGTGGATGTTTACATACAGGTTATGCGTCACACTAGGTAACACCTGATGGTATTGTGTACCTAGGTACCTATTTCTTATTGGGTACTTAGGTACAATCCCTCAAGAGAGTTCCATAACTTCTAATCAGTAACGAATGGGATGGTGTACTACCTATGTAGGTTGTTTTTGAGTCAGTCCCACTTATACTCTCACCATCATTACACCGCTGCGGCTGAAGTACGTACACGTAAAGAGGTACATCAAATGGTACCTATCTACTACTAAGGCAGTTAAAATCCACGGATATTTCAACGACGTCCACTTACATCCTATTATCCCTATTAAAGCCTTTAGTTAGGAGATAAATTGGTATTATCATCTTATGCTATAAGAAAAACTCGTAGTAAGGAATAAATAGGTATCTATGTTTATACCTACCTAGGTAGTTATCTTTCATTGCCAAACCCCCTCGTCTAGCAAAAAGCAACTTAAATACATCTCAAAAAACAGATTTCACTGCGAGCAACAGATATGTAATCCCGTTTTTTCCACTTAATAAAGACCCAAGATGAATAATGTGACTGTTGTACACCATATAGTTGGGAAAGCACCGTATTTACACACATAGCAACCTAGACAAGTACGTGCGTCGAATACTTGATACTAGCAAATTTCAACTCAAGATTACCCAGGCTGCAGCTTCATCACTGTAGTAAGTTATCCCAAGTGCATAGCGACAATAGCAACACGTGGGTAGTTTGCCGTTGGCCGCCATGTCCCTTTTGTCTTAATTTTACAGGCTAACATCAAACCCTGCATCCGTGTGCTTCTACACAAGTCTGAATGTAAAACTGGACTGGCCTACATCAAGCGCACATGTAGGTCTGTTCTCACAGCCGAACCCTCGTTTTTCGATTTGAGTTTTGGGTTTTTACATTTCGAGAACATCTTGGCAATTCAATAGGGTTTCCCGCACCCCAGTGCTGCAGCCTTGCAATTACATTCCTCTCCCGCCAGTCCCTTTCTAGCGGAACCACAAAGCAGATATAGAGGTACGTACTCATTAACCTGAATTGTTTTGAATGTTTGGAACATCTCGGTTTACATGCTTACAGGCTGCACAGTACCCCCACCTAAAAATAAACCATCTGGGGTAAGGCAGACAGAAAGAGCATTGTTGAGGTACTCGGTTCCATTAAGTCACGTACATTCACCCATCAGCAATCATCTTGTCATCCATACTAACGTGAATTATAATTAAGTAGCCCGTTGGTGTTTGACATATTCGTACCTACCACCTTAAAACGGTGCGCACACCTTGTGAACCTTGCAAGAGGATCATTGCGTCTAAACAGAACGTCGAGTCTGTCGATGACAAACATCCTCCTTACAGCTGATATTGTACAGCAAGCTGGTATTACAGAAAGGGAAACTTGCATCCCCCATGAATATCATTGCAACGCATAAAATCTATCCACGATGGCTCCTGGCTTAGATGCCATCAAAGATATCTCTGCGCGGATCGGCTGCTTCAAGCGGGCCCACAAAGGTCAAGATTCCGTTGATAGTGACAAACCGTCTCCGATTCTCACCACTAAAAAATCAACACATCTAACCCAAGCCAAGTCGCACGAGTCGCGCCACAAACAGCCTGCCTGGCCTCCGAAAGCAGAGAAAGATAACTCGCTGCTGTCGTTCCAGACTCCATCTGCCCCTGGAAATGTGCCGGCATCCTCGAGCAAGCCACCCGCCGTGGTATCGGGTTCGCATCCCGCGAAGTCTCCGCCGGTGGTCAAGTCAGCAAATAGCTCCGGTTTTGGAGGCCTACTTTACCCGACCGGCAACACACTTCCTCATCAGGCTTATAGCTCTATGACTTCGTCTAGTCATTCCATACCCTCCCAAGGGCCCAGCAAACCGGCCAAGAAACAGCCCGATCCTCCTTCATGGTTTCAACCATACCATACCAGCCCTTACCATCTACACGCGGAGCCTGCTGCTCCGTTTACATACGATAATTCTAAAGACCCATCATGGGGTCATACTGCATTTTTCTCGGATCATTTCGCTTTGCATCCTGTCGTTCCTGCTTTTTCGCCTCCGGTAGAGCCTTTGGCCGCCCACACGCATTCGTCTCTTTTTGGCGCCTGGCACGAACAAACTTCAACACCAACTAGCCCGCTCGGATCGTCTTACTACAAAAACATCCTGAAAAATGCTGCTCTTAATCAAGACGCCAAGCCGTTTTGGCTCCCATCAGGAAATGACGTCGAACGGGAACCCGAAGACGATACGACGGAAGATATCGCATACATCAAAGACGACGATTCGGCAGATCTGGAGCAATATCCTGAAGATGCGGCTACGGTCGAGGCAGTTCTAGTAGACTTAAACCTGCTGCGATCATTCGTTCAGGGGTGTCTTGATCGAGCCTGTGCTGGGTGCCACAAAAAGAAGCGCATGGATTCTGAAGATGTTATAAACATGACGGGAACGTGGATCAGTGCCAAAGGTGAGTCTTGCTTCTTCCCAAGCACTCTATAGCAAAGTACAATGCGCTCTGTTTACTAGCATTGCAGCCTTGATTCGAAATATTCTAACGTGGCATAGGGATGATCCGCCTTGGTTCAAAGTGTCAAGACAGGTCTTGCAGAACGCTCACATGTCTCGGCTGCGGACAAGGGCTTGCTTCCGCGGTGACAAAAACGACCCAGAAAATTGCCGGCCTGGAGATGACTATCCAGTGGTGCTGCGATGACGGAAGACTGGCCGCGATCTGGGCTCTAGCTTGCGGTTGGGAAGACCCAAACTCAAAACCTCGAGGAGATTCTATAATTACCAAGGTTCGAGGAAGGGTAAAGTCCAAGGGAGCTGCAGTTTACCACGAGATACGTGGAATCGGTCCCATGGCGACCGCGAAGGGAGTTGGCTATGGCGGCGAGGAACCATTGGGCCTTCCTCACGGTTACTTCAATCAGCTTGCCTATAACACCAAGCGTTATATGCCAAAAAATTCAGTAGACACCAAGAAAGACCTCGAGCACGAAACTTATTTCAGACTTTTGGCTTTCCTACTTCCGTCCAAGGAAAGAGCAACCGCACTCGACGCCTCGCCGCCTATCTTTCTAGCACCCATGCTGTCACGCAGCCCCCTATTAGAAAATTCTGCAATGATGCTCGGTAGCGGTTCCATTGACGAAATATCGTGCAAGAGTAAACTTCACGACTCGGTACTAGACCTCTTCGACGCTCTGGGAAGCCATCCCGCAACTTCAGATTTAGTATACGCCGGTCGTAGCCGCTATTACGCAAACGGCGGTCATCTCCTAGAAGCCTCCCTTAATCCCGAGAAGAGCAAAGGCAGAATCGTCGCGAGGGATACCGGCAAGTCTCTCATCGAACTGTTAGGTAGTCTGGCTGCCCAATCTGATACCGTTCTCCGGCATTCCCAAAAGAATCCTACCGAATTCCAAAACGACGAGGGCCAAAATTTATTGGCACTTAGCCAACGCTTAAGCAAGATATTTTCTCAGCATACTGCAAATATGCTGCAACTCCGGACCGCCGCCCAGGACAAGTCGGATGGTGACTTTTCCGCATGGCACCGCGAAAATTGTGTCAGAGACGTCCCCGACGACGATATCCTACGTAGCTTCGCTTACGCGCGGGACGTAAGCAGAGAGGCTTCTATATTCCCTACGCGGGGGCGAATGAAGAGACTGATTACGGAGGTATCGACGCTGCAGACCTCGCTGCCAGAAGGCATCTTCGTATGCCATGGGTCTTCTCGGCTCGATATCATGAAGGTCTTGATCATCGGTCCCAAGAATACCCCCTACGAGCACGGCCTATTCGAATTTGACTTGTACTGCCCCATGGACTACCCGAAATGCCCACCAAAGATGCATTTCAAAACCACAAATGGTAGCAAAACGCGCTTCAACCCTAATTTATACCACGATGGAAAAAGTAAGTTGAATTGGAAATCGAACCTCGACGGCGAGATGGTTACTAACAGTAGAGATTTATAGTTTGCCTTTCCTTGCTTGGTACGTGGCCCGGGGAGCCTTGGAGAGCTGACCAGTCTACCCTACTCCAGGTTTTGGTCAGTATACAATCTATGGTCTTCTGTGAGGAGCCGTGGTACAACGAGCCCGGTCGGGAGTGCGTCAAGAGCAAGGCACACTCAGACTACTACAATAGTCAAGTTCGAAGCTTGACTATACAATATGCTCAATTACCCTGGATCAAGGCGCTCGGTGGGACCGAAGACAAAGTTGCCGGTCACGACACGAAGCCCCTATGGCAGGAAGCAGCCCAGCGATACATGCGCGCCAACAGGAACGACCTCTTAGATGTGATCAGAAAAGCGTCACAGGCGAGTGCTGCTGACCTTAAGGATGCGGCGAACGCCTTCAACAACGCACTTAAGGCTAGCAACTGTTTAGATTAAGCGAACCAGATATGTTCGCATGAGAAGACGAAACCATAAAAGATCCCAGAGAATGCTGCGACGAGACAGAGCTTTTCACCAAGCTCGTACTTGGCAAGGAGAAAGGCTTTTAATATTGGCCCGAGGGATATGAAAATGTCTAGTCCTGCAGGCAACTAGCGCACCCAGAAGTCTGCTGGAGACTTAGATACCCTTAACGGGCAGTTATCGCGATCAGGTTCATACGATGAACATTCCTTCTAGCTTTGTAGCTTCGTAAGTAGATAAGTAGCTACTGAATTGAGCTGATTTGAGGTGATCTGATAATGCTAATGTGACTTGGTCATTTCGAATCAAGGACGTATTTTTTTCTTCAGTGCCCTAGAAGATAATGGAAGAATTGTTAAACCAAACAGGGGACCGATTAAGTAGCAGGATACGGAGGGTAACCTTACCTTGTAGTTTACTTTTTATACACATTCATTATTCATTCACGATGTTTCAAGTCTCCTTGCCACCTACACTACCAGATTTAGTCAAGACGGAGATGGGCTTCATTGACCCTCGCCGAAGGGATAGTTGAATTTGAGTAGGCCGATCAATCCACCGACCCATCCGTCATCATCCTCGGCAATTCCATCTCGCTCGCCATCACCCTTTATGGGCGACCTAATAACGCTAGGTACCCCTCCAGCCCAGCCGCCTTCCGAGGTGCGGCCGACAGTCTCACCTTCAACACGGATCTCCATACCGACGGTTACTGCGGCTCTACGTTTGCCGTCGATGCTGACCTCGAGTTCGCGTCCGCGATTTTTCTCGCTCAGCTTAAGAACTACCTTGGTATTCAAAGGAAGGCCAAGTGGTCGAAAGCTAAGACTACGAGCGCATATTGGAGTGATTAAGAGCGTCTTTACCAAGGGGTGCATGATGCTACCGCCAGCAGACAGCGAGTAAGCCGTGGAGCCTGTTGGTGTGCTAATCAAGATTCCATCAGCCACCGCTTCCGTCAAGAAATGATTATTGACGTAGACGTCGATGATAGCGAGGTGAGGGTTTGGACCGCGGTGGATAACCAGCTCGTTCACCGCATGAAATGGCCTTGATCCGGCCGGCCCCCCGTTTCCCTTTACGGGATTAGCAGAAATAGAGGCCTGTGCGATGGACTGCTGCGTCTCGGCGGCCGGGGCGGGTATGAGTTGCTCATTTATATTGATACCCGCAGCGTCGTAAATCCCAACCTTTAATCGATGCCGCAGGAGAATTTTGCTAGACCGAGTAAGGCCCATGCTCTTCCCGCGAAGGCCCTCCCAGTTGCTGTGAAGACGGCCGTCGTCAGCATCCGGCCGGCCATTGGTAGCGACCTGGGTATGGGGGCCTTGTAAGTCTGACGCAGAAACGCGACTCCCGCTCATGTATACTTCACGCCAGGCGCGTTTAAACTCTTCGAACTTCCACTCGCCCAGAAAGCCTAGGGATCCCATGCTAAAGGATAAGATGGGAGGTACGGAGGCGTGTAGACTGAAGAGGCTAGCCGCGCGCAAGATGGTTCCGTCGCCACCTAAAGTGGCCACGAGGTCAACCTTGTCGGGAAAGTAGCTCGGGTCAGAAGCGTATATGGGAAAAGACAGGGACTCGTGAATAGTAGAAGCGATTCGGCGCTCAAACACGAGATTCAGATTCGGATATTCGCTGTGGATATGATTCGCAAACGAGAGAGCAGAAGCGGTCACCTTGGGAGCGTGTAGCTTTGGAATGATCAGAATATTCCGCGGCGGCTCCGGCCAATGTAAAGACAACAGAGAAGAGGCCGAGCTTTCCTTATACCTGGGAAGAATGCGCTGGGGGAGTGAAGAGACGTCGAGGATCTCGCGGCAGCAGGAGGTGACGGAGAATGACCGCGCACCTCGGTGGACACGAAGAAAGCTCTTCCTCAACATAATCTATCTGGCCTCGACCTAGACCTCTCCTTTCCAACTTGGAACCTCCTCGACCGTTGCTGCTACAGCTATCGCCCGTCGCAAATCACGTTATTAAAATATGCCAAGTCGACACTCCAGCGTCGCATGGTTTGCGCCGACGGGTATACAAAACGGGTAAGAGCGGATTATCTACCAATTCAACCCATGACCGAACAACTAAGCCTCCTTTTTTAATATGGGGTTATACCTTCTCTATATTCTCATAATTGTCGTCATTAAAAGTGGATGATGCCTCTCAGGAAAAAAGAAGAAGAAAAAGTAAAATATGGGGTAAGTCCGAATACCGAACAGTCTTCTTTATCAAATTTCACACGGTACTCGCTTTATTCGATATTGTTTCGATACTGTATCGATATATCCGGTACGAATTAAAACCGAAATAATACCTAGGTAGGTAACGTAAAGATGGAACCATTCAACACGCTAACGATTGAAATAGGAAACTTTAGCAGTTGACCAGTTAGACATCGTCAAAACATCACGCAACATGGAAGTTTTTATATCTAGTGAGCGATTCATAGATGAGAGTATTATAATTTATCATTATGTAGGGTCATTTCGGTTTACTCGTATGTAGATACGTAGCGTAACCTAGTAGACTCCAAGTACTTAAATGACTCGACTCCCCAAACTTGGATGTTCTCGCCCTCACGAGATCCTCTTTCATACTCTTTCATCCTCTAAAGACCCCTACATAAACTATCAAAAAAGGGAGCATCATGGCTAACTCGACTGCCAACTCGCCGCTCAACGTTGGCGTTATCGGTTACGGGTAAGTAATTTACTCATTATTTCATCTGTCGTATACTGTGGCTCACCTATTCCTAGCCTGTCTGCTACTATCTTTCATATCCCATTCATCACAATCACACCCACCCTAAAACTTCATTCTATTCTACAGCGCAACCCAGATCAATCGGAAAAGTCAGCTCCGCGCGATCATCCAGACGTGAAGCATTTCGCCTCTTTTGATCAGTTTCTCGCTGATGCGGATCTTGACGTGATCGTCATTACCACTCCTCCTCAGACGCACTTCTCGTTCGCTCAGCAGGCCCTATTAGCAGGAAAACATGTCCTCGTAGAGAAGCCGTTCGTCCCGAGCGTTTCTGAAGCGGACGCCTTAATCAAGCTCGCCAGAGAAAAGGGTCGTTTGATCTGCGTATACCAGAATCGTAGATGGGATAGTGACTTCCTAACAGTGCGAAAGCTGCTGGCTGACGGTACGTTAGGTCGAGTCGTCGAATTTGAGACGCACTTCGACCGCTTCCGGCTACAGAAGCCATCCACCTGGAAGGGCACTCTCGGCATGGATCGAGGCGGGTCGGCGCTCTACGACCTGGGTACCCATCTGATCGACCAGGTATACGTGCTGTTCGGGATGCCACGGGGCGTTTTTGGCATACTGGCTAGTCAGCGGGACGGCCTTTTCCTAGGCCCGAAGACCCCGGGTCTAGAGCCCGACAGCGTTACCGCACAGCTCTTCTATGACGACGGACTCGTCGTTTTTGTGCGCATCGGTAGCGTAAGCGCTGAGGTACGCCAACCGAGATTCTGGATCAGAGGCACCAAAGGAAGTTACCACAAGCAGGGTCTCGACACTCAAGAGCCTCAACTGAGGTCAGGTTTGAAGACGAATGACGCCAGCTTTGGACGAGAAGGCCCGGAGTGGAATGGAAAACTCACTCTCGTTGGCGACGACGGTAGCTTTCGTGAACAAGATTGTCCGAACGTGGAGCCTCAGACCTACAAAAAGCTTTTCGAGCTATTCGGCGAGGCCCTTGTTCGAAATAACGAAGAAGCCCTGCCCGTTCCAGCATCACAAGCGAGGGATGTCCTACAGATCATCGAAGCGATCAAGGAAAGTGCGAGAAGCCGGCGCGAAATACAGCTATCTTAGGAAGTATCTCTACTAAATGCTATCGAGCCAGATACGCTGCTAGAATACCAGACTATCAAAAGTATAGAGTTACCTATGCATCCGAACCTGTGCTACTGCGCGAGATCATGCGCTCAATCCAAAATACCCATCCTCTATATTACATATAGGTCTTTGTGGTATCATTGATGGCATGTCGTTAGGGTTATCTAAGGATAATTCTCCAACCTGTTTTTGCAACCACTTATGCAAACTTGCCCAGTCCACTTTCTAATGGTGCCAGCTTTATACTAAAAAGGATTCGCAGGCAGCCAACTAGCTACGTGCAAGCGCGCGAAATGTCCTAAGGAAGAAACTAAATATCAATCCGAACGAACCAAGCATGGCGAAAATTTTGACAAATTCCCACCAATACTGAGTTCGTACTTCTGTTTCGATGTGCCCTTTGATACCAGCCGCGTTTGCCGGAAATCGACCTGTAGATACGTACTGTTCGAGCAGGGCATCTTTCTCATACCACCGCTCGCGAAGCCACTTATCAAACTCTTCTTGGTTATCCAAAGGCATATCTGCCAAGGCAAACCTTCTCCAGTAGAAATTCACCGATTTAGGAGGCCGTCCCTGAAAATAGGTACTCGATAGGGTGAAATAGTTTTCTCCGTATTTCCCACGGCTAAATGGCATGTCAGCTACAAAAGACTATGGGTATAACAGAGGGGGGTGCGTACGGAACGCCTTCGTAAGCAACCGTACAGTCGTATACGTAGTCCACTGTCCCCCTGAGTTCGTTAAGGCAAAAGAACATGCCGGTGCTGCGAGGTAACATCAGATGCTCCGTATCTCGAAGCCCCATCTTTGCGGCCCATTGAGCTGACTTGTCTCGACCGTTCGAAGAGAGATTAGTTCCTTCGGGGAAAAGAAGTAACCACATTGGGTTTAGGTAGCTTTTGCCGTCGGGATCCGTATGTCGAGTTTTCAGCTTCCTAAGCCTGTGGGCAAGACGCGGTTGGTCAACAGCCATCTTGCGTGACATAAAGATGAAACCGAGAAACATGCAGCCAGGGCCAAGGATGGGGATTCGTTTCAAAGACTCTTTGAGGATGATGTAAATATGCCCATGCATGTGAGGGTTGTTCGTGTATCCAACCCACCACAGATACAGCCAGTCGGTATAGATCTATAGCAAAACGTATTTGTCAGCTAAATGTTCGCTGGCGCAGGCCATTAATCTAATCTCAGACCTGGTGGTTCGCGATCATGACCATGCGCTCTGGAAAAGCGCATTCGACCCTGCCATCACGCGCTAGGCTGAGCTGCCCGGCAACAGAAGAATCGCCGCTTATTCTTATCACCGTAGGTGCCCACCACTGGGTCATCGTCGTTATTAAGAGACCAAAAGATGCCTTAGTCAAGGACATATATGCGTAGTAGAAGTCGCGGTTAGCAAAGTAAAACGGTGCGCCGATGATCTGGGTAACGTGTATGCTATATACGTATTAGAGAGTTTTGGACCATCTAGACAAGATGACAAGACGACATACGTCAAGCAGCCGCTTGCGAAATAGAGAAAGACGGAGATGGCACGCAAGAACGCTCTGAAGCGGCCGTACTTGGCTTTTCCCGCAGGATGAGCACTGTTTGAATCTAAGGTCGGTCCGGAAACGCCGGCTGTCGATTTCGGCCCCGAGGCATCGTTTAGCGATGGCGTACGCCGCCGTAGCTCCGCAGCGTTCATGGCGATGTACCGCAAAGATGAGTTTAGGAAGAAAACGGCGCGGAAAAGTAACGTAAGGGTCTAAAACTTGAGGCGGTTGAGAAGGGTTGACGATAGGACCTTAAAGGTACCGCAGTTGGCTGTCACGAGTGGACGTATATAAAGTCGCCTCGGCATCCTAGAAATATAAGAGTTAAAAGCTGGTTAGAATAGAGCTAAGGGTGGGTACGGATGACTAGTGGTAAGGCAGGGGAGTTTAGAACCAGGGAGTTTAGAATAGTCAACAATTCTCGGGATTCCATTCGAGACCGAGAGGCTGATGACCTCGTGCAGTCCGGCATATGCAGTGAGTAGCCGAGGGAGATATACAAGGGTGGTATATACGAATAAAAAGAAGAAGAAGAAAGGTAACTCAACTGACTGACACTTCTCCGGGAACGAATGATGCGCTGTCAGATTCCGAGATCCATGTTGAAATTATCGTAGGTATTGTGCCATTTTTAGATTTAGAGTAGAGGGTATTCGATAAGGATATGTAGCTAAGTGGATGGATATAGACGAAGTGGGTTCTTAAACAAGGGCATCATCATGGGATTCGCACTAAGAAGAGTAGATTTTGACTGGCTGGTTGGATAGGCAGCAAAGAACAAGGTAAGCGCACAGGTAAACATGAATGGTTAGACGGTTGCGCCCGACCGCCTGCATACATAATATCGCGATGGTGCGACACGTCTCGTCAATAACTAAGCACGTGAGTTTTACCTATTGCAGGTACCTACCTACAGTCGAGCATTTGAATTTGACAACTGTACCTATCTGCATCAACGGTAGGTAACCGCAGGTACAACGGACGCCGGGCGCGGGGTCTGTACCTAATGTATAACCGAAGTTTATCCTACTTTACCTTCCGAAATTCTCGGAAGTTCTAAGTATCCAATACCTACCTAGGTAACTACCTAGGTTAGGTACCTACAATGTAAATGAGCCACAAGATTAGTGGCTAGATTTCATCGTGGCTTACGGGTTAGAATTGAGGTTCCACCCGTTCCAATCATTATAAGTACCTAGAGGTACAATACCTCATAAAGATTACCTACATTGCTAGGTAGGTAGACATATTAGATTGATTAGAAGGACACTTGTTTAAAGTACACATTGAAGAGTTTTGAGTGTAACTGTTAGTGCATGCAGGTGACGATGACTGCTACTCACGCTCTGGTATTTCCTCCGAGTCCGCTAGACAAGGGAACCGACGATCTGCGAATTCGTGACGTTCTCATATTCTTCATTCCCGGGAATCCGGGATTGATTGACTATTACGAACCTTTCTTATCAACTCTTCGGGGTCTCCTAGACGAGGCAGAACCACCCCGGCATGTACGCTTTCAAATTTACGGCCAAAACTTAGCCGGCTTCGTTGATGACGATCACGAACCTTTTACTTCCCAGAGGACACCGTATAACCTCGGAGACCAAATCCAACATACGTTTACGGCCCTAAAAGAGCTTCGTGTCGACTCAGGGCCGCACAAAGGCCGTCCGTACGACGAGGTTTTACTCGTCGGGCATTCTGTAGGCACGTATATTGCCCTCGAGCTTTTTCACCAGCTCTTACGCGATCCGAATTTGGCTCCGCATTTAAATCTTGGTTCTGGAATCCTCTTGTTCCCGACTATCCACCACATATCAAGCTCTCCAAGCGGGCAGAAACTTGATCTGCTACGCCGAACGCCCATACTCGGTGATAATGCTTACCGTATCGCTCAGGCATTCTTGCGTTTGTTCCCTCAAAGTGCTATCCAATGGATTGTACAAAGTATAATGGGGTTCCCCGTCCATGGAGCAGAGGTGACAACGCGCTGGCTCAAGAGCCGAGATGGAGTATGGCAGGCATTGCATATGGGCATGGATGAGATGCAAGTCATCGGGGAGGATCACTGGGACGAAGAACTATGGGAAATCGCTCACGAGGCAGAAGCGCACGATAAAGTTATACCTAAATTCTTTTTCTTCTTTGGCAAACACGATCATTGGGTTGCAACCCACTACAGGGATGACTTTATCCAGAAGAGGCAAAAGCAAGTCGAACGCACAAGACTCATAGTAGATGAAGGAAGCATCCCTCACGCCTTTTGCATCAGTAAGTGAAGAAGGACCTTATTCCACAAGAACAGAGCTAAGACGATAAACAGAACATAGCGAAGTGGTTGCCGAAAAGGTGAGTTTATGGATAAACCAGATGTATAGTCCCAGCTAGAAGACACCAAGAATCTTCCAATAGAGGCATTTCGGAAAGCTTCTGTAGTTACTTGTAACTATAAGGAACTAAGACACGACCAATATCATACTAGCGAATCGACCTCGCGAAGCATATCTACTCACAAGATCTATAATTGACAAGCCCGTGAATACCGATAGTTTTAATTAACTATTCTATGAGCCTTATACCGAACTAAACATCTCCCGATACATAACATAACCACTACGGAAAATCTCCCCGATGAACGCAACAGTACAGCCAAATTGCGCCAGCATATAGGTATTAAAACTACTATATAAAAGCGCTGCTCAACTGGGTATTAATTCCCTTACAACATAACCATGCCGGCACCAACACCCATAGCCACCAATACGTAGAGGCCAACAACCATATCACCCATCGTCATGAAGGGGGTCATGCGGACAGACGCAGGTGCGGCGGCATTCTCGCTGGTCTCACCAGTAGAATCGCTGCTGGCTGAGCCTGCAGTAGCGGTAGCCGCTACAGCGACAGCAGAGTTAGCCTTTGCCAGAGATGCCTCACACCTATTAAATATTAGCGTATGATATATATAAGATTCCGAAAGATACTTACTTGGAGTCCTGAGAACCACTGACAATCTGGGCGGCACCCTTGAAGCTGCAAGCGGTGGAAGCACTGTTCTGGTTGGTGTAGTAGGCGTTGAGAACGTGTCCAAGTTGCTCCTTGGGATTGCACATGCCGTAAGGACCATAAACGCCAGCCTCGGTGTCGTGCTTGATACCGGCGCAAGCATCGGGATCCTCCTCGCAGATGTAACCGAAAATGTCACCGAAGTCCTTCTCGTCGAGGTCATCGGCAGGCACACAAGAAAGGGACTTGAACATGCAGTCGCAAAGGGAGCTATCAGGAGTGGGAGGGAGGGCCTCTGCGGCCTTCCAGTTCTTGGAAATAGCCGGGCAGGCAGCAGGGGAGTTGGTAGGCTCGTAGGAAGCCAAGGATGTAGACGAAGGCTCGACGTCGGCAAGCTTGGACTGCAGAGCCTTGTAGTTCTTCATAGGAGTCGCGGTGTCACCCTTGACCTTGACCAGACCTAAACAATCGTTAGGTACAGAAACTCTGGAAGGCTAATGTCAAACTTACCATAGTTGTTGTCCTCTTGGTGGAACATGTAAACGATACCACCGCTGAAGACATCGGTCATCTGGTCGGAATAGATGGCAGTGGTATCATCCCAAAGACGTCCTTCGGCACCGCCAACGGTGTTGCAACCGTACTCAGCGAAGAAGACAGGGACAGAGTAGTTGGAGAAAAACTTGACCTGGACGTCATAACCAGACTCGGTAAAGCTGCTCTTACCGCACCAAGAGTAGATGTTGTAACCCCAGAAGTCGATAGCGCTTTCCTGCTCACCACAGTTGAAGTATTGAGCCATGTTAGCACGAATATCGGCATCGTCGTTGGCGGCGTAACCGACACCCATCCATCGTCCACCCTTGGACATCTTGTCGGAGATATACTTCTTCACATCTCGAGTAGCAGCCTTGACGAAGGCCGAGGCACCAGCTATGACGAGTCAGTATCAAAACCCAGGCGCCGCCGACCAGCCGAACTTACTGTTCGTGTTGTTGTTGGTAACTTCGTTACCAGAAAAGAACCCAATCACGTTATCGTACTTTCCAAGGTTGTCAACGACGCCCTTGTAGCGGTCGAACAAATCAACGTTCCAAGCGGGAGAGTCGCGGTTGATCGAAAGAGCCGGCTCGCCCAAGTCGGCCACGACGTAGATACCAGCCTTATCCAGCATGGACATGCAAGCACTGTGGTCTGCCTCTGGGTCGATGGCGTATGTTCGGATGGTGTTCACTCCCAACTTCTCGAGCAGTGGGATATCACGCTCGCAAACTTCCTTGTCGGCGAGAGGATCTATATACTTAGTCTTCGAGTCCTTGCTACCGCCAGGCCCGCCACCAGCCTCCTGTTGATAGGCAACGCCCTTGATAAAAAACTGGTCGCCCTTCTTGGTGAAGAATTTGCTCCCCTGAGAACCGAATGTTAGCTACTCACTCTCAAATCTCCGGCATAGTAAACACGTACCTTCATGACGATGGGGTCCAAAGCAGCAGCATTGCTAGCGAGCAGCAGGGATGCTGCGAGAGCTGATCGTAAACCCATTTTGATCTGCTAACTATTCCTTGATCTCCCGGATCTCGAGGCGCGCGGATAAGTCCTAATAATTCTGGCGGAATCTGCTGTTGAAATGCACCGTGGGGTGACGTGCTGCTTCTCGAATACTAGGCTGAATAGTATAATAAAGAGTGTACGAATAGTGCGTCAATGAATGTGCGTAGTTGGAACCGGATACCTATTATCCTTCGCGTGCCGATTAATTACAAAGGCTAGGAAAATGAAATAAAAAAACTGCAAGAGATAGATAGAGAGGAAGAGAGAGAGAGATGTGGCATAAAAATGAAAGGCCTTGTCTCATAAAAAAGGGAAGAGAAGCAAGAAAACAGTACGAGATATCAGTAAAGGAGAAGGGACCCCGGTTCGACAGGAGAGATTAAAACTGGTTCTAGCCAATGGGGCTAATAGATTGAAACTTCTGATTGGATACGTCTAGGCATGCTCATTATGCGCATAATAGATCTATTATGCGATATAATGTCATTATACACTATTATACGTATAATGCCATACAATTTACGTATAATGCGTATGATTTAACGAAAATTTCTTCGTATATTATATAATAATAATAATAATATTTATTTTAATTTAAAATATTTTTAAATTTAATTAAAATATTTTTTAAAAATAATATTACGTTTAATTAATTTATTTTTATTAATTAAAGTTTTTTAATATAAAAATAAATTATTTATAAATATTATAAAAAAAAATTATATGTTAAATTAAATTTATTTAACTTATGTTATTATTTAATTAATTATATTTTATATTAAATATATTTAAATCGATAAAAATTTAAATTATTATTTATTATTTTATTTATTATTTTAAATAATAAATTTATTAATTTATATATTTATAAATTTAATAATTTAAAATAAAAGTTGTTATAATTATAAATTATTAAAGTTATTTATTACGATGGTTTTTTATTTATTACGTACGAAAAATGTGAAAATAAATAATTATTTTATTAAATAAATTTTTTATTTAAATTTTTTAATTGTATAATTTTATTTAATCATTTATTAAATGAAGTTTATAATAAATTATGTAATTAAATTTAATCTTTTATTATATAATTTAAATATATTAACGTTATTTTCGATAAATTTAATAATTTTTTTAAACGTTATATAATTAATATATTATTTTAATTATTTATTAAATTATTTTTATATTAAAAAATTATAAATATAAAAATTATATAATAGATTATTTTTAATTAAATCGAGATATTATTATTATTATTATAAAAAATAATTATAATAAATTTAATTAAAATTAACATTATTAATAATAATATATATAAAATAATAAAAATAATTTATTATTAATTTAAATATCATTTAATTTTTAATTACGTTATTTATATATTATATAATTTTTATAATTTATAATTTTTAATTAAAAATATTATTAATAATTATTTTTAAAAACTTATTTTAATTAAAATTATAATTTTAATTATAACTTTTAAAATGTTTTTATTATAATATACACATTTCCGCGAATTTATAATAATTATTATTAATAAAATTAAAAAATTATTATAAACGTATATTAATTTAATTTATTATAATTTATTATTTAATTAACTTTATTTACAAAGTAATTATTTATTAAAATAATTAATAATGATGTTTATTATTTTATTAAATTAATCGTTATACGTTTATTAATTTTTTATAACGGTTTAACATAATTAACGAATGTAATTTAAATTATAAAAAAAAAATAAATGAAATATAAAATATTATTAATGATTAAAAATGGTAAAAACAATTAAATAATTTAATTATAATAATAACATTTATTATTAAAATTTAAAAAACTTTAAAAATTAACGTAATTAATTTAAATTATATTATTACACATTAAAATAATATTAAATATAAATGGTTAAAATTATAAAATATTAATAATGTTATATTATAAAATGTAAATTAAAAATATTTTTAAAATTTATTTAATTAATATATGTTAAAATAAGTTAATATATTTAATTAAATAATTTAAACGTTAAATTTAATTTTATTAAAAATAAAAAATATATTAGTTTAAATTTAACTTAACGTTTTATAATTTTTACATAATTACGTATTTATTATAAATAATATTAATTTAAAATGCGAATTTTATTAATTTAAATCGTTTACGGGTATATTTAATTTTATTTTAAATTTATATAAAATAAATTTAACGATTATTAAATTTTAAATTATTATTAATACATTAAATAATTTATTAATATTTATTATAAAGTAATTATTTATTATTATTATTAATTTAATTTTATTTAAACGTACGTTTTAAACGTATAATTATATATATAACGTTAAACGCGCGCGTTTAAATTAATTTAAAATTAACAAATTAATATTTATTTATATAAATTCAAATATATTTGAAAAATTATAAAATAAATTATTTATAAAAATATTAAAACAATTAAATAATCGAAAATAAAAAAAATTAAATAACGAAATTTAAATTAAAATGTTAAAAAATAATTAAATTAAATTTAAAATAACATAAATAACATATAAATAAAATTATATTAATTTTTTAACGTATTATTTTATATATAAAACCCGTAATTATAATTTTAATTTTATTAAATTTATATATATATAACTTTAAAAAGTTTTAAATATAATATTTTAATAATAAATTAACTTTATTTTTATATTAATACGTCGAATAATCGGGGATCTTATTTTGTTATACATATAATAAATTTATTATACGCCATTATGTGTCATTATACGGTATAATGCATTATGCGCATAGTAAAATTAGCATCTCTAGATACGTCAAAAAGACCGATGTAGATTAGTGAAAGATTGGGGCTTTTACGGGTAGATGGACAGATGAACAGGGGGGGACACAACTAGGGGGAGACAGGGGGGGTTCTCCTGACTCTCCTGAATCTGGATAGGATAGAAGAAAAAGCTGACAACATGTACCTAATAGGCATCTTGTACCTATTTTTGACGATGTCCACTCTACACGAGGCGTGTGATTCTTCCATTCCTCCTGGCAAGTTATTTGAGGCTAGGTACTCATTAGGATTCATCTCGAAGCGCCACAATACAGGAACATGATATTTTTACCTATGCATGCAGAAGAATATATATACCTAACGCTATGCGCGACGTCGTTTTGATGTTCCATCTTTCATGCTACCTCTTTATGTAAGATCACAAAGATACCTACAACCTGTAGGTAGGTAGGTATGTACATATTGACCTAGGTACTTATGTATGCATTTACAAACACCACCGTTAGGTTGCCGCTACTACACATCCTACATTAGCGCTTCGTACCTGTCGATCTTAGGGGAACTGCCAATCATGACCCACCTAACTTAGCAGGCAAAAATGCAAGTATCTAAATACCTATGCAGGTGGTAGGCTTATCCTAAGTTTTTTATGTACCTCTAGGTATTTAGCCTATGTACACGTCGGCAGCATGCCGAGAGTCTAAAATGGGTCCTGGAGGTTTGCTAGTTCCATCTCCAAGCGAGGCGCAGCTGCGAATAGTGAGACGTTAACACCTACTTATTTTGTTCTCGGATTCTGTTATCAGTACTGTTCTGTCATTAACCGCCACCTATTACTTAAATGCCTTCATGGTGTACACAAAGCAGCTATTAAAATACGGTCGATGCGCAGCTGAGGCGCCTTGCCTCTGAGTACTTGTTCGCCCGAATCCTCTTTATATCCTCTTTATAAGTGATTACCCTAAAACAAATCCAACCAACCGGAATAATTTACCTACTACCAACCCGTATTCCCTTGATAATCCGTGTTGGGTCCGAGATTTCCAAGAATTCCTACAGTGTAGACTGATTGTTTATGGTACGCCAATCTCCAAACAGCCAAGGTCTTTCACAGAGACCAATTGTCTGCGCCGATTCTCTAGTTCTCCAGTAATATCTACCTAGGCATCTTACATTAGGCATGCTGGCCTGTAATAAAGTACGCTGGTACTTTGTAGGAAAATCGGTCACGTCAACCGTGAGCCGCCTTTACCTCTTATAGGCAATGAATAGCACGGGATGATAGTGATCTTCTACGATTTACTCCTCTCCTTTATCTAGCCAACACGATCGTCAACTCCCCTTACACACAACACTACAACACGAGCACAGCCCAACAGCCAGTCAAATAAATGACGCGAACTAGCGAGACGTACAATCACCTTTACATACATCTTGAGACTCGTACTATTTCGTCAAATCATGTAATAAGCATAGGAGAAAGAGAACTGATCGGCAGTGCATACGCCAAGCCTAGGATTGTTTCGAGAACGTATCGGCTCTGAACTCACGCAGTCGTCCTTTAGCAAAGGCGGTAGGATAGGCATACTAGAGAAGGGCAAATCCGTATTGGTTGGGATTTTCCTCAACCCTACTATGTACGAATAAGCAGAAAGACATTAAAATAATTGGCCGCACATTTACTAACACTTATGCTGGTAGGTGCTGGTAGGTGCGCCACTTTTTTGACGTCTTTCTGACAAGGCAGGATATCATAAAAGGAGAAAAAAAAGTAGTACACACACCAGCATAGCTATCATATCTGCATACTAGGGACCTAATAAATCAAGGTAAGGCAATGAGGTAATCTCGAGCGCACCAATAGAATGGGATTGCACTGCCCCGATAGAAGTTTTCCGGGATTTTATCCCGTACGCGGCAAGATCTTCGACCACAGCCGCACTCCGAAGCCGAACGGCAATCACCATGCCTCGTTGCATCTATGCGGCTACGTTCCCGTTCCAGAGGTTGTGGACCCGCCGATGATAATTTGTGCAAATTCTCAGTTGAATCGGCTTGACAGCTAACGGACTGAGAGGATGACAGATACTAAGAGGGCAAGCTTCGTGATATCCGTCCCCGGTCGCATTAAAATAACTACTTGTTTTCATCTCGGGCGTAATCTACAGCGCCAATTTAGCTGATATGCTTGACTTACATAGTACCTTAATAATCCCCTGGCATATTTTATTATCCCTTGGTCCCTAGCCCATCATCTCACAATAAATCTTCCAATCGCCACATCTTAAATTGGATCATCTGCTCTTAACATTAGTTGTAATGCGCGCCAGCCACTCGCCATAAAGCCAGCCTTCGACATATTCTACATAGCGTTTTTACTATTCTGCTCGATCTTATAATCCGTAATAACCAACCTATTCATCTTGCATAGTTGCGAGTCATACATATGGCAACTTCGCAAAGATACCTAAGCATGTCACTTGGTGTAAGCATAGACAATGCCCACGCCGTTCCCGTTGTAATTTGTTCACGTTTTAAACCGATGATTACCACCTTTGCACCGTGCATCGAATGATATTTGCAATTTCCCCATGGTTGCATACATCTGTAGCCAACTGACGTTAAGTGATAGTTCCTTCATTAAAAACTTCCGTAGAGGAATATAATAGGAGGTCATGAAATCAAATAATCAGAAGACGAAATGCAAAGTCTAGAGAATATGACCAGAAGCTTCCTAGAGTTTGCAACATAGAAAACTAATGGGAAAACTATAACCAAACTAACTGGGTGATATAACCAGTAGTTGCCTGTGTGCCTATACACATACAACAGATAGTTTACCTCGGCCAATGGACCAGGTCAAAAACGTTGTCTTCTCGATAAGCTATAGCCATCACAAAACCACCCAACGTAGTTTTTGAAGAGCTCGTCATTACGATCACCCCATGTATAAGATGCCTGCGTCTCAGTCGCTCTCTTTACTCCGTAAGTCTATGCCCTCCCCTACGCCTCTCGAGACGGAGCCGGCCCAGTCGTCGAACCCATCATCCGCAACGAACGCTGCCGTTCCGCTAGAGTACTTGCACTCGATGTACTCGGGCATCGGCATTATAGGATAGTACCTATCGAGCACTTTATTAGCCCTCTCCCCAAATGCCGAGTCCCATGGCATGTTCATCGAAGGGGGTATTGCCCAGCCTAGCTGCGCATTGCGCAGCCATAGTCGAATAAGGTGCCTTGAGGAGACATCACCATCCAGGTACGACTCTCTACCATGTAGAAGAGCAAGGTTATTGATGAATAAGAGGTCTCCTGGCTTGGTATCGAGCCGCGTTTGGTGTTTTTGGGCTGTTTCTTCAAGCACGGCGAGTGCTTCCTGCTGCCCTGGTGTGAGGTCTGGTATCGAGCCGTTTCGAATTAAGGGGTGCGGGCCGATACGGGCGGGGTCCATCGAGACACATAGGTTACCGTCGTGGTACTCTATGAGCGGACATAAAACGAAAGACTCTTCCTTTCTATGGCTTCTTAAGCGATGTTAGTTTTATTTATCCCGCTTTTCATAAGTATAGATCCGGATCATACTTACGCCTGGATTGGCCAGTCGTTCTTCGCCAAAGCATTAACAACCCACGGCTTGTTCTGCATCAGGTCATTATAGATGGCAGCTATAGATGCCACACATGTATGCCCACCCTCGTTGGCTCGATCCCGGACTTGGATGGAAAGGATTTCACATCCCATATCATTGTGGAACGGCTAAGGACGTTAGCTCCTGCTTAAAGTGTCTATCCTCATTGAAACGACTCAGCTACCTACCAAGCTGTAGTTTGTATGGATGCCGTGGCGTTTCTCCTTGGGCACAGTCCAAGACTTGGAATCGGTGACGTGAGCTTTGCCTATGCATTAGCGAGAGGCAGAGACATGTAATGAATATAAAGCTTACAAAGTACATCGCCTTTAGAATTTTGAATACCTCTCGTATCACCGATATAGCTAGCAATGGCAAGGAATAGAACAACATTATCTTCAATGGAGTATTTCTCTGGTTTTAGGCCCCGAATAATACAGATCCCTCGGCCACGGTGAACCTCAAGAGCACATTCCTCGAGCCTATTTTGAATGCTTGGAAGCGGGAAGCACTCGCGTGTTATTTCGTCACCGTCCAGTTCGAGTTCTAAATAGATCCTAGTTAAACCAGGTGGATCAGGGGCGTAAAGCTTGGTATCGACTTACCGTGGGATAGCTGCAGTCTCCCCTCTATTTCAGCTACATCCGAATCATCTAGATCAACTTTAAATATCTCGTCAGGATCCAGTCCGGACCACGTAGTTGGACTGTCGACCCGGGTTGGGAGACCCTGGGTTGGACCGTCCTCCTGCCGGGACAAAGCGTCCGCAGCGAGACCATGCTCCTCATGATGCATCCTAGGCTGCGGGCTGACAGGGCTTTCGGAGGTGCGCAAAACTATGTGAGCTGTCATTTTCGTTCTCGTATAACGTACGCTTAGGAGGAAGCCTTAGAGGTCGTTTTCGAGAATGGAAAACTGCCACCATCCTGGCGACTTATAACGATAATAAGGCGTTTTTCTCAGAATACGGCTCATAAAAACTTACTCAACTATGACACAAGTTTGATTTATGCTACCTGTCATTGGCTCGGGCCAACTCCTATACTGGAATAAAAATAGTCCTTTGGGCTCGAGCTACGAAACGAGAAATTTATCGCATCGATCTTACCGGAATCTCCTCTATGGCCATATCGACAAAGCGTCGATAGATGTGGTAACACTACAAGAGGCTACAGGGAGCCCTTGTGGTCTCATCGGTCCAATCCCGGAAAGAAGCTGCATTGTTGCAGAGGCAGACTGCCATTCTTTCGAGAAAGGAGGGCCGTCGCCGCGGTAAGCGGGATGGTGGGTATGGCGAAGCCTGATACCAAAGTTCAATGGTGATTTGGCATTTCACATGAAGAAAAAAAGAAAAAAGAAAAGGGCTCTAGAAGCTTCGTCACCAAGGTCATTGCCAGGTAGGTAATATCTCGTCAAACCTGCGCCGGAGCCGCCCAAATTTACAGCCGCCAATTCCCTTATCCTAAAATAGGGGAAGTTTCTAATGGTGTATGTGTCATGATGGGTATGGGCCAGGGCTTTCGAAAAAAAATTTTGGCATCCTCGAGTTATTAAAGAGACAGCGTCGAGCTCATGTAGTACAATATTCCCGCTTGATGATGTGAGCAACCGCTCCCCCGGAGGCACGCTCCCGCGTCTTCCCCCACGAACCTCAGGAGACATTGTGCCTAACGTGGCGACCGGAAAAACCGGAAGGGACTGTAAGGCAAGACTAAGATGGGACAAGGCTCTTCCTAAAGGCTCGATTTATTGACAACGCACCTCTCGGAAGAGCTTCCAAAGGGAGCGTCTAACAAGACTAATATGGCGATTGGTTCTTATTTGTCCCTCCGTGTCGATCGCGCATTGAGGCTGTCGTCGAAGGGCAGTTGAGATCCAGCACTTCGCGAGCAGGGATTTGAAACCGGTCAGGAAACGAGGGAACGGTTGAGCTCGTGTATGGCACCTAAGCCCGGATTTCTAGGACCACGAAGCTGCGGCATAATACGGCGACACGTCCGCACGAATCATTACAGAGCAAGAGGATAAAGGTGAAGATGACTTTAACTACATAACTCTTATATCTATCCAAGTACCTCTCGAAGAATATATTCCTATGATGCTGCTGCTGATGATGATGACCCGCAAAAACTCGACCGGCAGCTGTCGCGAGCTAGGCTGGAAGCCTTCATGCAGGTTCCGATCCTCATCCTTGCTCTTAAGACAACTCTGCAGCATGCACGAGAAGACGCGGGCCGGCCCTGCGTCATTACCTCCCCGTCTGCTTCTTCTATGTGTATGTGAAGAGGCGTTGTTACCTGGTAGGTATATACTGTTGTAAGTGTATACGTGACTTATAAGCGTATACCTCGGAGAATTAAGGTGTTATTACATAGGATAATAATAACAATATACGGTGGGGGGAGGGGGAGCATAACATCTTTTTTTGTAAATTTTTTTTTTAATTCAAATCGAAAAGATGCGTACATGGAAGCAAAAGCGGTGGCTGTCATCACGTAGTGGCTTGACTTTTGCTTTTATCTCGGTCTCGGTGTGGTGCGAATTATTTGTTAGTTCTTGTGCATTCAGACCGCTGTCTTACGGCCACTGAGGGGTCGGCTCTTCTGGTCGGGCGTCATGTGTTATGTGTTATACGGTATATACCATAACGTACAAGCGATGCGTAAGCTTACTTCTCTAAAACGTCTTGCAATAGATCACCACCACATAGCTTTTGAGCCACCACGGGGAGAGCTTTACATATCTTTCCGACTTGGTGATCATCCTAAAGCAGTAGTTTTTTTTTTTTAGGTTTTTTTTTTTTTAATTCATCGGGCGAGAAAACTCGATACTTTTCTTTTTGAGACCTTGTTGTACCGCATCGCATCCTTTACTGCGACGAGAACAAGCTGACCGGGGAGAAATCCGCACCTATATTTGTGTATTACCTACCAGCAGTTACGCACTCGTGGTTCTGCTACACATTATTTTCGCCGGTTTCGAATTGAGAGAGAACTGGGAGAGCAACGATTAGCACCCCCCTGCGCCACCTTTGCGATTCTTCACCGGCCGACTACGGTGAATGTGACGCACAGCGAACCATTTGCCATTTGAGTAACCGGCACTTTGATACGCGCACACGTGTGCATACGCACACGCACACCCCACAGGCGAAGACCATTGTCGCTGTCAGCTAAGATATGAGATAGGTAAAGCCCATCATGGATGGAACCGCTGTCTCCATGGTCCAGTCTATTCCCACACTTGTAAACTCCCATTCAGTCCACCGCTCGACTTCTACTGGGGTTACGCCAATTGAACAGACGTCATGGAAGGCTGGAAAACGATCTCGGATCCCATCCTCCCCCTTCAGCCAACTATAACCCCAGTTCTACTCCCCTTTCCTCACGAATCACCAAAACCAATATCTCCAAGGAACATGGGTCTAAGCAGTCACCCTCACCGCTGACAAAACCATCGCCTAAGAAGCGAAGACTAGCTGCCGACGTTGTCACCTCAGTTGCCGCCGTCACCGCGACATCAGACGATCTTAGGCACCACCCCTCTGATACCAGCTGGGACCATCCGGTTCCGTCGGGGTCCCTTGGTTACTATGTAGAGCCCATCGTATCAGATGCAGCGAGAGATCACTTCAGCCTGTCTTCTTCCTCTCGTACCCTCGCACAGGAGCAAGGTCCGAATACGTATGACTGGTCTTACAACTTGGCCCAGCCTTCAATATTCCCCTCGTCACCCCTTATCTAATCACCCGCGAACCCTCACCGCATAATAATTTCCGGGAGACTCTCTGGCAGACCACGCATTCACAACGGCTTCCAGCTATTCTGCTTACCATTTGCCCGCTTTCACCTGGAACGCTTTAGACCCGCCAGCTATGTTCTTGCGATATCGATTTCGTTCAGACAATGACGCCTCAGTTCGAGAGCTGCAGCCATCCAGGTCCGATCTCCTTCCCTTAGGAGAGTGTGATCAGAGCAACCCGGACGACCCCTAGAGGAAGGGTGGGTAGCGGTAGAGAAACCGGTAGAGAAACCGGAAGAGAAGCCGGAGGAGATACCGGAAGAAAAACCGGAAGAGGCACTGGCAGAGGTACCGGCAGAAGGGCTGGTAGAGAAGCGTAGTGCTAGCGACTACGAGGGCTCCCAGCAGCCTTCGGACCTCTCGGGCCATAACACCCCGGTATTCGAAGAACCGTGGGAGACTGTCGGCCCGGACGAGGTTCCAGCTGATGGAAATTGCTCAGCGTCCCATCCCGAGAGGCGTTCTCGGTCACACCTGAGCGACCAGAACCGCAGGGAGACGGGAAACACCCGGAAGCTAAAGGTAAATCTTTGTTCTTCTTCTTAAACTACCTTTCTCCCCTTGTGCTTCGTACTACGGCAGTGTTTCGCCGTGCTGACGTATTTACGGGCTTGCATTCGATGTCGTATGCAGAAAATAAGAGTAGGTCAACCGTCAAGCATTCCTGATACTATCTGCTCACACTCATCTTAGTGCAAGGCGGACCCGGAAGATCCCCGAGGGGTCGATTGCTTGACCTGCCGCGAGATCAATTTGGACTCTAAAAAGGTGATTCACAGACTTCCCTGCCTGCGATGGAAGCTCGCCGAAGTCTCCCTCTTCCGAGAGGGTGGCCTCGAACTAACGAAACGATGGGTTGGGACCAAAATGAAAGATCTTGGACCGCGGGACTGGGTCAATAGCAGCGACGTCCGTACAATCAAGATGGTTATTGGAAGCTGCCATCCGATAACATTGAAGGTTAAGAAGTTTACGCCTAACGAAACCGACGTTGTTTGTAAATACTGGGTTGATATAAAGGGAAACAAGCAAAGAATCGATATCGAGCCTTACGCCCTCGCGAGCATTTGGGAAACCGCAAAGAGATACGAAGAGTATATATATGATTATGCACGTCCGGCTGTACGAGAGTACACCCAAGATACCAAGGTCGATGATATAGTACGGAGGACTTACCAGGCAGCGTAAGCGAACGCTACCCAGTCTCCCCTAACGCCAAATAGAAGCTGATCTCGGGACATATCCCCACAGGATAGAGTATGCTCAGAAGTGTAAGGTGAGATTGACAAGTACGATTTATAGGCATTACACTAAGGAACTTCTCTCAGGATGCGTCACCCCGAACGAATGGGGAAGAAGTGAAGAACGGACTTTTGCTCGAGCAATACTTCTACTTATGGTTTGCGACCAGTCAGTAGCTTGTCGCTGATGTCTCTGCGCTTGGCCGAATGGCTAATTTGAGCAGGAAATACTCTGAGATCGGCGTCCATCGTGGGGGAAGAAACCCTGGATATGAAGCCGGTAGACAACCCTGAAAGCCCGTACTATGGGATGATACCGATACCGCGAATGATCCCGGCACAGTTCGACTCCCTGGGACACCGGATACTTGTGCGGTCCAGAAAGCTCGTCCTTGAGGGGTTATGGAAGGTAATGGCGGGCAAGAATCCCCACCATTTCTATTTTGTTTACCTGGTTGTTTTCATGCTTCTCCACGAAGTTTCCTTCACCTCTGCCGATAGGTTACGCCGAGCTAAGGACAACAAATATACTGTTAGTACTGGGAAAAGATACCGGCTCGTAACTGGCTTAGCTGAACTAACGCGTAGAAATACCGGTACGACCTGGCGAAATTTGTTGAAGAGCTCCAAGAAGGGGCGAATAACATCCTTAGCCATTGGCATTATTATAAACGAGACGTTAATACCTTGATGACGGAAATAGAATCTGAGGATAGGAAAAATGCAGTCTGGGGAACTTTAAGGATGGGGGAGGCGAAACTCCTCCTAGAAACGCGCGAGGCCTACGGAAAAGGTGAGTATCTTGCTCTGGTTATAGAAGCGGTGAATGCGTTGGTCTTGACTGAACAATATATAGTCGCAGGTGAGGATTTAGAATGGGAGAACGACCTCTACTTCGTATCGCAGATGTTTGAAGAGAACTGGCGCCCACATAAGACGTTCAGCAGGTAACCCCAGCAAATATATACCTATATATATATGTCAGGGAGGAGGTTGTTTGGTAAGGATGTGCTCATGAACTAAGGGGTATTGGGTGCGACCAGTATTGTCACAAGCACTCCCATATTTCGATATGGGCTTTGTTTTTTGAAAGTTCCGGAAATCGTTTGAATATTGCTTTCGACTGATAGGTTCAATAATCTGTTGAGGTCTAAAAATGAAGTCTCAATGGAAGGTACCTAGGTACATGCTAAGCCACGACTGCCACAGATATCTATGTACTTAGGTACTTACCTACCTAAATCCTTAGGTACATAAGTACCTAGGCTTATCTTGCCAGGTGGCCTCGTATCAATACATCTGTCGTAATCGTGTAAAAGTCGCCAGATCGCATTTAAGAATATCGTCACTGTCTCTACCCAAAACTACCGCTACCACATTTTGGCAGTTTTGCCACTCCCACTCTATCGAGCCTATTTACTACGTGATACACGTTAATCGGAGCTCCTAATCTATCCTAAATTACCGATTTAATCTCGCTTTTTGTTTGCAAATTCTCCGAATGTGCACCGCCATCATGTCTTCCGAGCTCGAAACATTCACTATGTTGCCGCTGCAGATCGACCCTCAAACCAAGGCGCTCACGGCAACGTCCGGCTCTCGCGCTCTGCAGGCGGAGCTGGCGTCACTTAACGCATTACACCGTTCGCTCCTCGCTCTCGAAACCCCGAACCAGGTGCCACCACCGCCGCTTCCAGTGAATCCAAAGCGGTCGGCCAACGTTAGCAAACTACGAGACAGTGGTAACGCAGAATATCGCAAGGGTAAACATGCCGAAGCCGTTAAATTCTACACCCTGGGTTTGCAGATGGCTTTGACAAGACCGCTTTGGGAGCCTCAGCAATTGGTACGTGAAGAGGTTGCCGCTCTTTATTCCAACCGCGCTCAAGCCCACATGGGTCTGCAGAGCTGGGCCGAAGGTGCTGCCGACGCCGAGGCCAGCGTCGAGGCTAAGCGTGTCGGTAACTCGAAGGCTTGGTGGAGGCGGGGCAAGTGTCTAGTGGAGATGGGACGGCTCATCGAGGCCAAGGAATGGGTTAGCAAGGGTTTGGAGATGGAAGGCGACGAAGGCGAGTTGGTCGCATTGTTGAAGGATATCAACACAAAACTGGAAGAGAAGAGTAGTTCCTAAAGTCTACTGGTGCCGCTTTTCTTTTCGGGCTTTACGTTCAGACCTCATTATGGAAGCTGGATTATATTTTTACAGGTCAGGTACTCTAAAGGTGTCTACGGAGTTGGTTGGTAGGCTGCGTATATATCATTCCTCTAGAGCCTTGCTATATTATCTTCATCACTCGAGCCTCGCCAAATACCCAGATGGACGGAATTATGAAGGGCGAGCTAGATAATGACCATAATTAGAGGGTAGAAAATGGATTGCCCGCTGAACTATGGGAAAGTATGCCAGTCTCTAGCTCATACCTCTCCTTTCCAGTTTCCTCCACAATATACCCGTATGCATGCGATGCTGCTTTTCGGGAGAATTTCAACCGAGAATCCCAAATATCCCTCATCTCTCTCGCATCTGCCGTAGACGATCTGTAGGGTGGCTGAGGCTCGTAGGGGAGCATATCACCTCGTCTCTTTCATAACAGAGGCGCAATCGGTATGTTTATCCCAGCCCGTAAATACGCAAATAAAAACATGACCGTCTCAGATCTGCTTTTGAGACTGATCGTATGATTAACGATAGAGAAAGAAAAAAAAAAGGAAATGCTCAGAGCCATGTCGCTCGCCTGGTATCATCCTCCAATGTCCTCAATTACGTTGCCTTCATTTCATCTTTTCCTCGAGTCGTCTAGTTTTAGTGCTGCTTTTCCGGGTCCTTCTCACGGACGCTTCGGTTCCTAGGCCTCATGACAGCATCTTGGCCGGTCATACGACGTTCGAGTGCACGGTCGAGTTTAGCACCAAGTGCAAGCTTGTTGAGATTGGCCGACTTCTCTTCGGATAGGACGACACGCTGACTTGACAAAGCCCTGTTCTCCATTCGCGCGAGACCGGTTTCGATTTCGCGGATCTCGGCTTGCGCCGAATCGGTCGTTCGTACTGTTGCTGCCAATGACGGCGCTGTGCTATATGTGCTGTAGCGCACCGATGCGCGAGGGGAACCGATCTATATTTCGAATTGCGCGTTAGCTTTGGCGTCTGTCGAATAATTGCCTTCCTTTTTGTAATGAAGGAGTAAATAGAGAAGGCTGTAAAAGAAAAAGGCTTCAATTACGTACGGTAGAAGGCGCCATGATAGGACGCGATGAGTCTAACGAAGTAGGCATTGTTTTTTTTTTTCGGACAGGTTTACACCTTAGGTACCCCGAGGTATATATATATGGATGGTACAAGAAATTGATTTCTCTTTGTGGTGGTTGTTTGAATAATGGGTGGGTTGTTGCGACAGATTTAACTGCGAATGCTGACTCGAAAAGTACCTAAACCAACCCAAAGTCGTTGGGAAGTATTACCACCTAGGAGTAGTAGTGGTAACAGTAATGGATAATAAGTAATGGTAATGGTGTGGGTGGATCGAGGTTCGAAACCGCGCTATACAGGGATGGGACGGATGAAGACGGGATTGGATCGATGCGAATGGCTTCAGGTTCTGGGATCAGCTTGCGCGTACTATTCTATAAACGTAGTAGCGGCGAAGAGTAAAAATTCGAGCTGATATCTTTCGATCCAGCAATTGTAAAATCGAGGAGAATATTTTGCTATGCAACTACGCAAATACCATACAATTCGGATAAAGGCTGAGAGGTAGCTTAAAAAATAATAATAATAAATTTTACATGGGAAGAGAGAAGGGCGAAAAAAAGGGGGAGAAAGGTGTGTAATAAGTTACTGGTCTTAAAAGTGTAGATTACTCGTGGGAGCCACGGGAATGCTAGGTGTTATGTAGGTAGGTATGTACCATGTACGAGGGGTTTTCCAATATCCAGCCTGATAAATCCTTGCGAGGAAAGCTGATAGATCATCATATAGCGATCAGAGCGGTACTATACCAAGGTAGGCTGCACGGGGAGTAAAGACTAAAGTATTGCATTGATCTATTTTATTTTATTATCAACCTATCAACCTATCAACCTACCTAGGTAGAGACGCATATGTAAATACCTAGGTACTGTCGAGTCTGAACTTCTCCAGTACTTTCAACCTACCTAGATGTAGTTATCTCGCCAGGAGTAACGGCGGCCACATGGCTCTGAGCCCCCGCTTGGCCACATGTCTGCATGCAGTCAGCTACCAGGGAGGCGCATGGGGTTTGACTAGGCTTGAATAGTTAGTGTCTTGTAGAAGAGCAAAGGATATTAAAATAGTATTAAGACTCTATAACTTTGTCGTTTCAAGAATGTCATGGCCTCGCGTGTTGTTTCTCTCACATATACCTCCATACACCTCACGATATGTTAGGAGGTATCTATTCTGTTAGGTATTCTCGTTACAATACCCCCGCAGAACATGTAAAAGAATGGAAGTTCAGATAAAACCGTACCTGGTCGACTCCGCCCAACGTCTCTCTTAGGCCTGATTTTTGTTGATCATGTAACATGACGAATACGTTATCAGATCCTACGGTCGCTACTATGTATACGTGAAAACGTACTAAAAATTACCAGCTATTTACACTCGATGTACATACTGACGTTATTCTATAACCGCAAGTCATTTTTTATATGTAATTCGGGGGTAGGCTATGATAATATGTAAAGGTCTACCCAGGCTTATTCCTAGGCAGACTCGCCCCGACGCCCAGACGCATTTTACTTGGTAACCCGTGTCCGCAAGGTTCTCCCCTTCTCCTTATCTTTTGTCGGGGAAGAGTTCCATGGAGACCAGCACGTGGCCAATGATCATCATGTCGATCCGCTAAGGAATCCCATGCCTCTACCTAACCTAGGTAATGAAGGACCTTCATCGACCTAGACTCCAGCCGACAACAATTCGAGAATTAGTAGTAACCTAACCCTAATTGAGGGGACCCTGTTGCTTGTTAAGTCATGGTATGCGACATACGCTCTCATATGGAAAGGAGGCCGAATGTGTATGTGTCACATATGCAAGACTCATGCAGACACATGCAGGGAGAGCTATCACTTCGTCAGCTCGCCAACCAGACTTGGGGAATTGTCTTTCTTCACCTTCAAAAGTTTGGATCATTGCTAATTACAAAACATATGGCCAAGGGATCCCTGACAGACCCAGCCTATCTAGCAGCTTTCGTCAGACCTGCATGTTGCGCACGTGGCGGTAAGGTAAGCTGAATGTAACTTGGGGGTATTACTTACAACCTTCGGATGGCAAGGGTATTTTATTCACATCGCGCAATAGGAGATGAGTTATGCAGATGATATTTCATTTCACATCCGCGCCGGTTGCCTAGACGTGTTGGTCCTAGGCGTAAACTGTACGACAGCCTCTTCTTACGCTTGTCCGTTTCTAATAATGCTTTGTCCCGTTATGTCTCTTAACGTCCGTAACGTATTAAAGCCAGCGAGATGGTTGGTTCGCCGAGAGGCCGGTGGATATGGCCATCGACAAGTTGCTAACCGACGTCTGAAACCCGGAATGAAGTTGCAATTCTTAATTCAACCACCCCTGAACGCATACCTGACGGACTAAACGCTTAACACGCTTTGGGCTAGGTACTCAATAAGATAAGGCGCAATGGTCGCGTAAGCGACTTGATTCCTTGCGCGCTGCTAGATACTACATTATCTATTACAAGATGTTCGTCTTTACGTTATAGACATAGGCAACTAACAGCAGCCCCGGGTTTCATCTGGTCTCACTTTGCTACCGGCAAGCTGGTTACAGCCTGTCGCGGGTCGCGACTTGGGGCGAATAAGGATGCTCGTTTATCAAAGACAAATCGCTGTCTCAGCTGACGGTTATTAAACAAAAGGTGGTACTCATATTGGAACCGATACGAACTCGACCATCCTCGGTTCAAAGTTCAAACTAATGAGAAGCGAGCGCAGTCTCGTATCAACTCTGCCTCGCAAACCTTAGAACGGGCTAATGCTTAGAACCAACCTACTCTACATCCCAGTGACGTTAGTGACATTTACGAACAAGTCACCCTTTGGACTGCGAGAGTATTGAAAAGGACATAATACATTTTGGCATCGCTAATGCAATAAGTTCAGCCGCCGTCATTAAATCGTAATTAACTAATCGTAGATCCGATGCGACTCCTGCTCGAGTCCGAAGGCGGCGAGATGATAGGATCGAGTAATGCATTGGGTACGTCTTACAAACATCCCCTTCTCTCCGCATATATGCCTGTGGATACAACACCGTCATAGGAGGGTGTTATTTTTCAGCAGCGCTTTCATCCGTAACTGACTGTTAAACCGAGTGAGTGTGACCTACTGTCAAACCAAAAGCTAGTAGAAACTATGGTCCTTTCTGTCCTCGTGGGTATGGGTTCGTGGGGGTTCGTGTGTTTGCCTCTGTGTCAAGTCCACAGGACCCGGAGTAGTCGCTTACATGCCCAAGGTATGCGAACTCCTCAATAATGACCGCGAGCCTTATTATGTGACTTTTTCTTCCCGTTCTGCGCCTTTGTCTTCTTGGGGTATTCGATGCTCGTGTCGTGGCTTGGTCGGCGAGATCCTTGGCACTTTGGAGTCGTCGAAGTGATCGGTTCGTTTTCCTCTGGCACGGTGGGACAACTCCCGTTGTTGTGGCTGAAGTCGTACGCTGCTCCTCGCTTGTGTACGGAGCCTCGCGCAGTATTGTGAGCCTTGCGGCTACTCTTCCCTTTTCGAACTTCTGCAAACGATATTTCCGGACTCGCGCCTCGCGACGTCGCTATGAATAGTCAGGAGGATCTATTCTCATGTGCACAGCAGTGTATTTCATACCCTCACAGGATGGGCTGCATGAGCTGCAGCATCCATGCCCACAAGGCATCTCCATCTCCTCGACCTTTCTCGTTAGGGGATTCCAGTCTGTCCTGCGGCCTAATGAGGTGCACCACCCTTGGGTATTGGGACCTTTCCCGCAGACGCAGCAATTCCAGCTCCCCATTAGGGCCTTGAAGTTGCAGTTCTGCAGGGGACAGTCGACGTTGGTTGGCTGCGGTGTTGAGTAGATCGGGTTCGAGCAGGGTGTCTCATATCCCGTGTCCAGATCGAACATAGCCTCCGGACAGTACAGCCATTTGACCGACGTGTGAGAGCAGGGGTGATAGTGAGGATGGCCGTGACACATGTTCGCTGGTTCTTGGTGCGAGGACTTATAAATGACGGCATACGACTATTATTTTGCAAAGGGGATGAACTGGTCAATCTCAACCCCAAGCACCGGACATCATCAACCTTTTATATGTTTACCTGTACTCGTAGGGACCTATGTATTTCTCCGGGAGCAACATGAGCATTGACAGCCTGTTGGTGTTTTTTTCTTCTCCCACGCACAGCGCACAAGTTCCAGCCTCGATCATCCTTGTGTCGATAATGAAGAAGACATACATCCCCCCCTATCTGGTGCGTCACAAGCAAGACGCCCCAGCTCTGCAACTGTCGAGAGAAAAGATTTCCGGGGGCAAGGATCAGCAGCTCTTTCCTTCGTATTGGCGAGCGTGTTCCCTAGGCCCAGGAGCGATGGCAGCGACCTGGGCGAGGTACAGATCTTTGTCTCGGGTAGCAGTGTGAATTAGTGCGACTATGACGCCGCCAGCAGCGGCCTACAGTCCAATCGCGATATTCGCGCTCTTGCTAGGTCAGCCCATCTATGCTTATTCTTCTTCCCCTTAACCGGGCTCGCTATTGGTTACTTTACACATATGTGCATCATGTACAACACCGTATATTGCCGAGCGGGTGGGCCTGTGTGGGTGTAGATCTCACACGATCTGGAGGGCCCAGCTAATTGCTTTTCACGACTGAGACCCGGAAGGTGTCTAGTTACTTGGCGTCATGTACGGCACTGCGATCGACCAGCAACCAGGAAGCTGGATCAGGTTCGCCGACGATCATTGCTTTTCCCCCTTACCAACCGACGACTTTTCCCATCTAAATAGACCTTCAGTATTGGATTTCGTAATGATATTAAGGCCCCAGGAGGTGTCCAGGGCCATCGTGAACTACAACCATCACACGTGCAACATTTCCGTCGTTGCCTTTTACCGGCAAGCTCTTCGAGTGGGATGCTATTGATTTCAAGTCACCTTCCTATTCGGTTTTCTGTGGCTCTCGTGGCAAAACATTGATCTTTTATCCAGGTCCGCCACATTTATTAATCGTATCTTACACAGCTCCAATGGGAGATATTTCAAGGCTAATCCAAGGCTTGGAGTTATCTTCCTTCGCAGAGATTGCGCACCCCTTTTTGTAAAGTTGCATACCGAGACCTAATTTCCAGACCATAAACTTTTCCTTACGAGATACGCTAATATGTCCGCCTAAGCTTTACTATCATTGTAGGCCTTGTCCTCTACTGGGCCTCGGTAGCCGCTTCGCATGTTTCACAGCAAATATGCCCGCAGCGGTATTCCTGTCTATCGATAATCATTACGCAGCTACAACGGCCTAGAGCAGCGTCAGAAACCGCAGAGAGTTTCAATCCGTAGCCTCAAAATCGAGCTGTTGGCTTACCTTGGTCATTCCACTCTTTGCCGCACCAGCAACAGTTCCAATAACCTCCTCGTTCCTCGAAGGGGCAGTTTGCCAGAGGGCATGTGGCTTGTGTCCCAAACTGTGGTGGGGGTGGCCAAGGCACGGCATTTCGAATGACCCTGTTACAAGTCCTCCGTTCCTTGCGTGACTGTCGAGATGGCGGAGGGGCATCCGAGCAGTAGAGTGTTCGGGTAACGACGTGCTCGCACCGGAGCGTGTAGGCTGTCTCGGTGCACATGATCCGAATTTGCGGTTTCTTTGTAGGAGTCTTCGGGTTTTTGGTAGGAGGCAATGGGGTAGAGCTGGGTCATATCGACTATGTCGACTCTTGCTCGGCACTTTGGCGGCCGGCGCGTGCGTGGTTCTTATCTTCCGGGACTACCTGTGCTTCGTCCCAGCTTTCGCGTAGTGTACGATGGAACGTGCCTGGTTTTCATTGCATCTAGTTGTCAGCATACAGCTGTAGATTTCGGCGACCAAATCTAGCGTATCCATCTGTTCTATGAATCTGGAATTATTGAACTAAAACCCACGTGTAAATTGCGATCATTGCTTATAGTGCGATATGCTCGCCTACTGTAGTCGAATCATGTCCCGACGCTCTGGTCCACGCGGCGGATGATCCAGAGACCTGGGCGAAGCAACCATCCGCGCGGTACCAATATCCAGGGGCGCTTGGGGTACACGCGAGATGATGTAGGATCGCTCGGGAAGCCACATTCGTGTGGAAAGACAGATTACTTCTAGAAAAGCAAAAATATTCTTCACGGGACTCTCCAAGGCGACCACGACTATCAAAAGCTGTCATACTTAAGATCGAGCTACCACGTGGCGAAGTCGCCGATCTCGTAATGAGAACCCAATAATGCAACCAATATAATCTAGCATGGCTTCTCAAATTCGACACCGGTCTCACTCTCCTAACTTTCAGCACGAGGAGGCTCCTCTCGGCTTTCCTATTCAAGCTTCTCAATAACGACCGAGAAATCGCAAGCACTTTGTACCTAGACGACGGAAGAAGTGCTACGAGGACATCTGGAGTAAGCTGTTCTCTCCTCCGCGCGTAGACCTCCTATCCGTGGTCCGAACGACAGTTCTGGCATATAGGATGGTAGCAGAGAGCGTCGGGAATCTTTTTCATCGGACGAATACACCACCTCAGGGTGTTCCCTCCGCGATTACACCGGCAACAAATCCAGCGCCCACCAACATCTTCCAGCCTGCAGCTGCCGGTGCTGCATCGCTGTGAGATGAGGCAGCTACCGGCAGCGCAGGGATTGCCGTAGCCTATAACTTCCATAGAGCCGTACTCCGAAGCGTAAGTAAGCGCTCCGCATGGTTGTTGGATCCGCGGCTCGTTATTTTCGACATTACCGGCGCTAGCGGAACTCAGGGAACTCACACTCAACACGTTGGATGTCGAGTTCGGACAAAAAGAGTAATGCACTACATACTCAATGTCCCGGGTGCAGGGGCCAAGTGGTGGTAATGGAGATAATAGTATGTGCACATATTTTCCTTGGGGTCGACGACGTCTCTGGGGAAAGAACCCCCCTGAGGTCAAGAATTGATAGTTTGGTGGCGATGTAAGTTGTTGCATGACACAAGATCCCAGACGTTTAAATACTCGGCTGGCCTAGAGTGGCCTCTAAGGCATCTATGTTGGAACGAAATGGTATGAATAGACGTTAGGCTCTCCGCATTACAATGGCGGTAGCCGCTACTTAATAAACGAGAAGTGCAGCGGGAATGATGCTCGTACTCATGGAACCTCATCGTGGCCGATTAGAGGTTTTATAGGATTCTATGGCTTTAACTCGATATCCGGTCACTTCCTGCCTATTGAACTTTCTACCAGGGCTGCGCTCTTCGTGTACCCATTCAGACCCATACGAGTGAGCTCCTGGACTTCCCATATGGTGACCGAGCCTAATATCATCCCATAAGGTGATGCTATCTCACATGATACTTCGTCAAAGAACTTGCGTAGGTACTATCCGAATTTCCAACTGCTATTAAACATGCCCGTCCTCGTTGTTTCTAGCCTACGCGTGATGTACGCATGGGGCCGTTGCCCACATGAGCTCGTGTAGTAAGAAGCCACTGCTATTATCGACATGAAGCCCGAGACAAGTTTAAGACATCCATATATGGTGAATTGGAAGGGTCTACAAGATGATGGTAAGAAAGATATTCTTAGCAGCGTCTATAATCTCGGACTTTCCGAGGTATTAGTGGCGCCAATTCGGCAAGACTAAAGCTTCAGTCGCAAAAAACGAAAACTCTAAGGCGAGCAGGCATTACGAAGGCGGAGACTGATCTCGAGGTTGGAAACAATGAGGGAGGATATATGTAATACTGTCTTGCTTCACTTGTTGGATCATAAACGAGCGGTAACACTTGAACTTTGTAACCACCGAGTCTTCCGAACTGTTTGTGTGTCGAACAATCTAGGGTAAAATGTTACCTAACGCGATCATTTTGTCTGTCATGACAGCTGAGCTTTTGCATAAAAAAAGGTAATAAGACCGAAGCAGTCTAGAATTCAGCAGGAAAGAGTCGTAGCCTAGAGATATTTGATATAGTATCCTCCTTCCCGCCGTCGAGTACCCTCGCAAGGAATTCTTTTAAACCTGTTACACGCCGCTATATATCACCGACATGCCCTGGGACGCCACGTATGATTGATATTGCGTTGTATTTTGGGTGTCGTATCGAAACGCAGGTTCTTTCACACAATGCTAGAACCCGCAAACCACTATACGAACCCGTATCCTGACTCACGATAGAGCGAAGTAACTTCATTAAATCACAACATAGCCGACGTTTTGAATATATATCACTCGCTATGAATCATTCTCTAGCTGTACGGAGCCTATTTCCGCGGACTGGACCGCAGAGAAATTGCAAATGGGAACCATTAACAAAGGCCACGAAAAGTCAAAACAGTAGACCTGAACCACATATACATAGGTATATAGGTATATAGGTATTATAAACTAGTACATTGCGAATGTGAAAATTAAACTGGAACCACATAGAGTGATGAATTTGTGGCAATGCCTTCCATTTCAAAGAGTCTAAAATTTGCATCCCATTACGACGTCTGGTTTTGCGTCATCTAAAAAGTGTGTTTTCTGCATAACAAAGGCTTATTTGTAAACGATAGGCCATGCTATTACGCCTATATGTCCAAGTCTTAGAACACATTTCCCCTAGACCGCTTCTCGACTGTTTCGAGCTTCTTAACGTTGATATTCCTCCAAATGATGACACAGATAATGGTCAGAGGAATTAGTGCGGAGCCAACGATGACCATCTTCCTCATCACATCTCCATATGCAGCGATAACGGCGTCTCGAATTGGTGTGCCGATTGGCTCGGCCATCTGCTTGGTGATATCTCCGTAGATCGCAGCAGTCATGTTCTTGCTATCCTCGGGGAGAAATTCATATAGTTTAACCGGAAGAATATTGGTCCAAATGCCGCCGGCAACAGCGTAGCCGACAGAGGAGCCCACGGAGCCAAACAGGCCGTAAATGGCAAGGGCGACGGCAACATCTTGATGCCTAACTGATGCCATCGTAATAAGCTGAGACATCTGATTAATCATGCCTACGCCGAAGCCGACAAGTACTTGGCACATGGCGAGATAGCCGACCTGAGCACCCGGTACTCGGAAATATATAATAAGAGCAGTACCCAACAGATATATAGGGATGGCGACGAGAGCAGGATACTTGACGTGGCCAGTGTAGCGGATATATCTATAGATGGTTGTATTAGTAGGCTTCTTAATGGCTTCGGAGAGTAGCTTTGGTTCTTACAAGGCAATAAATGGAGCGGTGAAATACGAAGTAAGAGAGTAAGCATTGAGTACGTAATTCGCGATGCTGATGCTGAGGCCGTGAACAACCTGAAGGTAAGAGCTGTAATAGGCATCCCATATGCTATATAAAATGTTAGCATCGAGCCGGTTGGTCGGGCGTGAAGAGGAAACTGACAAGGTCGTCATAAAGACCACAAAATAAGCCGATACAGCACCCAGGAAGGTCCTGTCCTTTAGAAACTCGAAAGGGAAGAACTTGATACGAGAGAAGAACTTCTCCCAGATTGCGAATGTGACAAGACTGACCACACCCATCACAATCATGACGATAACGCTTGCGCTCTTCCACGAGTGCGAGGCCGAGCTCACAAGACTGAACGGGAGGAGGATGAGGGTAAATCCTGCCGAAATGAAAACAGCACCGATAACTAAATGGGACATAACCAGTTAACGAAGAGGATATCCCCTTACGGATCCATATGAGACTTACGATCAAATTCGATAATGTAATGCAAAATTGACTGTATCGGCGTGCGACCCGATTTAGGACGAAGCACGCCTAATTTCTTTGCTTTTCGTTCGTGATAGAAGAGTATAGCAACCACCGGCAGGGATACCACAAGTAAGATAATCGTGAAGGCGCCGAATGCCCATCTAAAGTTGACCTTCTTGTAGAACAGCTCGGCAATTCGGGGGCCGGCAAAGGTAGTGGCAAGGTTAGGAGTCGAGTTGAGCGCGAATATGAACATTCGGTTCTTTAGTGTAGTGATGTCAGCTACGAAGACGTCGATAACGAACCCAAGAGCAACTTTGCCGACCCAAGTGAAAACCTGGGCTGCGGCATACGTCTCAACGTTCTGGCAAGTCGCTTTCATGATCATGCCGACGGTGATCAAAAGTAGCGATCCGATGAAACCTTCCATACGCCCTCTAATATCGATAAGTTTGCCGAGACTGAGGGTGACGACGCCGCCAATCACTCTCGCGGCTATGTTGATAACTGCTAGTAGGCCGTGCTTGGAGAAAGAGGATGTGACATATGGCGACAAGGAGGTGTCGATAGACGATAAAAGCGCGGATACGAAAGACACGAGCCAAAGACTATACTGTTAGGGCCCGACTGCACGATTTCTGAGAGCGTAGCTTACAGAGCAAAAGTCGACCACAAGGATTTATTGGACCAGACGGTTGTGATGGCTTCGACTCTTTTGACACCTTCTTGCACGTGCGCCGAGTCGTTGTCTGACTCGGTCTTGGAGCCTTCGGGTATCTCAGTCGCAGGCTGGACCGGGTAGAGGTCCTTCTCGACATCGCGACCGGTAGAGACGTGCGTCTCGGTAGGGGGAATGGTCGCCATTGTAAGCCAGACCGTTGTAAGTCGCGGGTAGGTTGTTCAAATCGCAGGCGGGAGAGAGAGTGAGAGTAAGAAGAGGAGATGCCGGCCAGTGGCATTTGTTAAGTACTGATCGGCATCAACCACAATTATAAAAATCCCCCAATACCACGATCCTTATCCCCATCTACCCTGGGTCCAGAATCGCGATTTTGGCCCCAGCTGAAGAGACTAACATATGATACCAGGCCTGAAAAGTAGGTTCACAGCGGCCGAGGACGGATCCGAACAACAGCTTTTTCGAGGGCGCTTCCCCTTAAGCAGTAATAAACCCGGCAGACGAACGGACATCTAGACACCTTCCGAAATCTTCCTGCCTATAGCCGACGATCGAGAAGCGCAAATTTTATCAGATCATCTGATAAGATGATGGTGTGGGGGTTATTCCATGGTCTTTGTGTGAGGCTAGTAGAATAATCCTTGCTGCATAAGATAGTAAGCGGCGTCTGTGACCTATCACGGTTAACAACTGGTCTGTGCCCTGATTCGTATACTACGTAGCATTATCTACCCGCCGCTTCGACTCCGTAGCCACGCCGTACGGGTCTCGGCCCTACAGTAGCAGCACATACCCTACTGTTCTTTGCTGCATTGGTATCTTGGCATTAGTCACAATTGACATGAACGACGGTAGACATGAAGTTTGCTTGGTGTACCATCTATGCCAGGGAGCACTCTCAGAAATGATGCTTGGATATCGACTACATGAAGGAAGATGGCTAGATATATCTCTCGGCCTCTTTTGTTTGTTTCAAAACAACAGCCAGAATATTACCTATACAAGTACCTAGCATCAAGCTCGACAAATCGAGTCTAGATAACAGTAACTTTCTAGGTAGTTAGTTATCATAGAACATACTATACAAATTTGAGTCTTAATTAGCTTGAGAGGCGTTCGAATAGGCCAGTCATAGTAGTGGAAACCGTGCCTGCCGACCTCTTAACGAGATATTTAGAGAGTTCATCGTTCGCGCGTTAGAATAACGTGGACGGATAATATGGCCGGTCGGTGTCTCACTACAAGATCCTGGTCGCCTGATTCTTCGTATGGAACCGGGTATTTTAACTGTTGGACCTGCCTGTTAAGGGGAAAGGGTAGTATATTTTGTCAACGTTAATGATAATCAAGCGACTCCGTGGAATTGTGGAACGAAAGCATCATCTAAAGCTTTTACAACCACAAAGACCGGAGATGATATTTTTCAAAACCTGGATGCTCAGGCGGCAAGGGGCATTGGTATGGTAGGCCTTGGTGGAGCTCATCGTATCTTGCTATCCGCAGAACGTCATTGAACAAGATTGACTGTTATTTTATATTACGAATCTTGCTAGCCTTTTCATTATTGTACAATGTATCAACACCCAACAAGATTTAGCTGGTGACAGTAGGATTTGTTGCTTACTCTATAGCGAGAAGAAGATTTCAAAAGTGGCTAATAGCCCCAAAAAAGGTTACCTAGAGGCGAGCTTATATACTTTTCGAAAAGATCATAGAGATCTTATTAGTATAGTCGCTGGCTGCATGGTACCTAACTGTTACTCTACAAATTTTTGTATTATTGATAGGCAACAGACGAACGGGCTCGATAGCAAGTGGGTTGCTTGAGCTAAAAATCTAGCAAAAATGTGCTTCGTTTTTGTGGTGGCAATATCGTAGCTGTAATGGATTCTGATTATTCCTGTTTAGTTTCGCGACTGGAACCGGCGAACGAGTGGCGTAGGCAATAAGCTGGCTTCCAAGCACAGAGATATAGACCTTGTTTATTTCATAGTTACTTTTGTGTATATTTTGTACTTTTAAGCTCTGGCATTTAAGCAAGAAGTGATGGGAAGCAGGTCAGGGCTGACCCCTGAGGTGTTTTAATATTTTAAGATAATAAGTTGGTTCAGGCGGCCGAGGAAGAAACGGTTAGTCTTTACCTTTTCTTTGCAACTACCTAGGTACTCAGCTTAAGTAGGTAGTTACTCGGAATACAGAAGGTCAGAGATGAATAGTTATAAGATTAGAACTGGTCTCTATTGGCTTTATTATGTTTTGTATTCGTATCGAGGTTTAGACAGTCAAAGTGGAGGTCGACATGATCACAATTAAAGATATTTATAAGTTATTATACTTGAGTACCTAGATGGCCGATGAGGGATATATATAGATACATAGATACATAGATACATAGATGTAATAGTAATTTAAAATTATCAAGTAGAAATATACTCGAATTTCTAATATTACTTGACTGGTATACATATGGTTTAATGCGATTTCATATCTTACTGTCGGGTCTTGTTAACTTCTATCTTAGACTGGGTCAGGTACTTAAGTACATAGCATATGCTATTTTGTTGCATCGCATCGGAGCTACCCCGCCAGGCTGCCCCGCCATTACCAGCTTTATAGTGCGCGCTATAAAGTGACATAATGCTTCGTACTTCAACACACTTCTGAAGATAAAGTAGAAAGTCAAGTCGCGTCGAGTCTTCGTTAGGGTTATATTAATCGTTAACATGGAGTTTGACACGAAGACTCGTAAGTACTTCAATATCTCTTTCCCAACAACGCTTCGTAGCTAACCCTTTCTGTTAGCTCCGTATCTAACGAGCGACAAGACTTCCTTCGCGTACGTATCCGCTCGAGATCGATGGCCGGTTATAATAGTTAGTTTCTTGATCCAGTAACCCGTTTTATATTTGTGCTGGCGATTGACTAACCCCCCTTTGCAAAGACCCAAGCTATCGATGACTTATATCGCTCGGTATCCGAGTGTGAAGAACCTGAAAAGCAGGATGAGGGAAAGAAGATCATAGAAGAGCTCGCGCGGCTCAAATATGAGCTCCAGCACGACCGACAGCTTACGTATGTTAACAGTCGTCCTCGCTACCAGCATATATGTTAACTTCTTGATATATTTATATTAACTAATAGCTCAGACCGATAAGAGACGATGGCGGCGCTGATGTAGCTACATATAATCGTGAACTGGACCAACTGGGAACCCCCAGCTGGTTCAACGTACCTTGGCTATTCTCCGAATGCTATCTTTACAGGTACTAGAAAACATAACACCTATGTCTGGCCGAGACCCGCGACGGATGGCGCTGACGGGAAATATAGACGTCTTAACACATCCTTCAGCCTCTCTAAGCACTGGAAGACCTATGATGTATTCTACCGGCAAAAGATCAAGACCTTCCGATCGTCCCGACCCGCTGTTCTCGAGCTTGCAGCTCGATACAAGGACTTGGTAGCGGATATGGAACGCGATAGGAACTCGACTAGCGCCGAGCACGACGAGGCCGAAAAGATTCTATTCTTTGAGATGTGCGAGATCTGCTTATGGGGAAATGCTACAGATTTATCCCTCTTGACTAGTCTAACGTACGAGGATATTCAAAAGTTGCAAGGTTCCGAAGCTAGAAAGGCTTCAGAGAAGAATATTCTAGTCAATGACCTAGGTGCGACGTACGATGTGCTCAAGAAGGCCAAGAACGAAGGAAAGAAGGAGCGCCGCGTAGATATCGTGCTGGACAATGCTGGGTTTGAATTATACGTCGATCTTATCCTCGCTGGCTTCCTGCTGGCGGCGGGGTTGGCTACACTCGTCGTACTTCACCCAAAGTCGATTCCCTGGTTTGTATCCGATGTTCTGCCAGCAGACTTTGCTGCTCTCCTCAATGCCCTAGTTAACCCGAAGCAATTCTACGAAACACCATCCGACGACGATAAGCTGCAAGATAAAACTCCTTCGGCCCTCTCCGATAAGGATGTCGCGGATCTCGGTTTCCTCTTCCAGGAATGGTCCCGGCTGTATGCTGAAGGCCAGCTTATTCTTAGGCCTAATTCCTTTTGGACCTATCCGGGTAGCTATTGGAGGCTACCTTCCGTAGAAAAGAGCCTATACGAGGATTTGAAGAGTAGCGAGGTAGTCATATTCAAGGGTGACTTAAACTACCGCAAGCTTACCGGTGACGTGAGTGTAACCGTCCCTTTTCTTGCTGATCAGCCGCTTAAGCGTACTGAATGAACTAGGCTACTTGGGACCCATCAACCTCGTTCGCTGAAGCTATTGGACCCCTCGGCCCGGCCTCAGGGGTTAACGTTCTTGCTCTTCGGACTTGCAAGGCCGATGTCGTTGTTGGGCTTAAGCCTGGGCAGGACGAAGAACTCCGGGCCAAGGAAGGCGGCGGCGGAGATAGCGGTGCTAGGAAATGGGCGTGGAGTGGCAAGTGGGCTGTCGTGTCTTTCTCCGAAGGTAAGTGAATAATTAATGGTTATGTTGAGTGTACATAGAACCTTAGACTCAATAGATTACGTCCATCGCCGACCTTGGCCCCTAGTTCGTAAAATAGAGCGTATACTTCGAAATCTTCAGTGACAGTCAGTGCGTTGGCGTAGTTTATGACGATATGGAATAAGAACGTTGTTTTGGTTGGCACCACCAAGTCAGGCTGCATTAGATACCGATAATGTGTATTTTAATAATAACGGTTATGCGCACTAGAAACGACACCGCCCCAAGGATCCTCAACCAGCCGCCAGCCATTGCTTTCGCATATTGCCGCGGGTATCAATACCAAAACCAAACGCCAACGCAGATACCCATAACGATGCTCTGCCAATGGTTGTTGATAGAAGGGTTAGTTGACTGATGCCATTTTAGAGCCAAAATTTGAGCTTCAAGAGCGCCACGGTGCCCTGGTGTATCATGAACCAACCAACCTCCATCGCGATCCATATAACCTCGCCGGCGATCTATTCCTTGACCTCGCCCACCTCGCCCTTGACGTCAAAACCAACGTCGGCACCGTTCTTGTCGAATATGATCTTCTTTTCGCCGCCGTTGTGGGCCACTATTTTGCCATCTTTATCGACGCTGAACGGTAGCCTATCATAGGCCCAACGGCCAGCGAAGAAGGTAGCGATCGCCGACGCCCATAATACTAAAGCGATGGTAAAAGCGAGGCAGAGGGTCGGCACAAGAAAAAGTGTAGCGATGCCGATCCAAAAGAGCGAGAATAGGACGGCGGAGATTAGCGAGACTGTGATGGTGGTCGCTGCGAAGCCTGCAAAGAGAAGCAGAGGCGCGAGTGATAGGGTGAGTTGAAAGGCGACGAAGGACTGACGGGCTTGTAAGAAAAAAAGTAATTATTTATAAACAGACGAGGAGTTGACAGGAGCTTACAAACAAAACAGGCTTCTCGGTTGACAAGTCATAGACCCAATCGTAGACCCTCTGTCGCGTTGGTGGGCTCACAACTCGGTCGACTTGACGTTGGCTATAGGCGAGCAACTCATTGGCCCTGGCTTTAGTGCTCGAGGAGACGTTGTCAACTGCCATTTTGAAGGGCGTAAAATAGGAAGATGGAAAGCTGGAGACTTAAGGATGGATTCAACAGATAATTTATTCAGTAAGTAACTTTTATACTTCTGCATCACTGGGAAATTGTCGCATGGAAGACGAGACAAGAAATAAGATAAAAAGGAGGTTAAGCTAGGTAACGGTCCGAGAGTCGAAGATATTAAAATTAAGCTGTACGAAGGTAGCGCCTACTAAGGAAACAAGGAAACAACCTCAAGTTCGATATGTATTACATGTACCATGACACACGCGTATAGTCTTACCTAATATATCTAAGGAAGGTACGAATACGTGTATGTGATGGCGTGTTAGGTAGGAAGTACAAAAGCGTAGGAAGTGACAGGGAAAGAATGACGTTGTAAGCTTTAATTTAGGTAGCTCTTGTTTGAAGGTGGCGGGAAACTTTAGCTCGGAAGCTCGGATCGTAGGCGGATCGTGGGGTGCATGCAGCTTAAGCTGTACATCTACAGTACCTCTGTACAATATCCACTACCAATTCTTCTTTGTCTCTTTTTTTATTCTATTTCATCGTAATGCAACGCTAGGACCCCGGAATCTTGGTTGCGCTCTGCGGGCCGTCCCTCGTCATCCGAAGCACCATAGTTGGTTCTAATATATTCATGTTTTATTATTAATCCATCTCCTATGTAAGAAAGTTCTTAAGGGGCTAAGACAAGCCTACCGATAGTGTCAGGATGGCCAGGTCGCCAGGGAGCATAAGACTCTTGCGTCCAGGGTTTTCAGCTAAAGCACCATGTCAAACTCCGTATAACACTTTTACACCAGCTATACTAAGAGCAATAAGGCAGTAGCATATCAGGGACAAAAAAAATAACATGAATACGGCCGTAAGGTGTAGCTAAAAGAGCAAATGAATTCATGCGAGCGCATCTAACCGAGAACCCCCGACGCCTAATTCCTTATGCAAGTCTGTGAAGACAATTCTGACTACCGAGTACACATAATTTAACTTTGCTATGTTGCTAACATCCGTGAGTCTCGTGCGGGTTAACATGGGGAAGCTTGAATAGAAAGACAAATTGGTATATGATAACAATAAAAGGGAGACCATGGCGTACGTGTCGTATTAAGGCTCCCCTAGTAACCGAGCTGTAATATCACCCATGTACGCCTCCTCCAGTTCGTAATCCTGACCATCGAGTCTATCGATGCCGACGAATTGGAATGCCTCCACAACTCTCTCAATATCAAAGCCCATGCTGACAAATCTATCGATGAGATCCTTATTATATCCCTGATATCTGCAGAACAAGTTAGCTACCTAGCTGTTGCGCTGCCTATTGCATGCATCTCAAAAACCGTACCTGCTGTCGTCGACCTGCTGTGGCGCGACGGTAGTCCGCGGCTGGACATATTGGTATCTGGGGTTTGGAGGAGCACGGGCGTGGCGTACAGCCCAGTCATGCGCCTTTTGGTTGAAGGCTTCCCTGTCGTTTATCATCATCTTGGCTACTTCGGCGTCTTGAGGGTCCTTGGGCTCGGGGCTTTCGAAGAGGCCTTGCAAAGATAGGAGGGTGGACTTGATAGTGAGGACGGGAGACCAAGCGGAGCTAAGTGTGTCTAGACAGATGGCACCCTGAGTGTTTGATCTGTTAGCAAGACTGTCTCAGTAGGATGAACGACGTAGCATGCTTAAGCGTCCAAATAAACCTACAGTTTGGCTGCTAATGTTTGGATGCCAGACTTTGGTGTCGAACTTCATGATAGGAGGCCGAAATGGATACTCGTTGGGAATCTTGACGTCCACAACGAACCGCCCACCTTCGTAAGGCGTGCCTGGAGGGCCAGGTATTCGGGCCTTAAGATGGGTAAAGTCACCATCGCCGTCGGCAGGTGCAGCGGTGATGCCGGATGTATCTGCATCGGCTTTAATGTCGGATAGCTCCTTGGCAACCCTACGCATCCTACTCGTTGCCATATTTGCTTAATACCTGTGGTCGTTCAAATGAGGGCGTTGGATGGAAAATAAAACGAAGCGTGGCTAAGCACTTAGCGGCTGACGATAGAAATAGGATGAAATTGTCGCAAAGTCAGCCGAGAAGCTGGTAGCGATGAAGATGAAAGAGTAACGGGTTGAAGAATGATGAAGAATAGGCTAGAAGCAAGCCAAGGGAAGGTGCCTTTGCTCTATTCACTATTTAAAATGAATGCCCGACTATTGGATATGGAACAGTGCAGGCTGCAAGAAAAGGAAAGAGGCTGCAGAACCTGACTGTCCTGACAGTGACAACTCAGAACGCATGAGACTTTCGATATCCGTGAAAAGGTTGGAATAAGAGGGTAGGTTGGAGACCGACCCGACAAGTTACAAAGAGGAGTTGCAACGCGACCGAAGTTACCCAAGTTACATACCTGGAACCCCGCTGTCCGCAACACGTTATGTGTACCTAGGTAGATACCTATGTAAGTACCCTTGAGGTCATACCTTTAGGTAAGTACATGTAATCCCTCACACAGTGCTGTACAAGGGGCGGGGTTCACACATGCAAACTTTAAACTTGCAGCTTAATGTCTTGAATCTTATTGGATAAATCAGGTACATGGTTCTAAATTCAAGTATCTAACCCCCACCATCCGATCTACACTTTTCACTAACGTCTTTACGTATTGGAATCTTTCTGCAAAATTATATCAAATCTCTTCAGCCATATCCGAGGCGGCCTAGGTACTATCTGCAACTTATAAACGTAAGCCCTACATGCGAACACTACCATGGCGACGACTACGATAACAGCGACTGTCCGGAAGAAGGATGCCAACCTTCCACCCGAAAATGAGCGATTCTTGCGCTGTTGCGCTGATATCGCAAACGCACTTATCGAGGACCACGAGGCTTCGAAGAACCCCAAGAATCCCAGGCGCGATATAAATCTCAATAGCTTGCGATCCAAATTCTCCAGAAAGCACAAAATCGCCAGCATGCCTCCGCTCACTGCAATCATCGCCGCCGTCCCGGAGCATTACAAAAAATATATCCTGCCGAAACTGATCGCAAAACCCATTCGTACGCCACTACTGCATAAAAGGCATTATTTCCAATCTCGCTGACTTGAGTTCAGGTACTTCTTCTGGAATCGCCGTCGTGGCTGTCATGTGCAAGCCGCATAGATGTCCTCACATCGCCTACACTGGCAATATCTGCGTTTACTGCCCGGGTGGACCCGACTCCGACTTCGAATATAGTACCCAGTCTTATACAGGCTATGAACCTACGTCGATGCGTGCTATTCGCGCCCGATACGATCCTTTCGAACAAGCTCGAGGCCGCGTCGACCAGCTCAAGTCTCTCGGGCACTCAGTCGACAAAGTAGAGTATATCATAATGGGTGGCACGTTCATGTCACTGCCCGTGCCGTATCGAGAAGAGTTCATTTCGCAGTTACATAACGCCCTAAGCGGTTATCAGACGACCAACGTCGACGAGGCAGTTGAAGCTGGCGAGATGAGCAACGTCAAATGTGTCGGTATCACTATCGAAACTCGGCCGGACTACTGCTTGCAGCCGCACCTAACGGATATGCTTCGCTACGGATGCACGCGCTTAGAGGTCGGGGTTCAATCTTTGTATGAAGATGTTGCGCGAGATACCAACAGAGGGCACACCGTGGCAGCAGTTGCAGAAACATTCTGCCTTGCTAAAGATGCCGGGTTCAAAGTTGTCTCCCACATGATGCCTGACTTACCAAATGTAGGCATGGAGCGGGATTTAGATCAGTTTAGGGAATATTTCGAAAACCCAGCGTTCCGGACCGATGGTTTAAAGATTTATCCGACTTTAGTTATTCGAGGCACGGGGCTTTACGAGCTGTGGCGCACAGGTCGTTACCAGAATTATACCCCCAACGACCTAATCGACATCGTTGCTAGAATCTTAGCGCTAGTGCCGCCGTGGACTAGGATCTATCGAGTCCAGAGGGACATTCCGATGCCACTAGTTACTTCGGGTGTCGAGAATGGAAATCTTCGAGAGTTAGCGCTTGCTCGGATGAAGGATTTCGGTACGACATGTCGTGACGTGAGAACGCGCGAGGTCGGCATTAACGAGGTTAAACATAAGATTCGCCCTAACCAGATCGAACTTATTCGTCGGGATTACGCAGCCAACGGCGGGTGGGAGACCTTTTTAGCATACGAAGATCCCAAGCAAGATATCTTGGTTGCGCTGCTCCGTTTGCGCAAATGCACCGAGAAGTACACCTACCGCGAAGAGTTGATTGGCCAGCAAACCAGTCTGGTCAGGGAATTACATGTGTACGGAACTGCCGTTCCGGTACACGCTAGAGATCCGAAGAAGTTCCAACACCAAGGTTTCGGCACCCTCCTGATGGAGGAGGCAGAGCGTATCGCTCGCGACGAGCACGGAAGCGACAAAATTAGCGTTATCAGTGGCGTCGGGGTGAGAAGCTATTATAGAAAGCTTGGGTATTGGTTGGATGGGCCCTATATGAGTAAATGGCTTGATGGTCGTCCGCAGAAGCAGTCTTAAACGTAAGCTCGTAAATAATATACTGGCAGGCTCTCCGCAGGGCTTTTCAAAATAGGAGTATGGGACGGGTAGTTTCGAGGCGTTCATAGATTACTCGCTGCTTCTCAGTTAACTTTTACTTAATAGGAGTTGTCGAATATTGGAGAATCAAACGTAATCGGACGGGTAACATATACAACCATCCAAGAGCAAGAGTCACCGCATCTTTACGCTTGGATTTCTGATAGCCCGGGTGTCGAATTCCATAAGAGGTACTTGACGCGGGTGCAGCGGGCGACGAGCGGCTTGATCTGTCGAGTCGAAACACATGAGACGTTATTAGCAACATCAGTTTTACGTGTATAGTCGTCAGAAGCGTGATCATAAAACCATCCCCTTGATGGTATATACTAAGAATCAACTCAAATCAGTTTTCCACACCGTAGGTGTACTCATTTTCCCATTCGAGAATTAGCTTGGAAGCCATTCCAATTATATACAGAATGGACGCTTTCTATCCAGCACTTGAAGTCTTGTTTTGGGCGAGTTGCGTAAGAGACAATCGGGTAACCAACAACATCTATGCAAAACTAACCCTTACTATCGCCACGAGAGTTACAATCCTTACACCCCTTGAGCTATCATATTAAAGATATGAGATCTAGCCCTCATGCTCAACCTGCTCCACGGTAGCCTCAACTTCTTCTGTCATCAAATCCTTCACGCCTTTCAGCATAGCTACGGCTACGATAGCTAAAACAACAAATGGGATCACGCTAGCCCATGCTAATCGATATGCGTAGGCATATTCCCACTTACTAGTCTCAACTGCTGCCTCCCAAATTGCGGGCGTTGCCGTATCGACTCCGGATCCTATCTGCCCAGCAGCCAGGGCCTCCAGCAAAGCTGGCATGCTCTCTGTGGCTAGGCCTGCACCGACGGCGGCCCTTTCGATACCTGCTGTGTAGTGGCTAGTAAGCTGGCCATTTATAATGGCGTTTAGAACGGCAGAACCGAAAGCGCCGCCGATAGCGCGTGCAGAAAAAGCGAGCCCTGTCGCCGTCGATAAGAAAGCATGCGGTGCTGTGAACTGGATACAAGCTACGAGGAGCGTTAGAGGCCCTGCCTGGCCGATACCGGCAAGTACGTTAAAGCCCAGTTGCGCAGAGCTCCACGAAGGCTGGATAGTCGCATAACATATGGTTCTGTTCGGGCGTGTTTAGTAGTCCGATGAGATTCTCCGAGGCGCACGAGACAACACTTACACGACGAGAAATACAGTAAATGTAACGAGGAGGGGTGCTTGCAGATCTTTGAATCTTGTCGCGTACCACGTAATGGGTACGGAGGCAAACAGAACGGGGAGCTGGTAACTGAGTTGCCGGACTGAAATCCGCCAGGCGTCGTTTTCAAATCCCAAGTTAAGCGCAATCTGAGGCACGACAGAGTTCACGGCGCTATAGAAGATCCAGCCTTCGACCGCGAAGGCGAAGATCGAGTACACGAAATTGGCATTCTTCCGAAAGAAGACGTGGGCAACAAGACCATCGGATCGGCCCCTCCATTCTATTATTGTCGGTTAATGCGTTATGACTCGCGAGAGACTGAAAGGTGCTTACCGTATAGAGCAAAGCTAACTAGCATCACGAGGCCTAAGCTGACCGGAACCGCGACGTGAGGGTTTGACCAGGCATAGGCTCCTCCGGCCCAATCGAGTCCGAGCAGCATAAGTGTTGCGCTACCGACAAATAGGACGGATCCAATAGGATCGCAAGCCCATATGTAGTCTCGTAACGACATTCGAGGATATTCCACATGTCTCGGCGGCCAGTAAAGCAGAAGAGCCCGGCAGCCGTAATGCCGTGAAAGGCGGCTTGCATCCAGAAAATATATCGCCATCCGCCAACATTAACGTTCGTTACCGCGCCAGCACCGAGCGAACCGATACTGCCCTCAGTTACTTAGCATTCCAAGGACAGCCATAGGGAGGATTAGTAAACACGTACAGTCCACCTACGGCGCCTCCAACAAAAGCGAAGCCATTAGCGAGAGCGCGGAATTTCAGGGGCAGTATCTCGGAAGGGATCGCCTGCACGACAGATATTGTAGCCAAAGTAGTCCCAATAAGGATACCACCGCCAATAAGCATGCTCATTGAGGTGGCCTTGGCAGACACGACGGCACCTACAAATGCGATGAGTGGCGGCACCGTCGCAAGGAACTTCCTATCCAATACATCCGACAGCCGACCAACTATAGGTGACAATACAGATTGCATGAGCAGCGGGCCCTAAAGTCTCCTCGTTAGTCATACCGCCCTGACTAGAGAATGTGGTGCTGGTTGATGCACCTGTATGACCCAGCCGGCTATCGAGGCGTCCCCTAGATCGCGGATGATGAACGCAATCACCGAACCTGCCGCTACTACTACAAATACCTGGGCCATGACGCTGTTCACCACGGTTAGCACCACGGTCGTAGACGAGTGAATGTTCAACCAAACTTACGCAAAGCAGGTTATAAACACCACCAGCTACGTATTTACGCAAATTGTCAGCACTTGCACCAGGGTGCAAAGTCAACAAGATTCATACCCATGATCTCCAACTTAGATGGACATGATAGGTCTCCCGGCTTACGCCTTGATCAATCGGGACAACCTCAAGTTCCTCGTGCGTTCCCGTCTTCTGATCTGTCGGGGCTGCAGCTTTTTTCTCGGCGTCCGGCGGCATCATTATAAACAAAATATGACCGGAGGAGGTGAAAACAATGGACTCGAATGAACAAGAATCAACCTCTGACGCCTGAAAAACATTGATATTTATAAGAGCGCGTAATGAGAACTGCAATGCCATTTACTACGCCGTAGACCGACCATTTCCCACAGGCCTAAGCAGTATTAGCTCCATTGTTCCATTCTACGTCTGTAGAAGACCAGACGTACGTACTCCAAATCTAGGCATAGACCACCCGCCAACCCTGACAGCCACCCTTCCATTTCGGGAGATCGATGCGGAGACCCCAGATTTCCACACGCGGCAGTTCTAATGCTTCACAGAGAACTGGCACTATCAGGCGGGGTTACATCTAGGGGTCTAGAGATTTCTCCGTGGTGTTGCCCGTAACCTCGGCATAGAGCCAATAGCAATTCTCAAGTTATTAGGAAGGCCAGGGAAAGCCCATCGCCAATCGATCTTGGCCAAGTGACGTACGTCACAACAGCATCTCACCTCGCTCATAGTAATAGCCCGGAATCTAACAGCTACATTACTGGCAGAGCGTTTAGCTATTTAAGGTCAGTTTCTTCGGCGCCATCCTGTACCCCTTGTCTAAAATGATTATCGTAGCTTTTTAATGTAGAAGATCAACATAGTCTCAGAGCTGCTCGCTCATATGCCAATATCCCGCTTGCCATTTTATCGCTAGGAAACCCCCAGCCGGCAGCTCTTACTGACTTGGAAAGTTTTCCTGGTATTCACGACATGACTGGACAGAAATGTTTGCTCGACTTTCTTAATTGATCTCAGGTATACTCCATCTACGCGGGCTTATGTGTCCTTAAGCGACATCATTACCCCAACTGGCTTGATAGAGGCAGGTATGGTTCATTGTCAATAGCAAGGCGCGAAATACTCAATATGGAGGCTTTGAAATAGATATAGGAATGCTAGGGAGACAAACATATCAATGTACAATGCATTATTCGCCGCCGCCCCTCCGTCTATCATAAAGTTAAGTAAAACACTCTCAGGATGTTCTCCTGACAATAAATACGGTCCAGCTTACCAAGCACCATAAATGCTCCAACGTCTGCGCCTCGTTCTTGTGTAGCATTTGATATCCTTGGACTCTGACGATTTCCGTACACGAAGTTCGTCGAGGCCTATACTGTATCTAGAGACCGGCCCCTTTCTATATTTGTGCGTGAACAGGTTGTTTATAAAAGATCCCGCTTGACAAATGATTCCCTCATTGCGCGCCCCAGGCCAGCGGGAGAGCGTTCTACCACCACACCGGCCGCCTCCAGAGCTCTAATCTTAGAATCAGCTCCACCCTTACCGCCTGACACAATGGCACCGGCATGACCCATTCGTCGTCCCGGAGGGGCGCTGATGCCGGCGATGAAGCTAACAACGGGCTTGCCACCGTTGACAGTGTTGTTTTCCTTGAGGAAGTCTGCGGCATCCTCTTCGGCCGAACCACCAATCTCTCCAATCATAATAATGCCATCCGTCTCCTCATCCTTTAGGAAAACTTTAAGGCAGTCGATAAAGTTTGTCCCGCTAAAGGGATCACCACCGATACCAACAACAAGAGATTGGCCGAGACCAGCCTGGGTGGTCTGGTTGACGGCTTCGTAAGTCAAGGTACCAGAACGGGAGACGATACCGATACGACCACGTTTGTGGATAAAGCCAGGCATTATACCGATTTTGCACTGCCCGGGGGCGATGATACCAGGGCAGTTGGGGCCAACCAGTCGAGTCTTGGACTGCGACTTCAGAATGTCGGTAATGCGGACCATGTCTGGAAGGTTGTTAGAAAAGGCAAAAGTTTCAAGGCTATAGGGCTTGATATACCATGCTGGGGAATGCCCTCGGTGATACAAACAACGAGAGGAATTTCGGCAGAGACGGCCTCCTCAATACCAGCGGCGGCTAGAGGAGGACTAGAAGTAAATGAGAATTAGCATTCCACGCTGGAACTCCCTATTTCGCGCCGGTTACACAATACTTACGGCACAAATATAGCAGTAGCGTTTGCACCGGTCTCCTTCACAGCCTCGCCGACGTTGGCAAAGACGGGGAGGCCAAGATGTTCCTGGCCAGCCTTCTTGGGGTTTGTGCCTCCAACGACCTTGGTCCCTGTTCGTAGGTTCGTATTAGATAAGTATTCCTTATCCTATAGGGATCTTTCGTAGGAACGAAGCGCAAAGGAAGAAATTACCATATTCGATAGCTTGTTGGGCATGGAAGCTATTAGGATCCAAATTATCAGTATGGGTTTTCTTCCTCTTCTTTCTTTATTTTCTGTTGCGATATACGACATGTTGAGATCGAGACGATAGCATTCGCCAAACGCCTAACTCCAAAGAAACGGGGAGCGCTTACGTTCCCTGCTTTCCGGTAAAGCCCTGGAAGATGACCTTGGTGTCTCCGTTAATGCGCAGGTTATCGATCGTCTGTGAATAAGGCGAGGTGGTAGAACTGTAGGCTCGTCGGGAGAGCTGGCGCAGAACAGCAGCGCCTGGCCGTATATGCCTCGAGAAGGTTTGCATCCTGTAGCAATTGACCTATAAGAAGCTATAGAGAGGAGCTTCCGATGTATGTTAAGGGAGTAGAAAGTGGTTGAAGGTTTATTTTCGACTACGAGGGAGAAAAAAAGGTTTAAGCTTCAACGTATATCAAAAAGTTAATTGCAACCGTTGTGTAATGCCGCAGTTCCTTCCAAATCGACACTGACCCAGTAACTGCACATGCACTGGCCACATGCACCTTTTTTCTGTTTTGCCAGGTTACATGCCTAGGTACGTACCTAGGTACTGCTTAAAGAAGCTTTTAATGTTCCGGTACTTTCCGTTATCTGCATTCCAACATGTGCAGGTTTGACTTACTTAATACATGTATACCTAGCTAGGTAGTAAGTACTTATTTATATTACTTAGGTAAGCTTCGGTAGATAGGTACCTATGTAAAGTACCTTGGCAAACGCGTTTCCTCTTTGGCGCCTGATTTCTACCAGCGCTGGGACCAACTGGGTTTTTTTTTTTTTTTTACAGCTAAACTTACCTAAAGACTTGGTTAGCGTCAGCGTAAGCTTCGTCTACTACCTCTTACCATCAGGAACCCGCCCAACGCTTGACGTTCACTGAAACGTCAACTTGTTCTACTTCATCCTTTACCCTCTATTCAATATCATCACTACGAGCGAATCCAACCATCAACCTTTCGCTTCGTAGCGGCGACCACTGGCAATCCTACTCAAGACATCATCGCTTGTAGGAGACTTTGCATATCACGTCAACCTACCCTAAGCGGTAGCTTGTCAAGATGGTAAGTTCTATGTCACTACCTCTATTTATGTATTTACACTCTTACTGATGCCGTATGCGCTTAGGGTCAAAATCAATCTGGAATGGGGGGCGCTGGACAGGATGGAAGGGATGACAAGGATAAGAAGGTACGCTAATAAACATCATATATCGTCATAGTCTATCAGTAGCAGCATCGTTGCTCGTTCCTCTTTGCTACGAGTGTTGAAGCTTCATTTTTTTAAAACTATTTTTGTATGATTTTTAACTCGAATATCATGAGCAGAAGGAAAAGCCAAAGTACGAACCGCCACCCCGCCCGACTACCCGCATCGGTCGTAAGAAGAGAAAGGCTGCTGGCACTTCTGCCGCTGCCAAACTCCCCGCCGTATACCCAACTAGTCGATGCAAGCTTCGCCTACTCCGAATGCAACGCATCCATGATCACCTACTACTCGAAGAAGAGTTCGTCGAGAACCAGGAGCGTCTAAGAAAAGCTAAGGCTGCCAAAGACAACACCGGCCCCGCTCCTGATCTCGACGCTCCTGACCGTATGGCCGACGAACGCGGTCGGGTTGACGACATGCGCGGGAGTCCCATGGGTGTCGGCACCCTTGAAGAGATGATTGATGATGACCACGCTATAGTCTCCAGCACAACCGGCCCTGAATATTACGTCAGTATCATGAGCTTTGTCGACAAGGATCTACTGGAGCCTGGTGCCTCGGTGTTATTACATCATAAGAGTGTCTCCATCGTCGGCGTGCTCACGGACGACACGGACCCTGCCGTTAATGTCATGAAGCTTGACAAGGCACCGACCGAGTCTTATGCCGATATTGGTGGATTGGAGCAGCAGATTCAGGAAGTGAGAGAATCGGTTGAATTGCCGCTTCTTCATCCCGAGCTGTACGAGGAGATGGGTATCAAGCCCCCGAAGGGTGTCATCCTTTACGGTGCTCCTGGAACCGGCAAGACGCTGTTGGCGAAGGCGGTAGCAAACCAGACTTCGGCCACTTTCTTGCGCATTGTTGGAAGTGAGCTGATCCAGAAGTATCTCGGTGACGGACCCCGACTCGTGCGACAACTTTTCCAGGTATGATAATAGCAATTTTGAGCGTTGGAGTTGTCTTATGCTAATACGATGATAGGTTGCCGCGGAGAACGCCCCTTCTATTGTCTTTATCGATGAGATCGATGCTATTGGCACCAAGCGTTATGATTCGACGTCAGGTGGCGAGCGTGAGGTTCAGCGAACCATGTTGGAACTCCTCAACCAACTAGATGGTTTCGACGATCGTGGTGACGTCAAGGTCATCATGGCAACCAACAAGATCGAAACTCTCGACCCTGCGCTGATTCGACCTGGCCGAATCGACCGAAAAATCCTCTTCGAGAATCCAGACCAGAACACAAAGCGCAAAATCTTCAACCTTCATACGAGCAAGATGAGTCTGAACGAAGATGTTGACTTGGACGAGTTTATCAGCCAGAAGGATGACTTATCCGGTGCAGACATCAAGGCCATATGCTCCGAGGCTGGCTTGATGGCCCTACGCGAACGTCGTATGCGTGTGCAGATGGCGGACTTTAGGGCTGCAAGGGAGAGAGTCCTTCGTACGAAACAAGAGGGAGAGCCTGAAGGCCTGTACTTGTAGTGTATCACATATATTCTAGACTCACGAAGAGGAGACAGCGCCGCGGCAAATGCACGTAGTAGCGGACGAAATATATGATAATAGGAGAACCGGTATAATTGTTGCCAACGTTGCGGACGCCACCCATGTCTTATTTCCTGCTTTCAAGTGCCGTCTAATCAGTTGTTTCTAGGCTCATTGCGTGTTAAATCCCTTAACTACCTACTAAGGTACCTAAGTTAGATTAGGTACCTAGGTAGGTAGGTAAAGATGGCAGCATTCACGAATACCTATATCTGATACATTGGAATCTAACTGGATAGAGGCAAACGTGCAAGTAATCTAGCTATTATTGGTTATATTTGTATGCTCAAGTGTGGCGATGACATCAGAGCTATTTTTCAGGTACTTTCAGATAGGTAAGGTACCTAGGTAGGTAGGTAAGGTAGGTAGGTAAGGTAGGTAGGCTTTAATCGAATCACGATTTTGTCAATATCGCATCTTTCGCTTTATTCACATGTAATCGACCTTAGGATGCCCAACCAACCTTTCTCAGAACCAAGATCCTTTGACTATTCTTACTAGTTATTTTATTTTAGTTAGTAGTTTATTCTTTTGCTGATCTATATTCTAACATCTTAACTACCTATTTATTCAGTGATTAGCTGTGTCTCGACTCCGCAATGAGCGCTCATCCAAGCCACTCGCCTATTCCCGGCAACAATCCCAATTACTATGCTGAGCTAGCCGGCGATGGTCCTCAGCCAACTTCGTCCCAGTCCGGTGCGATTCAGCAAGGACAATATCCTCCTCCTCCTCCAGGTCCTCCGCCATCTTCTAACACCGAGTCGACTTACTACCCACCGCCGCCGCCAGGTCCTCCTCCAGCAACTCAACATCACGATAATTATCCGCCTCCTCCGGGTCCCCCACCTTCGAATTCAGGTCAACTATATTACCCACCTCCACCACCAGGTCCTCCTCCGAATCAGGCCCATATATCAGAAGATGGGCCAAATCACCCGCCTCCGCCGAGCTATTCAGAAATCGGACCTGGACCCGGACCTGAGGTTATCGTGACTGATGAAAAACCACCAATCCTTCCACCGCGTCCCATTTCGTCACAAGGAGAGCAGTCAGCACCACATTTCCCTCCACCTCCCACCGAGGCTTCACTTCCTCATACGGCTGCAAGTCTTCATTCCCAGCAGCAACAGCAGCAGCAGCAGCAGCAGCAACAGCCGTCTGCAACCAATACAAATGCCCCCGCTAAACCCGGGTTCGGGCGCAAGCTATATGAATGGGGCGCCAAGGTCGGCGCACCTATCAACAAAATAACGAATAAGCTTGGTTCCGAAGCGTTCTTCCCCATGAGCATGGACAAGGAATGCGACAAGGCGGCGCGTATTCTCAAGAGTTTTTGCAGTATGTCCTCCTAGTCGCTATTCAAGTCTTATACTTTTATATAGTCCTAACATATGTCTTTAGAAGACGGTTTTTATGCAAACACCTCCGCATCAACGCAGAGCGCCCCATCTTCCGGTCCAAGCGGCAAATCCAAAGCCCTCGTAAAGATCCCGCAGTCTGCGATTGCTAACGCGAAGGGACTGGCAATTTTCACTACCTTCCGAACCGGGTTCCATATTTCAGGGGCGGGTGGTTCAGGGCTCATCGTTGCCCGGTTGCCGGACGGCAGCTGGTCGCCGCCGGCAGGGTTCCTGGTGCATACCATAGGGGCGGGTATCGTTGCTGGGCTCGACATCTATGATTGCGTGTGTGTTCTCAATACCCCCACCGCCGTTGACGCTTTCACCAAACCGCGCTTGAGCTTGGGTGGCGAAGTTGCTGTCGTAGCGGGGCCTATAGGTGCCGGGGCGAGCGTCGAGGCCGCGCTAGGAAAGGGGGTAAAACCGGTGTGGAGTTATATGAAGTCTCGCGGTTTGTACGGAGGCGTTCAAGTCGACGGCACCGTGATCGTACAGCGGCCCGATGCAAATGCAGCTTTCTACGGAACAGACAAGATCAGCGTGGATAAGATTCTAAAGGCCGAGGTCGGAGACGGGATCCAGGACGGGAAGAGCAAAAAGGAAGACATAGTGCTGTGGCCCGATGGCGGGAAGCAGCTGATGGAGGTTTTGAAAGCGGTCGAGGGGAAGCGCGCCGACGAGGGTATCATAAACCAGCTTGGTAGTCATCCTACCCCTGGAGATCTAGCCCCCACGCCCACGCCCTCGCCGGGCCCCGAACAGCAGCATTTCCCACAGAATACGCAGGCCGGTGCGGGAGAAAAAGTAAGATTTGCTTAAGCTAGTTATAATTTTTGGTGTTTAACGTATCCTTATCCTATCCCCTATGATGGTGTCTAGGAGAGCCACGATCATGAATAACGAACCATCATACTCATTTCATGTTAGTATCGTCGAAGAACCGTACCCCTTAGCTTGGTAGACGGCAGCCCATTAAATTAAATGGAAATATTAGAATATTATAATCCTGCCTGCCGAATAGTTTTTGCGAACCTCGTAATGGCTTCGGCCAATACTTCTTCTTCGTTCCACGCCCAGCATAGCCTGGTGCCTAGGTTGAAAGTTGTCCGAGCCCTCTCAAAACTTTCCGAGTCTCCTTTAATAGCAAAGATTTCTCCTGGTGCCATATTTAAGCCGTACTCCTCGCGACCGATGCGAATAATTTCCTTTGGGGATGGAAATCTATCGCCGCCTGGAAAGTCTACGTAAAGAAAGAATCCTCCTGACAGTGTAGTTGGCACATGATTGCCCCCGCCGTCTTTAGCAAACACTTCGTATGGCTTCCCCGTTGATATCCTAATTCCAAGCGGGTATAGATGAGTCCTGATAGCTTCTACGAGGGCTCTATATCTTCTCCGGTATGTCGGGATCAAAATATCTTGTATGTGGTGTTCTAAAACCCCAGAGACTAACATTTCGTCGACTAAGAAGGAAGTATACTGCGCCTGACAACCACCAGACATAGTCGACCCGCTAGAATCCAGCTTGTTAAACCCGCGTCTAGTCGCTTGAGAGGCACGTGGACTTACACCGTAGATAGGTCGTGTATGAAGTTCGGCATCGCTTCACACCACCCTACCCGAAGGCCGGGCGCAGCCAGCTTCGAGAAAGAACCATTACTTACAGTATTTCCCCATTCATTCGATCCAGCCATCTGCCGGTCAATATCCACGAGCCTCGGGGGCAACTCCAGGCCTTCGTGCGGGATCCCGTCATCCTCTGGCCAGGCAAGGAAATCGTAGACATCGTCTGCAATTAGAAGGACATCATACCGGCGTGCCATTTCAACCAAAGCAATTCGGTGATGCATCGACATTGTCTTCCCGCTTGGGTTCGATAGTGTTGGTACCACATATAAGACATACTTGTAAAGTTTCCTATACCCTTGAGAGGTGAATTTGGTAATCGGTACGCCAGTATTCAAGACATCATCATCATCATCATCATCATCATCGTCGTCGTCGTCGTCGTCGTCGTCGTCGTCATCGTCATCCTCCTCGCTATCATCTTCCAGTTGTCGTCGCAAGTACTCCAAGTTAATACCTTCGTCATCTTCTGGGATACCTCGCATTTTCTGACCAAAGCCTGCGTCTAAAAACGTCTGGACAGCGAGGAAGTAAGTGGGTTCTACGAGAAACATGCGGCGCGTATATAACGGGTCCGTAAACTTTTGGAGTATCGCAGAAAGCGCTCCAGAGGCGCCGTTAGTAATGATGATACGATCTTGGGATATATTGCCCGATACGGGGTGGTATTTCCGGCTGAGCCAAGCACCAATGTGTTCGCGGATACCATCTTCGCCATGATCAGGGCCGTATGTTAATGCCAAGTCCGATTTCTCGGGTTGCGACAGTATAATTTGAGATGCTGCCGCCAGCTTGTCCGCCGCCTGTAAGTTAGGTGATGGTCGACCAATTAGGAGGTCGATCGGTTCCATTATTGACGACTCTGCACTTTGAAGTTTGAAGCCCCATAGACGGGTTAAGATCAATCATCACACCCTTCAAATCATATCTCGATATACTTCGAGATTACATGGGTATGACCCTGATAAGATCAATGCCCGACTTTTGGTATGGGGCAGGTCAAGCCACAAGAGCTTATATTCGGCCCACAAGCGCTGCATCTCCGAGAGGCGGAGATGTCGAATTTGAACTAGTTCGGTCGAGTGCATGTAAAACATGTAAAACATGTACAACATGTACAACATGTACAACATGTACAACATGTACAACATGTACAACATGTACAACATATTATTGGATTTCGAGTCCGTACGGAGCGTACGCGTTTAACAACTTGTGCTTGTTGTTAAACGACCGTTCCCCTTCCCCTTCCCCTAAGTCATGAACTATACCGGACTTCTGTGAACCACTTACTTATAACGTCATACCAACCCGACAAATAAAGTAAATACTACTCGGAGTAATATAAGGAATGACACTAAAGGAAGGATAAAATAACCCCAGCCTTGTGGGTCAGTGGTCTAATCCTTAAGCAGATGGAGACTCATATTTACGCGGACCGTCTCATCACCGGCATCGTGACTGCGATACAAAACCTCGGTCCCGTTAACAGAATTTTGACGGAACTCTCTGTTTCGCGGGATTAACCAATCTACTCTCGCATCAGATTTAATTAGAGGAGTTATCAACACTAGATCTGAACGCTAACACTACCTACCTGAGGTAAGTAGGTACCTAGGTATGCATCGTCGGCTAAGCTGAGTGTTGTGTTTACATCTTGCTTGGCTATCGCAGGGTTGAAGTAAATCTCTAAATCCTCCGAGGCACAACGAGATTAGTCTCACTACCTACCTTACCTAGGTATGTAATGCAGTGACGTAACCAAGCTTAAACATGCATCTCTAAATCCCATACCGCGATTCGCATCCTTCCTATAGTGATCGACCTTATAACCACCTCCTTATATCAACCCCAAGATGATACATAGTTGGAGGATGTCAGAACGGTTTACAAAGGCGCAGTATGATTTGTTTCGCTTTTATCACACATGAGCTACCCAGTACCATTCTGTAGCCTAGGTACCTAACCTAACCTAATTGGTTATCCTGAGCCACGCTTCCGACTTGTCTCCTTAATAGTGCATATATTTCCCAGCAGCCTCTGGCTGAGTGAAACTTGGGCTCCGATATAGGTACCTACCCATTAGAGCTTTTCAATGATATAATAACTACAGGATGCAGAAATTTTAAGTATATGGATATTTTTTTTTGTATACCTATCCCCTTCAAAATATTAGGTCTTTCTAGTTCTTTAGAAATATGATAATTATCTAGCATAAATACAGGAACGAAAGATCAATTACAAAGAGGCGCATATAGAGACATAATTATAACACAAGTGGAATAAGATTCACCTTAAAGAGAGAATCAGCGAAGTTCAAGTAGCCTAACAGTACATACGACTTCACGAGATCGAGTTCCTACATAAAAACGATCTATGGTGCGGGCTTTCTTATTTATAGTCCAACCCTATGCTTCGAGCTCCATGCTCATAGCTTGTTAAACCCCCTAGCATGTTTGCTTTCAATGTCTCTGAGAGTTTAGCATATATAGGACCATTACCATTTTATATGACTTAGCGATATCATTCAATAACCTCAAATCTGGAACATTGTGATTATTTCTGCATCTTGATATTTCTTTCCAACTGGGCACGTTGGCGTAATGTAGTTTAACTGTACCTATGCTTGCACTTCTAGCGGGCATATGTGTCATGCCAATATTCTAGGAAATCTAATAGGCTGTCTATTAGTTAGAAGTACGACAAGGAATATACTCAGCAAATGATATTTTACCCCTCAATAATTCTCTTCATGCTAGCTTGTGGCTTTGCTGCTCGCCAGCTCGCTAATAGTCCCAGATTCTTAACCTGGAAGCACTAGAACAGGCCGAGTTAAAATCGCGGATTCTCTCATTTCAGAGCATCGGGGACAATGAGGAGTTATTGCGATACTAGTGGATATGTTGAACGATTGATATCCTTGTACTTTAACCAACCTTCAGCCCGGTTGTTCGGATCTGGAGATACCTCTGAGCTATGCTATGCAGAGGTAAATATGACTAGAGTATATAGACTTCATGTGGAAAGGGGTTACATTGTTGTCCCATTATGGTCAATGATCTCCCCTGAAGTAGGGCGGAGCCGCTGAAGTGGCTATGCGGTTTATTTTTGTCATTGACACTGCCTCGATTCAAGTTTCTCGATTGGTCATGTAATTCGCACGAGCCTCAAAACCAGTCAGAAAACTTCACTGGTCATTATCTGTTGTGGCGTATTGCTACATATCTAGCACGGAAATATAATCTTTTCCTGCCTAGGTATATCGAGGCGAAAAATGTTACTTTCGATGTCCTCTATCAACGCCGTCAACCACTATTTTGACTTTTAAGGCACACGATCGAAGTTCTTTAAAGCTATTTGGACCCGTAATAATATTCCCGTTGCGTAGCACTATGTCTCGTGCTGTCCTCGCCTCTCTGTTTTTATCGCCTCTCATTTTTTATATTCGTTATCCATGGACAATACAAACAGCTTCAGTCCTACCACGGATGGATGCCGTGTCTCTGGCACAGCTTAGTCGACCGATCTGCCCTGATTCGGAACTTCTAAACGACATTCTGGTAGTTCTTCGAGTGGATGTAGCTGAGATTCGTGAAAGGTTACCAATTCATTTCGAAACAGTCCTTGGCTGCGTCCCTCACTATGTTATATACTCAGATGTGGAAGAAACTATAGACGGTCATCATATCTACGACTTGCTTGATCAAGTCAACGAAACCCTGAGGAGCATCATTTTCGAATTCGAATTATATAATCGTCTTCGGACAAGCACAACACCAAGACCAGAATCCCATGCAAGGCCCCAACAATGGAAGCTTCTTCCGATGGCTGACCGAGCTTTACAACATCGGTTACAAGCAAAGTGGTTTGTGTTTCTCGAAGTAGACACATATATGGTATGGCAAAACGTATTAGAGTACCTCGCCAAGTTTAGCGCTCAACAGCCGTACTATTTAGGGAACGGTATGCGCGTCAATGATGCCTTATTTCCTCCTGAGGAGTTGGGGTTGGCGTTGAGCAATCCAGCTGCGAAGAAAGTAGCTGAATACTGGAGAGAGTATCAGAAAGAAGAACATCATTATCAAAACGGACAATGGGCCGGGGATATAACATTACGACGTGTATTTCAGGACATAGAAAGTGACACGGCCCTAATGTTCCCTTATTTACAGACCGATAACATGGCTACCCTTGACTGGACTGCGCTAGAGCCCAAAGAACGATCACAATGCTTTGCGCCGCTGGCCTTCCGCCATATGACAAAAGAGGAATTTACTGTCATGTGGAAATTTGAACAAGAACGTTTGCATCGAAATTCCGATAGAGGCTCCCTGAATTTTCGCGATATATTCAAACGCCTAGTATACCATCATATTCAACCTAAGAAGGCTGGTTGGGACAACTTGTCAGTTGGGATCGAGTATAGTGATATTTCACTGCGAAGACTTTCTAACAGGGAAGCAGCTCGCCTTTCGCCGGCTGAGCGGGAAGCCCGGTTATCATTCGAGAAATGCCGAGCTGTCTGTGAAAGCAAACCTTCATGTATGCAATTCTCTTACGCCCAAGGGCACTGTTCAACTGCCAACGAGTTGCGGTTGGGACGAAGGGTAGATCCGAAATGCGGAAATTCCTTTAATACGCTTAAGAGCTGCACCGAACAACACCCAATAAGGGGTAGCGGAGACATATATAAAGAAGATACTACCGTACAATCAGGCTGGATCATGAAAAGGGTTTCGTCGTATTCCCAGAGTCTGGATTGGCTATGCGATGATAGGAGAAAATCGACGTAGTGCACAATATTAGGACTTGATACATAGGCGGTACACTACAAACCGATCGTTGGAAAAAAGATTGAACGACAATTTTCCTCCTGCTGTCTTCAGATACGGAACCCCGGGACGATATATTCTCAAACTAAGTTGACCCGGAGGACTGCTCCTGCTTCTTGGGTTCTTCTCCAGAGGTCTTCACCAAGGAAAGCTGGAGTGAGGCAACCACCAGTAAGTTGGCCTGCCAGATTTCTAGTATAGAGCAACGATGCAGCACCTTGCGCAAGGAAGAGGGCAGTAGTGTGGTACCCACCGGAGGGATAAGAGAAGCTTGCATACGCACGAGGTGAACTGTCGTTATCAGTGTCTGCGATAGCTACAGCTTCGAACTTCACACGTGATACGCGCCCCTTCTCGACATCAGGCCCTTCACCAGGTTTCGGAAGGACCCATCCCAATAAACGCTTTGAAGGCCCGAATCTTAGAGCGGTCCTGAGGAGCACAAGTGTCAGTAGGCGAAGTATTCCATCTGCCGCAGACGAAACTTTGATGTACTCTCTATACTCAAAGTTCGGTCCATACCCTTGGTCTGTATCTTGTAACAGGGCCCATGTCCTGTGTACCAGCGCCCGGTTCTCTTCAGCACTAAATGATGATGCGGATAACAAGCCAAGAGTAGGATCCCTACGTATACCGAGAAACCCGTTGGACTCGGAAGTTTGTGGCCTTTTGATGGGGGATAACACCCACGGTTCTTGGGCTTCCTTGACAAGCTGAGGATCGTATGTGCTCTCAGCTAGCATTGAACTAGCCGTACCACCGCTCACGACAGCCCTATTCCGACAGTCAATACGTACCTAGTTGTAAGGGGATGAACGGAAATAATGGGAGTTTAATACTTACTCGAAATTTGTCAACGAAAATACCAATTCCTTGGTTTTTGAGACGTCTTCTGGGCAAGATCCTGCGCCGCGGCCCAGGTGAGAAGATCTTGTGGTGCGGCGGATACGCCACAGAGGTGAATTAACTATCGTTGTTGTTAGTGAGACGGAAGTCTGATGAGCCGCATCAAAGACAGCCAGGTACCCACAGCTATCCTAGCAGTTAGAGCTGCTTCGTGATATTTGTCGACAAATGTACGTAGCAAGGGAATATCTCCAGCCCTATATAAAGTTAGAAATAGGCCTAGGTCCGACGTGGAATAGCAACTCACACGTCGATATAATCGGTGCCATTCTCGATACAGGACTTCACAACGACTTCTCCGACCTGCCAGTACAAGACTACGCTAATGCATACTTTACTGTTTTTGACGACAGAACCGAGTTGGCGGAGATCATCAAATTTAACTACCTCGATTTCTGCATAGTTATTCTCAGTTAGTTAACTCGGTATAATAGATGAGGGATCACTTACCTGGTTGTACGCGTTCTGGATCCAGGTCTTTTAGCTTGCTAGCAAGATCTTCCAGTTTGGACTTTGATCGACCGGCAATGGCCCATGTTAGATCAACAGGGAGATGTCGAACGACATGCTCGGCGGTCAGCGACCCGGTATAGCCAGTAGCTCCTAATAAGAGAATATCATATTTTCGGGTTTTTCTCCGTTCTGCGACCACGCTATCCATGACGCTGATTGTGAGTGAATTTAAAGCTTCATACACAGAAATCGAACATTGAGCAATATGGAAATTCATTACTCTAATATAGCCCTTCATCTGTCACGATCCAAGTTATCCACTACCGAGTCGGCTAAAAGAAACAGGAAGATCGGATGAATTGATCTTCTCTTTACTATATAACATGGTCCGTGCTTTATCTCGGCCGATAATTGTAATTCTCCTTCATTCACTAGGTAGTTACCTAGGTAAGTATTCGGTGTCTTCACCTCTTCGTTCGCCTTCGAGGACGAAATATTTTTATGTAATCTGGTTCCAGCCAATCAATTGGTCGCGGTTTAACTATCCCGTCCCCCTAAATAACGAATGCAAGTTTCGAAAAAAGAGTTTCATGCGATTGGCTACCTAGTTAGATGACCGATCTAGAGAAAGTCGCAATTGCGCGATAATGGCCCAGACATCGTGTTATGATTTGCAACTCGGGAGAAATTTCACTAGCTTTATCTAGGTAGACTTATTCCTCGACACAAAAAGTCCCCGAAAAGTCTCCGGGGACGGAATAATATCAAATATCCTCTCGTGAGGCAGGTCTGCATAGTTCTTATCAATGTTTCCGGTCATGGTTGAATGTTCCGGAGCTCATCTGGGTCTCAGCTACCTCAAATCTCATGATAATATATAGAGCATGCTAAAGTAAGGTAGGTACATGGCGTCGTAATATGGATCGGGGGTCGAAACTCACAAGCCTTTCTTCACACTCGCTCCTCCGGTATTGCTAAAGAGCAATGGTCATTTATGATTCCTTGTTGACGTAAATCGATGTGACAAAGCTCAAGATATCCGTGTTTCGAATAGTCGGGAAGCTTGGGTGATATAAATGCAGTCCCGGTACATCCCCAAAGCCAAAATAACAACTTGAGGATGTAGTTTCTTCGTAATCTCAAAGCAAGATCAAAGAAATGTCATCCGTGGTATAGAGCACAGAGCGGTAGCGTATGCCTCAAACGTCCCATATTAAAGCACATCACCAGTCATCAGGTAAGGTCGGCCTCTCTCTGTCGACTTCGTAATATAGCTTTAATGCAGTCAACGTTATCGACTCCGATCAAATTTCGTTGCTCGTCCTTGATATTCCAAACATCCTCAATGTCCTGCTTGATTCTTCGGAGCGAGGGAAGATGACGGGCTTCGTACATAGCATCAATTCTATCCCGTACAAACTGACGCTGATCGGCGTCGATGGATTCGCATCCTGCAGTCCAGAGCGGCCAAACCTGGGCCGACACGAGAGGCGAATCGACAGAAACAAGGCCAAGATGAGCCAGACAACCTCGGGCATACTTCAACGCAGAGGGATCAGGTGCACCTTTGTTATGCCAGACGCGATACAGATAAATATACGCGGCATACCTGTACGCCTGTATGGTATGCTCTATATCTCCTATTGGCCCCTCGGACTGGTCGAGTGCATTGAGGATGTCTTCGATGGCATAGCCCCACGCATCAAGATGTTCCGGGTCTTGGTCCCGCATCCTACTAATCTGCCCAACGATCCGTAGTACGGAAGTGAGCTCCTTCATAGATTCCATGCCTTCGATGGGAAACTCGCCATCAAACTCAAAAACTGGACTTTTCCCTCGGGAAACAGAGGCCAATATGTCGTGATAGGAACATAAGCTAAGGAGAAACGAAGCCCTGGAGCTGTTCCAGCGACTGATCCCGGCCTGGCTGATGATTGCCTTTGCTCCAGATAGATGGTCGACACCAGAATCGACGGTGAAGAGCCGATCAGATACTTGGAGCATTAGAATGACGGCGAGCGACAGCTCTGGATTTTCGGTTTGAATCGTTTGCCGCAGCGAAGAGACAGCAACGAGTCGGTAGCGGGTCGCCAAGGTATGAAATGAATTTTCATTCCTTAGTATCGCCAAGTGACAAGCTGCGATCGAGCATAACACAGATCTTAGGGCTATTGAATATGATACCATTGGGGTTAAATGAACGAGAAATGGGTTATGGGGAGTTGATACCATGGAAACCATCGTAACCAGCGTTGTCGACCAATGATTAAGGAGATAGCGATTCACCGGATGAACGTCATTTGGTATGATTCGCGATGGGTCAAAACTTAGTATGGGACCTATGGACTCACAGGTAGACGATGTTGAGATAGCCTCATCGCTGGAGTGTTCCTTTTCTTGCCGTGCATTTCTTGCCCGCTTCGACTTTGGGACCCCTGAAAAGGTTGCCATTTGAGTCTAACGCCATAACCTTGGCATTTCTTCTGGAGTCGAACACATCTCCCACAGAACGGCTTCTGCTCATCACACTTATAGCCGTCTTCTCTACAGGTGTAACAGCCGGTTCTCGTTCTTGAGAATGGCATCTTGTAATGAATGTCGGCGTGATACAAAACTGAGTTGAGACGAGGGACAAGACAAGTTGAGTGGAGACGCGACAAATACAACACGGACAGTTGGGGGAACTCTTAGGCTTGTTACTACCTTAGTTAGGAACCTACCTAGGCAGTCCGGAAGTTCTAGAACATTACCAGGATAGCCCTTGAACCTAAGCTACAGTACATCGTAACTTCAACTTTAGCCATCAGCAATATAATTTAGGATCTCAAGTGCCTATTTTTATTTAAAAAGCATTGATATATAGTTAATTACCTTGATTTGCTATAAGCTAGTTATACTGTTTATAACTACTCAGGTAATCTAGACTGATATAAGATGCTCGTATGTAAGTCGGCTTATATAAGTAATCGACTCGGCACGAAGCGGAGACCGGCTGTACCCGGCGATTTCCGAGGTAGTGTCTCTATCCGCATGATCCATTCACAAAGTACTACCTACCGTGAACGATCAACAGCTCAGCTGATTCTTTTTTGTACTGTAAGAATATAAAAATTGAACTCCAAGTTCCCTTTTCGATTTCTATGGACGAGAATTTGGTTTACTTCCCAATTCACTCTCTATCCAGACGTAAACTCCGAATAGGCAGCAATAAATACCTACCCTATCAGCCAAGTATCTCGATAAGATTTTTACAGCTGGGCGGAAGATCTTTTACGTAGAGCTGCATTGCCTTTTGCCCACTATAAAGTAAGAAGTAAATCAGAAGACAGAGCAAGATAGCTTTGATAATCCGATCATGGCCGACTTCGTGGCAGCAGACGAGCCATCAATGGACCTCCCCGTCATTGATCTAGACATCTATCGAAACAACCCAGCCACTAGCTCCGAGGTTCAGGAAGAATGTCTACGTGCGGCTCGGGCGTTAACAACCTACGGGGCGTTGGTTTTACACGACTCGCGGGTGTCTGAATCCGACAACGAGGAATTCCTAGACCTGCTGGAAGACTATTTCGCGCAACCGGCTGCGCTTCTGAAGCGTGATGAACGACCAGAACTAGGCTATCAAGTTGGCGTCACACTTGAAAATACCGAAAAGCCCAAGTGTGCCGTCGACGAATCATGTCTACGTGTTATCGAGCGCCTTGCCCAAGAGGAACGACCGCTTGACATTACCGGTCACCAACCAGATCCCAAATGTCGCTTTTTCGTAAGTAACGTCAAGCCTCTTAACTCCTTTTCGTGTCCTTCCAGGAGCCACATAAAGATATCCCTGAAATAATATGTTAATTCGAACCACGATAGTGGCGCATGGGTGAACACACGCCTTACAACACACAATTCCCTGGCTTAAACGCTGAGAACGTGATTCCAGATGCCCCTGAAATTAAGGAGAGATGGACGCCCATTATGGAGACGTGGGGAAAGAGTATGAAGAGCGCGTGAGTATGGCAACAGTTCATTAACCACTTCCTCATTTCTTGGAAACTTCTTTTCAAGCAGCGTAGCAGATATCGTGGTGACTAACGTCTGGTCTTTTGTGAGTTAGCGTTTCAGGACTCGCCGAGATGGCCGCCGTTGGCATGGGACTCCCCGCCGAAACCTTTACTGACGCTGGACGGTATGGGTAAGTTATGCCCGTCCATCGTACATCCCTTTACTCTACGTTATTATTGCTGTTCGAGGCTCTAACCCTTATTTGTATAATGGTCCAGCCCGCATCTCTTGGCCCCGACGGCATCTGACCTTGAGAAATTTGGGCAAGAAGACACTATCCTAGCCGGCTTTCATACGGACCTAAATTTCTTAACGATTCACGGGCGCTCTCGTTACCCGGGGCTTCACATTTGGGCACGCAATACAGGTCGCCGCATCGCAGTTAGCATCCCGCGTCCCTCCGCCACTTCGTCGGGGAGCTACCTCCTTGTTCAAGCCGGAAAGCAACTGGAACACCTGACAGGTGGTCTGGTGAAAGCCGGATATCACGAAGTAGTGGTCAACTCTTCCACGCTCAACACGGTTGCTGCGCGGCGGCGAGAGCACCCTGACCGACCCCTCGTCCGTATTAGTAGTACATTCTTCTGGCATTTAAGTAGCGATTATGACTTAAGGCCTATTTCTGCGCTGGCCGCTCGGGCTAAGGATGTGCGTGCCGCTAATTTCGACCTTGGCCGCGACGAGGGCGATGAGGTTGAGTATCCCCCCATGAAAGTTGGAGAGCAGGTTCAAAGGTACGTCTGGCTCCCCTAGAAACTCTCCTTCAACCATATTGACAGTCGTAGTGAATTGAAGCACATCGCGCTCCTAGCATAGGCCCAGAAAACGAGCGTTCCATCCGTAGTCACTCATTTACGCATCGGATGTTTCTAGCAGTGATTACGTCAAAGGGTAGAATGGAGTATGCGGTATGACCAATTAAACATTGGCCTTGTGCTTCGCGAGACATTGACGTCTTGTACCTCTATTTTGTGATGAGCATATATATTAATGATACATATATATATCGTCGGGTTTACTGAATCGCCAGATAATACAATTTGTACAAATGTCCCACAAAGTCACGCACAGTATAAGATCCAAGACAAAATAGCAAAATAAAGGAGCCTGTCCATGTATCTTTCTCGCCGAGTTGTCCTCGCTGGGGAGTCTATAGTATACGAATGCACCAAACGCCACGCAATCAAAATTCTTCCCCTTTAACCCAGAACCGTATATTTGATAACGATATAAAACACATCCCAAATTACACTTATTCAATCGTCCAAGATTGTGACTTCAAATGCCCAAGACCTACATTCTAGGATCTAAAAAAAAAAAAAAAGAATCATTGCAATAGGCGTGACGGACGTGATTTACTACGACCTTAGTACCCCGTTGGCCTGGCAGGGACGGGCGGTGCCGGTTTCTTGGCCCTGCTGGGAGGTGGTGGCGGAGGCGCCTTTTTTAATGCTCCTGTCGTTCCCGTCGTACGTAACCCTGTATTACTCGTGCTACGACTCAAACTTCCATAGCTCGTGGCCGGGCTTTCGCTGCGGTCGTAGTCTGGACTTCCGCTACTAGCGGCTGTATCATAATCGTCTACATAGACATCGGGACTCAAGTTCTGGTTGGTCTGAACTCGATTTACCGGGCGTAGATTATTGCGGAGAGATCCTATAGCGGGCGGCGGAGCGGTGGGTGTCTTGCGTAGAGATTCAGGAGGTGGGATTGGAGGCTCGCGGTACGACTGTTGCCTGAGGGATGGCCCGTCGAAGGCACCGGCGTGCGTGGTCGCACGGCTAATCCCCGGCCGTTGCGCCTCTGGAGTTACTGATCCACTTCCACGGTATGGACTCGAGCGGATGGGCATTTGCACGGGTTCAGCGGTTGGCTCGTCTCGATCGTCTTGCCGACTTGCCCACCGCTCAGTGCGATCGGTTCGCTCCGAATATGACTGGGCTGTGTTGCTCCTACTCCTGGTAGAGTGTCGCGAGACACTAAGCTCGGAGGGTCGAGAACCACCAGATGGTTGGCCCTGACTACCGACCCATTCCTGCTTCACTCGCCGGAGCTCTTCAGCACAGCGTTCGTAGTAGTCCAACTCGCAATCGAGAAAACAGGTGAGGTCGCGAACGGATTCGGCTTCAGCTTCCTTAATGTCTTGCATGCGGCGGAGAACATCTTCAGACGACTCCTCGTACTTGGCTTTCGCGGTTCGAAGCTCATCTTCGAGTCTGAAGTCCTCCCGTTTCGCCTTTTGCATCTTCATCATGCTCGCGTCGTATGTGAGACGTCGGCTCTCAAGCTTCTTGCGGGCGGACTAATAAAGAGAGGTTAATATGAGCTTGTCTAACTACAACACTCGCATGGAACGAGCCTCGAATTACGAACCTGATATTCCTTCATCATAGCCAGCGACCGCTCTAGCCCTTCCAACCAGTAAGAAGTAGCGTGCGCAACATATGTCTCCTGAATACCAGCAATACGTTCGTTGGCCCTACCCATGGCTATTCCGTAGTCTCGAGGTTAGCTTTTGCCCATAGTAATGTTTGTTTCGTCGACAATGCCACAACGTACCGACTAAGCAATTGCCAAATTCTGAGTCCGGCTCGAAATCCTCGCCATGGCTCATCATTGTCCGCCCAAGGTAGCTGACGGGGAGGCCCTTCTCCTTGTCGTCGAAGGTTTCGCCTCTGCGAGAAAGCGACTTGACGTAAACGTTCATGGATTTTTGAAGACGTTCGTAACCTATGAAGCAAGACGAGGGTTAGCGAACTAAATTAGCGAATGTTTGCTAGGAGCTTTATACCGTCGTGTCGAAGAGCCATTTCGGTCTCCAGGTTCCTGAATTCATCTGTGTGACTGGTTTTGGCCTCCTGGCCCATCTTCTCGCCAGCCCATTGAAAGGCGCGATCGATCTTCTTGGTGAAATTCATACTAGCGACGTCCCTAACTGATGTATCCGAGCTAATTGATCGTCTAAAAGGAATGGAAGATATAAAACGTATTATGGGAGTCCGGCTACCAAAAAGAAAGAGAGTCCGAGAGGGAAAAGTTGGGTTGGTATAAAATAATTAGGTATCTATTTTAGTACTGGCTCGTCGAAAGAGAACAGATCCAAGGAGAAGAGCTCTGGGGTGACAATGGCTTTGCGTCTCGCGCGTGGAGCTACGGGCACTGGCACTGGCACTGGAACGTCTGAAATGGGGAACGAGCTGTAGACGTGGTGGATCGTGGTGGAGAACCCGATCTAGGCCAGACGCGTACGATGTAGATCAAGGGGATAGGGGTAAAGCGGAGGAGAGCTCCCGGCTATCGTCGTAAAACTAATAATAATTAGGACCCAAGTTATCAAAAAGTAAATAAACACGAAGTTCTTTTATTGTCGAGACTAATTGGTCTAATTGGTGTCTCTTATATATTCTATCGTATTATTCAGAGCGAGTAAAGAAGGAAAGGAGGAGAAAAACATCCAAAGTATAAAAGGTAAAGAAGTGATTAACTAAACAAGTTTTTAAACCTTGGCCCTGCTTGAATGACTAGGATGTTTTATCAATGCAAGATCAACGTGGTACTATGAGGTAGCGTAGCAACTAAAAAGGAGGTCACACCTGTAGTGACCTACAGAGCGGATGCATACATGTACATATGTAAGTACCTGAATTACATATGTATACCAGATTGAAGCGGCTAAAGGGGGGAGGGGTTACCCAGTCGCGTAATGGATAAACAGGACCTGATAGGTATCACTACCAATGCTAGAAATGCTAGACATAATACACACATGTACCTAGGTAGGTAGGTATTGAATATGTGCCTTACGCTTATCGATTACCTACCTATTAGTACTTCTACGTTTACAATACTTACCTAGACGTGCCTAGGTACAGGTAGTAGCATTCGAGCTGCCTGATGAGAAGACGCTACTTCGTATCGTAAGAATGGCCCCGATCCATAACACTAAAAATACCCTGATTTCAGTCAGATGTTGTTGGATGAGAAGAGACGATGGATGGCATTAGATGGCAAGTATTGCGAACTTGCCAACTTTGGGCAGGAGCCTTTATTGGCTACCGAAACCGATAGATTGATTTAACCACCTGCCCTATCGAAGGATCATCTAGGTACATGTATATCTACACGTGTACATCGTTACATGTACATTATACGTAAAAAACTTACATGCAACGCCTGACAATGTAAGTAGATATACATAGACGTGCCGAACCGCGGGGTCGCCAGCTGCTGGACCCTGGATTTCTCCAATCTCAATCTCACGGGGGGGGAGGGGGGAGAGAAAAAAAAAATTAAAAAAGGAAGAGGCCAAACACTAACAACAAACCAATTCGTGTTGTTCAACGCAGTCTGAATACTATTGGCGACTCACAAGAGAAAACGACAATAGCTCGCATCCAGTAAATTTAACCGCACCTTATTCAGTTCAAACCACTAATTCGTATTACGATCTAACTGCGCCTCTTCATACCAGTTTCAACAGACGCGCCTCCTATCCAGTTGGTTTTTCTGCAGAGATTAAATCGTTCCAGACTTGTGACTTGGCTGGTAGGATCGGTAGAGCCATCGCACCGCATTGGGTCGATATTCGACCGGGGCTCTGCATGAAGATGGATGCTTCTTAGCTGCATTGTCGAACGAAATACGATGTGCGAAAAATCGGACACCTAAGGCGTCTCTTTTCTATTCCTGACAGCCGAAAGCGCAGCGGCTAACTAAAACTTGTTGGTTGTTTCGATGCGTGCAATATTTGCCGCCTAGGTAAGTAAGCGCCTACCATCAGCCAACCTCCAGCCATCCTTGTATTATACCTCTTGATATGTGTTGGTATGGTCATATAAACATGTCATTTTAAACCCGTGGAGATTAGGATAGTCAGTTAACACTGTAGCTATAAATTTAAAGTCGCAATAGGAGAATCGCATTCCACATCAACAAGTATTTCTGTTCATAATACTTAGGGTGCAAACACTAAAGTTAAGGTATAATAGGAACTACCACCGGCTGTCTAAACGAATATACAAGGCTTATTATTATTGAATGAAAATAGGAGTAAGTCATTCAAATTGGTGATCATTCCGCTGAAAATGAATCAGGATAATAGCGTTCGTGCAATTATAAACTCAGGGATAGTTGTCATAAACGACCAAGTAGAAGTAGAAATCAGGGAGAGGACTAGAATTAGAAAGGAAAAAGTTGAATAGCATAACTAGTTATACCTATTCATATTCTTAGCCTCTCTAGTGATAGCCCGACGATGATGAAAATAACTATCCGAATATTTATTAACTAGTTAGAATGTATTCTCATTACTGTTATATTCGGTTGAAAATATAGTATAAATACAAGATCTTTACTATAAGCATCTGAATAACGATATTTAGGACATATGATGGTATGGTTAAGTGGTTTCAACTGGATATCAATAGTACATAAAATTGTAATAGCAACAGCAAACAGGCATGAATCGTCAAAGCGCCTTGCAACAATGAGTGCCCAGGTATGATAACATCTAACTGCCCAGTATAGTCGGAGCCACTCATTATGTATCGGATTTTACTAAGACTTCGTAGATCACACATCGCATCTCATCTGATCATCTGGTCTGTGACATAGTGCGTCGTGTCTTAAGGTATGTGGTTTTTGGAAGAGCTGCGACGTACCTATTCTACTCTCCGGTTTTCAACATAGGTATCAACCTAAAAAATCTAATGTCAAGTATTCGTGCTCTGCCAACGAGACATTACTTGTACCTGCTTGTGAGGTAATATCTAACCCACGTGGGTTACCATCGCTACCCTAGAGATGTTAATAAAGAGCTCCACTAATAGTCAAGAATTTTGATGTAACCCTGAAGGCTTGAGGGCCTGAGGGCCTGAGGGCGCTGATAAGAGAGGCAGGAAAACCACAAACACGGAAGAGCACTTACAAAGGGCTAACCTAGCTGCTACTGAAGACCCCGGAATATGCCAAGATCGTTTGTTGCTATGTATCCCCATGCACGTCTTTTTGAGCTTGACTTTCCACGTGCCAATGAGATTCGCATTGGACAGCTCATATTGATCTTTGCCAAGACTACATATCTCTTCTACCTGGCTGATCGGGTTAAGCGGCTCAGATACCAGCATGATCCAGATCAACTTGGAAGCTCTAGAGTTAATGTTTGTACCTGTGCCGCACAACGTTGTGTAAATGCTTCCCGTCATGATATCGTAGGTTTAAATCGAGAAAGGGTCGCGATTTTATACGTGTCTTATTTAAACCCGACGCCTAGTCCTTTTCTCTTGCGCGGGCAATGGTCACTTCTCATAAGCTAACTCGTGGGCAATAGTTGGGAGTGTTCTACTTCATTGCTTGCCATTCCTAGGATCCTATAGGTGCAGCAAGCAGATTGATTCGACGGCGCAACAATGGTCTACGTTCCTTCTTTTTCGGCCCTCTCTATCGCCGCCAGTTTGGTTGGTTTGGTTTCGGCTGGTGACTCGCTCTATAGCAAGCGTTTGTCGAAGCGCTTCATTGACGCAGACGGCAACTTCAATATCTCGTTCTACCACGTTAATGATGTCCACGCGCATCTAGATGAGTTCTCTTCGTCGGGGACTGATTGCACCAACCCTTCAAAAGGTTGCTATGGCGGTTATGCTCGTATTAAGAAGGTCATTGACGACACGCGACCAGGCCATAACGACAGCTTATTGTTGAATGTAGGGGACGAGTTTCAGGGTACTTTGTTCTATTCATTCTACGGTGGCGAAAAGATTGCCGAGACCCTTAATCAACTCGGGTTCGACGCCATGACTCTAGGAAACCATGAATTCGACGGCGGCGACGAGAAGTTAGGCGACTTCTTGAAAAACCTGACGTTTCCTATTGTGTCTGCAAATATTGTATCAGAAAATGAGAAGCTGAACTCTACCATCAAACCATATTATATCTTCGAGAAGTACCAGCTGGCTGTTATTGGCGTGACAACTGAGACAACAGCCGGGATCAGCAATCCTGGCAACGGCACCAAGTTCACAGATGCGATAGCTGCAGTTCAGGCCTCGATTGATGAAATCCGCAGCACAACCAACATCACTCGAATTGCGGCCATTACGCACATCGGGTACGAAGAGGATAAACGTCTGGCCCGTGAGACAACCGGCTTGCAGCTCATCATGGGTGGTCACAGTCACACATTACTCGGAGATATGGAGGGTGCCGAAGGCAAGTATCCCACTCTCGAAACAAATAAGGACGGCGACGAAGTTTTCATCGTCACTGCTTACCGTTGGGGAGAGTACTTGGGTTATATCGACGTTACATACGATGCAGAGGGGAAAATACTTGCATACCACGGCGCACCGATTCATTTGACGAATACCACTAAGCAAGACAAGGGCCTGCAGACGCAGATTGAAGAATGGAGAAAACCGTTCGAAGAGTTCGCAGCAGAGGAGATCGGTACCACGAACGTTGTGCTTGATCAGTCGACTTGTCAGAAGAAAGAATGCACCTTGGGGGATTTAGTATCAGAGTGAGTCGGAGACAGCTCACTTGCCAGTTTGAAAGAGAGAAAAAAAAAACCCGCTGACGTCTGATTCTAGCTCAATTCTACAATATCGTGTAGACAGTGGAAGCGAAGCAGCATTTGCCTTTACGAATGCAGGGGGCATTCGCGCAACCATCGACGCCGGCTCCATTACGCGCGGCGAGGTGCTCACGTCATTCCCCTTCGGTAATGCCGTGGTTGAGGTTAAGTACAATGGGACGGATCTGTGGAAAATCTTCGAAGGCCTTGTCAGCGGAGTCAACCAGTTTAATCAACGAAACGTCACCAGCTTCTTTCAGGTGAGCCACGGCGTCAAAGTCGAGTATGACCCAAGTAAAGCTATTGGCGAGCGCCTTGTGCGGCTAACGATCGGCGGTAAACCTGTGGATGAGGAGGCCCAGTATACCGTCGTCACAGTTGATTTCATAACGGGTGGCGGCGACAATATAGTAGAGCCAGTTCAAGACGCAATTATCCTCGATACCTTGGACGAGGTCCTAGTTAACCATATTCGGAAGACGAGCCCAATTGACTTTGAACTCGATGGTAGGATAGCCACCGTTAGCGGTAGCTCGGGGGATACTGCTACATCTACAGGCGGTGCGAGCGCGCCGACCACGACCCTGAATGGCACCAGACGAGTAAGGGGGATAGTGCCAGCGTATCTTGGACTTATAGCTCTATTGAGTGTTCTAGTATGGCTATAGGTTTTCCAACCAACAAAGGGCCATGGATAGTAATTATATACTTCCTAAGGCTCATCTTTCTAGACTAACAATATTAACATTAGTTCCAATACCTAGGTAGGCATCAGTCGGGTTGTCTGAGTAATGATAAAACATGCCTATAAATTCCCGAGGGTCGACTCGGGACGTTTGTAGTAAGACTATATGAAAGGTAGCACTATGAATAATAAGAACAAAATACCGGTTTTCTTCATGAGTGCGCTCAGCATTATACTCTCACATTGTTGCAACGCTCGGATATAGCCCTTTTATTTCTTGGTTACTTAAAATATTGGATTGTATTCTGGGGTTTAGGATTAAATATTAAGTTACCATGGGATATCTTTGAGATATTCCTTGAAGTTGATTAGAAGTTGAGTCTCGGGGTTATCAAAATAATAGACTGTGCATTATTAGGTACTCTTCTCCATAATGAAACACAGTGTTAGTTCGGTAATGATTTTGCTTTCGTGCGGCTTAGAAACTTATTGAAATTGAATGTTGAACCGCAAGAATGACAAGAGCAACTTTACGTACGTACATACCTAACCTGACGGCGGGCGATAACCTACCTATATTAAGTAACTATGTACCTTATCTAGTTCAATGATAGGTAGGTAGTCAGGCACATCTGATAGCACACCTGGGTGGCACGCAGCTACCAAAAGTATTGTACAATACATGCCTAAGATATCGATAACGATACCTAATGCAACTGTAAACTTCCATATGCGACCCGCCCTTGCTTCTAAGCATTCTCGACATCAACTTCCAATAGGTAGAAACAACTGGATGACCTACGGCAGCTATTTTACCTACCTAATATTTGGGCTTCCCCAAATCTCTCCAGTAGTTCCCTTCTTCCTACCGCGATTCGGTTCAATCAGAAACTACCTAGTCTACCTAATTTAAGTGTTCACCGAGCTTCGCATTCCCGCTCGTCAACTTACCCCGAGCATAGAATTGATTCTGTTTACTTCTCGACGTCGCTATATCGACACCGACTACAAACATGGCGACTGAGGATGCTCGATATCGGCAGTCGAGTCAATATCGGCTATGGTCCTTTGCTCCATCACATCTCGCTACCCTTCGCGAGAAGACTAACACACTCGCGCGAGCCCACATATCTAACCGCCTGCGCGCTTCAGATCCGCCAGTGGACCCTTTGCCCAACTTCCTGACCCCCGACGAAGAATACATGATCTTAAACCACTTCACTCTCGAGCTCCTGCGTGCCGCCCCTTACTGCCAGCTCCCGACCGACATCCAGGCGACTGCTGCTATCTTCCTACGACGCTTCTATCTTACCAATAGCGTAATGACTTATCCACCCCAGGAGCTCATAAAGACCTGCATATTCTTTGGTTGCAAGGCCGAGGGCTACTTCATACGTGTGCAAAAGATAGCAGATATTTTCCCTAATACGACCGGCGAGATGATTCTAGCTGCAGAATACGTCTTGTGCCAGGGCATACGTTTTGCGTTCGATGTGAGACACCCGTTCCGCGCCTTGGAAGGAACCGTCATGGAATTAAGAAGACTGGGTGACTTCGACGACGACAGGATAAACCGCGCACACAAGAGAACAAGAGATATATTAAAGTTTAGTCCCTTAGTTACCGACGCATATTTCTACTATACACCCAGCCAGATAATGTTCGCCGCACTGGCCATAGCCGATGAGGAATTGGTTCAGCGCGTGCTTCGGGAGGCATTCGAAGGACAAGGCGAAGACGCCAAATCTAAAGTTTGGAGCGTGATACATAATTGCAAAGAAATGCTGGAAAAAGAACCTCCGGAGAAGATGACTAATTATTGGACTGATGTGAGTGAGCCTAGATGCCGTTGCGACTTTTTCGAAACTGACAAGTAGGTAACAGCCGGAAAGTACTAAGGCTATCAAGGCTTTGCGTAGGAAGCTCGTTAAGTGCAGAGATCCGGACAGAGCTGATTTAGTCGCCTTGCAGAAGGCACGAAGGGAGGAGGCTGTCCAAAAGCCAAAACCTAAGATAAGTTCCGATGCAGATGAGAAAGTATTCGGCAACGGACCTGGCGAAGGGCGGGAGTCGAAGAGACGAAAGGTTGCCCCCGAAGGAGCCGATCCTTTTGGACCTCCCCTATGAGAATCGCTACGAGGACCATATGAATGCTTTACCTACTACCTAGGGATTCAATAAGTATTAATTATTTTTCTCGAGTAGGCATACACCTAACTCTGGACAACCATAGTAAGAGCCTATTCGAGAGAAGCGACACTTCGATTTCGCGCTGGGATAGCTTCCGGTCGCCCTTACGGACCATAATGGATTGTATCAATTTTATTGGGAAGACGTCGAGTATAGTGTATTATCGTGGACTGAAACCCGTCATATGGGTTAGGTGAACTACGCGTGACGAACATTAGGTAACCAACCTTGGTCTCATATAATGCATCAAATGATAAAGACATTATTGTGCATTGATTATTGATTATAAATATCGTTTTAATCTCTTCATGCAATATAAGTCAAAGATGTTACATGTTGCTAATAGGTTCTATAGTTACCCTACACTTAAGTACATGCTATGGCTCGGTCTTAAGTCCATCAAGCTTTTGCTCCTGCTTCACCTCTTGTGCCTCGAGTATCACATCGGCCGGAATACGATCTGGTGTAGTATTGACGAGGGCTAGCATTGGGCCCACAGCGGCTGCCATGAGAGCAAACGTCACACAGCTAGAATATATATGTCAGCGCGAAGATTTATCATTTGCCTTGGGAAGATAGCACGTACAATCCGATTAGAGGGTTGGTTTTGATTTGTGTGTTCATGCCGTATGAAATAGCTTGGCCGACGGCTTCCAAGCATCTGCCAGAAAGGTTAGTCACGGGCAATACTGTATGTGACCTGTTAATGGCTCAATCGGCATACCTGAAAGCTGCGCCGTTGCGGACATTGGATTGCGCATCTGTGGCGAATGACGACAGGAGCCAATACATGTACGACTGCGATAACGGACCCGTCGTTTGGACGAAGAAGTAGGGCAAGAAGGATGAGGCGTAGAGCGACTCATCCCAGTCGATTTTACCCGGGTTCGTGGCATTAAACCTAGCTTGCATAACGATGGACCATATATACACGCCCAAGTTGAGAATGACAACTGTAAATAGTCCCAGCTGCGCCCTGCGACGTTGGCTGAGAGACTTCATGTCAAGAATGAAGCCAAGACCAAAGCACCCGACGCTGCGGCTTTGTTTAGTAAAGGATCCCGGATTACAGGAGCAAGAGAAGGTTGGCTTACATGCAAAAGAACGGAGAGACGAGCGAGGATAGAGCGCGAGAACGAACAGAGAAATAAGTACCGAGATAAGTAGACCATGTACCACTACATCATTGGTCAGTCTCGGGTATCGCCAGCGTCGACGAAGCAGCTTACCTGTAGAAGAACGACCAGACTGCCCACAGAGCCGAAAGTAGGATAAGCTTTGAGGTCATGGTAAATTTGATGAGCTTGAATTCTTGCTTGAACGTGAGCTTCTCCGAGACCAGAATACGCGTGCCATCGGATCGGACGACTCTTTCGAGAGGTGAAATCAGAAACGCGAACGGCAACCTAGGCGTATTAGTACATTATGTTCTACGATTCATCATGCTTAGTCGGTTACTACTCACGCCAGACTTTCAATGATCAAGAAGGCGATATAAGTGTCAGGGGTAACCCCGCCAACTGCTCCTTTTACGTGGTTCTTAGACAAGCTAAAATCCATCATGAGCACTACTCCTTCTTGATGTCTTTTAGTGACATTGGGCTACTCACTTTATAGCACCGCCGACTAGCTGCCCAAGATTTCTGGCAACGATCCACAAGGCCAAGTATTTACCACGAGCACCCGATGGTGCTAGCGACATGATGGATCCCGATTCCGCGACGTACCAGCAGCCGCTTCCAATACCGGTAAAAAAGCCGCCGAAAATGAGGTACTGCGAGTATTTATCTTAGCGATGGTTTCAAAGCTAGCAGCAAAGCGGGGGCTATTATATGGACGCCTTGAGGTGAATTTCTTACCCATTGAGTCCCGAATTTGCTGTTGCAGTAATACGATGATCCACGGATAGGAAATGACATGGCCCCAATGACCAACGCCCACTTGGTTCCTAGCTTATTGACGATAGGACCGCCGAACAGACAGACGGTAGCGAGCATAGCATAATTGATTGCTGTACTATTTTGAAGACCTTTGTTAATAATGGCTGCCCCAGATCTTTGTTCAGATTTAGACATACGCTATATTGGACGTCTGGGGAGTTGCTAGACCACCGCCGCCGAGACCTGCGATAGCATCTGCCATTGCTGGACCGCAGAATGCTTGCTACATGTAGGTACTTGAAATCAGCCGCCGTAAATGAGCGAACCTGGAACCCGGAAATTACGTACCACACTCAGCAGAAGCATCTGTGTCAAACTGTGTTGATAGATCCGCTTCCACAACGGAACAGCCTTGATGTAGGCTTCCATGTCAACCCTCTCGTCGGCATCGTTCGTTGGGTTCATCGGGAGTGAGCCCTGTCCTCGCAGTGCATCGTCGTTTCCGCCGGCGTGCGTATTAGGAGGTGCAGCGTCAAATTTAGACATGATTCGGCAATATCTCGACTCTTGTCCCTATTTCACAGTGTGTAGCTAGACCAGTGCACTAAAGTATGAGGTGATGATGCTTAGAAGACGTTCTCACGATCCCTCGCTACCTAGGTGCCTAATATATATACTACGGATAAAGATCTATGTATGTGCGTACCCCAGCCATATCGCGAAGTTTAATGCCGAGCATCAGCTCTCTTTCGCTTATCATAGCGGAGCGGAGGCTACGATAATCTGTGGATTCTTCTAAGGATGGCGTCGTTAGATAGCGCAGTTCTCCAAGCTGGGGTAACGATATCTTTGGGGCCCCACGAAATGCTGAGAAAGCCTTTACGTTATGCGATCCAGGCAAGGGAACCACGTGAACAGTATAATCCGAAGACCGAGGTGATAGTTCTCGTGTAGTTAGCTGATGGGGGCGAATCGGAAACTGTGTATATTGTGATAATCTATTTCGCTCTGACTCTGACCACGGTGAAGACCAAAGTTGTCAATTTGATAGCATTAATCCCACTTAGGAAATGATACCAGTCCCGAACTTGTGGGAGTGCCCAAGGACCCTGAGTCTCATTTTCTAGCCCCGGCCTGGGCGGTATTGTTGTTGAAGTTTAGGGAACCAATGCCGACGCATACGACTCTACGTTAGCCAATAGCATCCGCGGCGTAACGACAAGTGACTGCTGGGAGCTTCATTATTATTTCGCTTTCCCTATTTTGGTAATCGTAACAGTTCGGGCCGGCGGGTCTATCAGCTACCTTGTAGTTGACTACGCGTATGTTCGTCCCTGAGCCCCTAGTGTAGAACTAAGAAGTCATCCTAGAAGAGTACCTACCTACCTACCTACCTATCTAAACGCTAGGTAATCTACAACGCGAGTAGATATCGTCAAATCCATTCGATTCCCAGGCTTCATGATCGCTAACCTCGTAAATATTATTCTAGACCCGGTTACCTAATATAATAAATACTAAGAGAATAATTATCGTAGAGATTAGGGAAATAAAATAGTACTTATTAGTCAAAGATAGCAGTTAAGGAGTTAAGGAAGTGGGTATTTAACAAAAGCTCTATCCTCTTGTAGACGATTCCATTCCCAGGCGTCCCACACTCTCTCCACAGTCCCAATTAATAGGCGAGTATTACTTTACACCATTGGTAAACTTCTATCGTCGCTGGCCAACCGGAGTCGCTACTCTAAATACTGATTCCACAACCCCAAGGAAGGGATAAGTCCACATCGCAACCAATATCGTGCCACACGGGGCTGAGGGTTGCGGTTCCGTCCTAGCGGAAGAATATTAAGTAGTACGCTTCTCTATTTAATTGCCAGCACCTATCTCAGGTGATTGTGATCACGAGGAGGTAGAGGTTGAATCGTAAATCTTAAAGTGGTTTCTGTATGAGAACATGGCTACATCTCGCGCAAGCACCAAGGTTATCGTTGTCGGCGGAGGCGGCACGATTGGCTCATCAACCGCTCTGCATCTCGTGCGGTCTGGGTACACGCCGTCAAATATCACTGTTCTTGACACATATCCTATCCCTTCTGCGCAATCTGCTGGGAATGACCTCAATAAGATTATGGGCATCCGCCTACGTAATAAGGTCGACATACAGCTGAGCCTAGAGGCGAGAGAAATGTGGAGGAATGATGAGCTATTCAAGCCCTTCTTTCATAATACCGGCAGGGTGACTTAGACCTTTTCTCCCTCCCGCACGGCTTTGGTGCTGACGCGAGCTAGCTTGACTGCGAAGGAACCGAGAAAGGTATAGCATCCCTCAGAAAACAGTATCAAGATCTCCTTGATGCGGGTGTTGGTTTAGAGAAGACCAACGAGTGGTTGGATAGCGAAGACGCGATCTTGTCCAAGATGCCACTTTTGCAACGAGAGCAGATCAAGGTGAGATCCTCCGGCTGGTCGACATCTCAATGAGGCACACTAACATAAATATCACGTAGGGATGGAAAGCGATATTTAGCGAAGATGGCGGTTGGCTAGCTGCCGGCAAGGCAATCAATGCGATCGGCAAGGAACTACGTAGTCGAGGAGTCAAGTTCGCATTCGGAGGGTGAGACAGAATATCGCACGCTACTGTCTATGCGACCTATGAATTTACTAACTTTAGGATCGGAATAGTGCAGGATCATTCAAGCAACCACTCTTCGGAGAGGATGAGACGACATGCATCGGCGTTGAAACGGTGGACGGGACCAAGTACTATGCCCACAAGGTCGTTCTAGCTGCCGGAGCTTGGAGCCCAGCATTGGTAGATTTGGAGGATCAATGCTGTTCTAAAGTACGTATTACAATACTTGGCGAGTCGAGATGCCACGATACTAATATTTAACGATAGGCATGGGTATATGCTATGATACAATTATCACCTGAAGAAGCCGCCGAGTATAAGGGCTCACCCGTAGTGTACAATGGTGATATTGGTTTCTTCTTCGAACCTAACGAGTAGGTGACGACCCCATTAATAAAGACGTGCGTAAAGCAAGAGACCAACTACTTTTAGGGACGGTATCATTAAGATTTGCGACGAGTTCCCCGGGTTTACTCGCTTCAAGCAGCATCTGCCATACGGCGCCTCCAGCCCTAAACATGTATCTGTTCCTCGATCTCATGCCAAGCACCCTACAGATACATATCCCGACGCGTCAGAAAAGTCGATCCGCAGAGCTATTTCGACCTACTTGCCGCGATTGAAACACAAGGAACTTTTTAACCGAGCATTGTGCTGGTGTACAGACACGGCCGATGCAGCACTGCTAATTTGCGAGCACCCAAAATGGAAGAACTTCATTCTCGCTACAGGGGACAGCGGGTAAGTGGTTAAGTAGCCCGCTAGAGAATAGTTTCTAACATCTATAGACACACTTTTAAACTTCTGCCTAGTATCGGTAAGCATGTGGTCGAGCTAGTAGAAGATAATCTAGCAGAAGACCTTGCGTATGCGTGGAGATGGCGGCCGGGAGGTGATGCCCTAAGGTCGAGACGCGGGGCGCCTGCAAAGGACCTTGCAGATATGCCTGGATGGAATCACGACGATGATTCGAATAAGGCGAAACTATGAACTTGGATTGGTGTTAACAATAAACGGATGTATAGGTAAATAACGAAGGGGGGCCTTTCTTCGTTTCGAGAAACTGGTTGAACCACGTCCCTGAACTTCCACCGGTTTAATTTCTCAGAGTACGGCTCCAACATTTCGACAAAATTCCAGATGTTACACTATTTTCAGATTGTGAGCTTCTGATAGGCTCTCACCAGAAGCACTGACATTTCCTGGCTCCTGGTAGATAGCCTACCAAGGTTTAGGGGTAACTTCGACGTGTCTGCCTCTTTTCTGTTTCCTTGCAATCCTAGACGAGGAATCGAATAATGGTCATATTTTAAAGAGTTGGCTATCAGCCCCTGCCAACCCTAGAGTTTGCAATAAAAGACAACGCTACACTATCCTTTCGAAGTATTCGAAGAGTTAACGTCTCCTCAGCTGCTCCATGTAACCTTGTCACGGACTCACAACAAAACTTTTGGCTCGGCACTAACCAACCTAGGTTTATTAAAGGCTTATTGCGTACCCAAAGTATTCACTCGTCGGTTTCTGTCGCGTAAGCGTCGAGCTAGTTTCCCCAGATTTCTTGTATTCTTCCATGCAGGATGGGGCGCCCAGCTTCGAAGGATTCGGTTGACGTCCTGATGGTAATTAAGTCAACGTCCAGATAACCAAAAGAAGTCCTAGTAGTGTTATCACAGGGCATGATAGACCGCCTTGATATGCGACGACATCCCAGCAACGTGGTATTTAGTTCTGACTACCTCCCTGATTCGGTATCGAGCTTCCCCGCGATAACGCATTGGCATCGTGCGGAGTAGATAAATATTTATGTAAGTTTCTTTGTTAGTTAATATGGGAAAGGTTATTATTATAACTTGTGTTCCCACCTCGATGCATGACAGCCCCCGAGCAGATATCACCACCTCCTAAGGTAATACTACGAAAAAAGAAAAAAAAAATGGCGGACGTCGAAACGGGGCAAAAGGATGAGATCAAGGCCAATATTGCTGATAATCAGGAGGATGTCATTGGTGATCTAAAAGCCGGACAAGATACGCGCCATGTCGGTACCCTTGATCGCAAGCTCAAGTCAAGACATGTCCAGTTCATGGCCTTATCCGGTGCCATTGGTACTGGACTTTTCGTTGGTAGCGGTCAGGTCATCTCCCTTGCCGGTCCTCTGTCTGCCTTCCTTGCCTACTTGATCACGGCATTCAACGTCTACTGCGTGGTCCATAGTCTAGGAGAGATGGCAGCCTATCTCCCATTGCCAGGTGCCGTCCCCGTATATGCCTCGCGATATGTCGATGAGGCATTAGGTTTTGTTCTCGGCTGGAATTATTGGTATCAACTGGCTATCGGCTGCCCCCTCGAGGTGACAATATCGGTTGTGGTGGTAGACTACTGGCCGAACGACGTTCCTAAAGCTGTCCTGATCACCATCTTCTTTTTGGCCATGGTGATTATCAACTGCTTTCCTGTGCGTATATATGGCGAGGCCGAATTTATTTTTGGCGCTATTAAGCTCACGACTATTGTCGGATTGATCCTCCTCATGTTTATAATTACCTTAGGCGGAACGCCTAGTGGCGAGAGAATTGGGTTTAGATATTGGAACGACCCTGGGCCGATGAACGAATATCTAACGACAGGATCGCTCGGGAGGTTTCTTGCCTTTTGGAAGGTATTCATACAAGCTACGTTCTCATATGGAGGTTCGGAGATGGTAGTGATCGCCAGCGGCGAAACTGAGAACCCAAGGCGCAATATCCCCAAAGCTATACGACGAGTTTTCTGGCGAATCGCCCTCTTTTATGTCCTCGCGATATTTTTAGTCACTCTATGCGTGTCTTCTCAAGATGGTCGTCTCCTGGATGCTATTAAGACCTCGGCTCCTGGTGCCGCGGCTTCACCTTTCGTTATCGCCATTGAGAACGGCGGAATCAAAATCCTACCTTCTATCATTAATGCAGTCATCCTTACTTCGGCGTGGTCTGCTGGAAATTCATTCTTCTATTCATCAACTCGGGTTCTGTATGCTGCTGCATTGGATGGGAAAGCGCCCAAAATCCTTAAATACGAGAAATGGGGTGTTCCCTATGCCTGCGTGGGTGCGACAACAGCCCTTAGCTTACTGTGCTACATGAACTTAAACAATCAAGGAGAAGAGGTCTTCTTCTGGTTCTCGAATATCTCGGCTGTTTCGACGCTTATTGTCTGGTCGGCTATCTGCACCACCTACTTGCGCTTCTACTACGGCTTACGGTATAACGGTATCTCGCGAGACTCCTTGCCTTACAAGTCGCCTTGGCAGCCGTTCCTAGCCTACTTCGCTATCTGCTTTTGTATCCTTGTGGCGATTTTCAATGGGTACGATGCTTTCTTCCCCGGGAAGTTCAGCGCAAAAACTTTCGTGCCGCCTTATATCGACATCCCAATATTTCTCGCTTTGTTTATAGGGTATAAAATAATAAAACGGACGAAATTTGTTAAGCTGAGCGATATGGACCTGTGGAGTGGCAAGGCAGAGGTAGACCGCTTGGAGGGTATATGGCCAGAAGTGAAGCCGAAGAACTTCTTAGAGAGGATTTGGTTTTGGATCGCATGAGCCATTAGTCAACAAAGGTATGACCGACAAAAGTAATCAGAAATACTACTATTATAACTGTGATATCAGTTGTTATGTAATATAAGCGAACCCCGAATATGTCTCATTTACGCCGGCGGAATAAACGCCTCGTCACTATTTCTTCCACTTGTTCATGATCTCGTTGCCTTCGTACCAGTTCCCAGTCAAGTAGGATTACTATTCCTTACAAGTTCACAATAACAGCTGCGCCACCAAAGAGAGCAGCAACGCCTACGGCACCTGTCTTCATCGGCATGGCTGCATCCGAAGAGCTGGACGACTCCGCTTCACCACCCGCTGATGTGGCGGCGGGGAAAGTGGTGGTGGGTGTGGTGATACCGCTAGTGAATGGAACACCCGCGGATCCTGAGCTGGCATTAGTAAATGCAGGTGTGGCCGATGAAGCTGTTGTGTCAGGTGCCGCCGATGTGTTGTCCGGGTTTAGTACTCTGTTGTGTGTGTTAGCAAAACATGCTAGCCAGATGACTACACCACTAGAGGAGACATACTGATCGACTACGTGAACGACGCCATTCTCCAACAAAATATCAGATACGGTGACCTTGGCAGAATTGGCATACACGGTTCCGTTCACCACGGTAATGGTGATGTCCTGCCCGTTAATAGCAGTAAGCGTCGTGTTTTGCAGATCCGCGCTGTAGTTGACAGAGCCGTTAACAACATGGTAACCGACGATGCTGGTCAAATCATCCGAAGTAAGGTTACTGATGATGCTTCCGATGGCGTTAAAAGCATCGTTGTTCGGAGCGAAGATGGTAATGTCATGAGTGTCAACAACCGAGTCGGTTAGATTGGCCGTGCTAATAGCACCCTCAGCAGCAGTGAGGTTTGCGTTGGACAGGGTCTCTGTGATGTTCTGGGGAATAACGAGGAGGCTATTTACGATGTGAATTGTGCCGCCAGTGAAATTCAGATTCTAAGAGATCATTAGTCGGGACTCGTCTTACCCCGTCTCAGCGAGGTACTTACAGGGGTGACGATAGTAGCGTTCTCCTTCAGTGCACTGAAGAAAGTCACGTTATTATCATGAAGCCGGGCCTCGACGACCTGACCACCAGTTACATTGGTGTAGGTACTGTTGGTCAGCAACGTGGGGATGAAAGTTGCCTCGTCCCCAAAGCTCTCGTTGTAGTGTGTGCCATTCAGGATATGGTAGTTCAACAAAGCTTGTAGGTAATCCGGGTTGGCAAGAAGCAAGGAGGTCTCGTTGTTGCTTGTTAGAGCACTAAAGGCATCGTTGCTGGGAGCCAGAATTGTGACATTCTGCAACTTATCCAAAGACTCGGCAAGTTGGGAGTTGGACTTAAGAAGTGCTAAGTGACGTGAGCCATGGATCCAATAGTTAAGACGCGTGTATCGGCATACCATTCAACGACGACAGAGTCGAGTTTTGAGAGCCCAGAGCGTCGCTCAAGCTCGGTGTCTGGGCAGAGACCAGGGAGGCCAACGCCAAAGGGAGGATATTCTTATACTGCATAATGACGATGACCACCTGACGTCGAGATAGATGCGAAAGCTACACTGAGTGTGGTACACAGCAAGGTGTTACGAGCGCTACTTTATAGTCAACTGCTAACACGGCGGAAGGAAAAGTGAAGTTTGTGCGTTCTCTTCCACCATTTAAAGAAGCTCTTCGTACCCATTAACGGCGACGATCGCAAGGTCGTTAACCAAAACAAACGCTTGATGAAGTCATGATGTCGAGAACCAAGGCCAAGACAACGACATGGTCTATGTAATTGCGTGCTTGAAGCCAATCAAGGACGATGCATACTATAGTTCTAGTTTTTGGCACAGCGTTGATGACGAGGCAAAGGGGCTAACAAAGACCACTAATCTTGCTTGTTTAAGCCGTTCTATCCGAGTGGTCAATGTCAAATTTATCACGGCTGAGACAGCAACATACACACCTGCAGACCTGATGGTTATCTTGCGTACCGTCCTACAAAAGACATAACTTACATTTCTAGTTTGAATACGTATATTGCAACGCTCCCATCAATGCTATACATAACTTGGATACGATACATACAAGGTGGTATAACCTTAGAATTTACAGATGATAATTTTCTTGATCGTGAAGTTCATGCCGTCAAGGGAACATCAGATTAGCTGATCTACGAATACATTAGCTGCGGAACTGGAGATACAGTTGTTGGTTCGTTCCCCGCATTTCGTGGATCGGTGGCCATTGACGTGATCTTTCTTAACAAAGATCTAAGTGGCTTGGTAGCGGATCGTCCCAAACTTGGCATATTGATCGACGCTCTAGCAAAGATCACCCATCTGGCTGAGGCTGAGTCCCCAATTCGGTAACATGCCGATGAGCCGAATATGGATCCCAGGATTTCTCTTCTCAGCTCTACTCAACATACAAGTTCGTCGGAGGTCAGGCCGACTGTGATTTGTACTTCTCTTTTACCTTGTGCCCCTTAAACTGATAAGTACTACTAGATATAAGGCTAACTAGTTAGATGGAACAAGTAACCATATACATAGGCACCTACCTACCTGTTACCAGCCATATGGTAACTTGGACCCTTTCTACAAGAGTACCTACATATCTACATACCTAGGTACTAGTTAAGTGTGGGCCGTGCACGGCTTCGATGATGGGATATTCTCCTCAAAATACAGAACATGCTAAACGTCACGGGCCCATAATCTAGATCCCATGGTCGCTGTTTTGGCGAAGAAACTAATACGCAGTACTTACGTATGAGTAAATAATCCGGGCGATCCCATAGGCTGATTAAAGAGCACCTAAACAAGAAACTCGCCGTTCATAACATGAGACAATGACGGCAAGCAAGCACGTGGTGGATTTAAGGTACATATTCTGAAAGAAAACATGTCGTCCCACATCCTCAAAGAACTATTATATAAGGGAGCACTGGAGAATTCTATAACAAATGCACCCCGAGATCCATGAGGTACCTACTTCCAAATTCCAATGGGTTCTGTCATATGCATACCTTCTATGTCAGATGCGCAAAATACTTACAAACGGGCGAAGCACTTGGGGTTGTCACCGCTGCCACGGGAATAGGAGGGAATAAATGGAATATGTGAAGCTTGCTTCCCATCCCTCGAGTTAGCTATATCGAGGGTTACTGGGATATTTATTGCACATTTGCAATGATAAAAACTCTCCATATGGGCTGCAACAGGTTGAACCCGCATGAAATACACAAGAATTACATCAAGGCACTTGGCGGAACTATGATTGTATCCATGGGATGACACTCTCAAGCCTAGGTAGATAGGTACCTAGTTTATAAGTCCATCTGAAAACACCTCTATGAAGAAAACCCCTAATGCAAAAACAACAACATTGCTAGCCAATACTCGTAGCATCTAACAGGATGGAATGAGTCCCTTCTCGCTAAGTGATTCATCACTTGCTCCTGGAGCTCCGAATTTTTGTCTGTCCTGCTCTCGGAAATCCAGCCATGCGGAAATTATAAGTACAATAGAGAAAAGGGAGATTAAGAGGCTGAGCCAGCAGGAAGCAACCCGTCCCTCGCAAATATCTCCGTCAGAATGTAGACCGGTATCAACACGGCTATTCCAAGTCCACTGTAACAAATCTGTTCCATTCTTCTTGATACGAGTATCCAAATTTTTGATGCTATCGATACTGGTACATTCTTTATTAAACGTACCGTCGTTGGAAGACGCGTATATAAACGCTATAAAGGCAAATATAGCATTAAAAGAAAGCGTTGCCATCAGTCCGTATTTAAGCCATGTATTTGTCTGCATTGTCATTTTATCAGCATTGCTATGCAGTGTCTGTGAGTCAGTGTAAAATATCCTTACCCGTTTCGATGTGTTCTGCGAGGAACATAGAAGAAGCGTCTCTATGGATATCGATACTACCAAGCTGAATGCTGAGCTTAATAATAGCAGGTTCTCAGCCGGTGTATATGACCGTCTAAATCCGGATAATAACAGTAGCCTAATGTTCTCCATCCATATTGTGACCTGTCTGCTAGGAAGAACCAATAAAACTAGGATGAGTATAGTAGTGAATAATAAGATCGAAATCGTCAACTCTCTTGATATAGGTCTTTTTCGGTTCCTCAACATTTCCAATGGCAATGCGATCGACATGACTGATTGGTTGGACTACTTAATCATATACCACCAGGAAGCACCGAAATGAAGGATAAGATACGGCTGAGTAGCAAGCGGCGGTGGGAGTTGGTCTTCAAGTCTCTTTTAAAGCTTTCATACTGAATGAAGATCAAAATATATTTAGGCATTACGTCTATCTCTGTATGTCATGAAAGCTCTATTCACATGAGAGGATCGTGACCCTTGCGCGTTGGATGCTTGGCAGACGTAGTGGGCTAGTATATATAATAGGTTCCGTCAATTGATCAGCTAGGCGGAATAGCCTTTTTGGACCACAATAGTAGGTTTAGGAACTAGGATTTGACGATAGGACAACCCAGACCTCAGCTTAATCCATTACCCTCGTTGAATGCGCGTACAGGGCTGCATGAAGTATGTTTTGAACGACGATATTCACTGGTCCACCAACATTCAGCCCCTGAGCGACGCCGTGTTTATCAAAAATAATTTCCTAATGTTGCTAGCTAGAATTCATCATCAGTTTTTTTTCGAATAATCCCCTAATTTAGAGTTAGGTCTATGGGCTCTAGTGTACGTACTAGGTAGAAGGAGTTAATGTTATACCATTCGTAATACTTAGAGGTCAGACGAACTAAATATTCATGTAAACTTCTATGGGGATATTTGGCACTTGAAAGAGAGTAAGGTAGACCTAAAATCTACAGAGTTTAACTTGCGATAGGTAGAGGTTGAAACGTTATTATGGTACCTCACTGTAGGTCTGATTGTATTCCTTCTAATTTTTGGGAAGATCTCTCTCAGCATAGCCAAGACAGCTTCTATAAATGAGCTTCGATTTGAGAACAGAAGGATACTATAGGTACTAATTACCTACCTAGTGATGTACTCTAGGCTTTTTAGTGATAGGCGGCGGTAATTTAAAGTAGACGAATATAGAGCACGCCTTTTTAATGCTTTCTACGGTAGTGTCTATGTGACTTATGGTCAACCCGGCGTTAGGCTGTAGGTAAGTATTTAGCACCATGTTGCTGCCCAAGTGCTATCGCTATGGCCTCTTCCGGGCTACTTCCTATAATCCCCGTTGCTATCATCCCCCTTACAAAAGGTGTTAAAGTAAGAGTGAAAGCGACGAATGTCCATATGTACCCGATACCGAGTTCGAACCAGCGAAGGTCATTCCTAATAAATTTAGGACTGATGGCATTTCCCCAGAGCCATTGAACTAAATCCTCGACAGTAATAACTACGGGTTGCGTCATAAAGAAGGCGAACTCTCCTTTACCCCCGCGTGTAATCACATATTGCTGCCACCAGTGAATGGAAAAGCTTATGTAGAATGCGAGATAAAGCTGAATATAGCGAGAAGGGATAGACCCTTTCTTGAAGCCCAAGAATCGTGAGAGCTGGATACCAGGTTGTTTTACAGTCTACGAGGAAATCAATGTCAGCTACTCGACCTGGATGTACAGAATGCACTCCTCCAATTGTCAACTCACCCTGCGTAAGATTTGATGATACGCAGTACTATTTTGGCCTAGTATCAGCACTCATTATTATAGATTCACACATACTTGGTCGAGCACCTACCTCCATGTTCGTCTCACATTCGAAGCCATCGTTACAGAATTCAACATTGGCGGCCATTCCCAAGGCTGAGAGACACCCAGGGAGACGGCAATAACGGATATGACTGCGTAGCCAATACCGACTGAATTCCATGACCATATGGCACCACACCAATTTTCAACAATATTGAGAAACCAATGAGTATATGGAGACGATGATGGAATTCCATGCCGAACCGTCTCACAGAGCCCAATGCCATAAAGAACAATCAACTTCACCATCATACACCTACAGAGATCTAACAATCTCTTCCCAACAAATTGCAAACGCGGCTCATCGAATTTCGAAGATGTGGGCACGCCTTTGACCTGCCAGTCCCAGCCAATCCCACGTAAAGTCGTGGCTAGGCGGAGCGCCCATGAGATGCGCTCCGGCCACGTCTTAAGGTCATACCATGAGATACCGTTGTTGTTCTTTTTTGGTGAGGACTCGTCTGCTTGTCCTACCCAGCGTGGGTTCGTGATGCTAAAATCCAGGTACAATATCAAGAAGACGATAAACCACCCGGAAAGACCGTAGTCTTGCGCTGGGTTACCAATGGTGTAGCATGGCCTCTGGAGAGCAAAAAGGACTAGTAGCGAGCTGATGGCGGTCGTACAGATCGGGCCGGGTCCAATTGCGTACCCGAAAACTAAAACCATGAGGGCTCCAGGAGTATATAAGGCTGGTAGCGGCCAGCGCTCCTCGATGGGGGGATAGAATGGGTTTATGAAGCGTTCAAGCATCTTCGTAGTTCAAGAGGCTTAGGGTAACCGTTTATTTCGGTGCTTAGGGAAGCGGAGACTTGAACAGGAATCTTTTGAAGAGGTCTAATGTGTTCATGGGCACTGTCCAATCATGATCTAGTTTCACCGTGTTCGGGCGGTTCGTGTCTGGGATATAGGGACCTGTTGATGCATCCTAGAGCACAGGCTAACGCCTTTGGAACTTGCCAACACACTCTGCACCTTTCGATGGCTTAAACGACAAGACAAGATAAGATGGGGACGGACTTAAACACACATGATTTGTGTGTGATTTTTGGCATTGTATACTTTTGCCATCTTCTACGTCTTGTTCCGAAGACGTTGGACCCGCGAGCTACCGAAGACATATCTCTTATCCAATCCCTGGACAATAATACCAAAAGCCAATCGAACAGACACAACAAGCTCACCCGGGAGCATTTAGTCTATGGATAGTTGCTATTTACACAAGTGGGATTATTTTCTTCTCAATCAATGTACATTATTCATTGGTCGTCCTATATATTCCAAACCACGGCGATATCACGCACCGAGCTGAGCAGAGTAGGTCACATTATCTTCTGCTCTCCAAAAGGGAGTCTCTGCTCATCTGCGACGGCGCATCATTGATCGTCGCTGCTTGTTGTTGTTGAATCTGTTGCGGCCACCTTGTCCGAAGTTGAAGTTGTTACCGTTACCGTTGGCATTGTTGTTACCATTGGCATTGCCATTAGCATTTCCGTTTCGGTTATTACCGTTGCCGTTGCCGTTACCGTTCCGGTTGTTTCCATTGCCATTCCTGTTGTTACCATTGCCGTTCCGGCCGTTGCCGTTGTTGTTATTGCCGTTGCCCGTATTCGCATTGCCATTGTTACCATTGTTACCGTTGTTACCAGCATTGCCGTTATCAGCTTCGTCCTGTGCAAGCCCGTCAGTCGCCGGGTCCGCAGCCTGGATTCCGTCTACGATGGCGGTGCCAATCTCTGCATCACTGTCTCCGGATTCCGAGAGCGCCTTGACAGCTGCCGGAAGATCAGCAATATTTTGCTGGATCTGGTCGTTGATGCTCTTCAACGATTGGAAAGCCTCAATGTTCTGAGGCGTGTTTTCGGCGGGCGTAGTGTCTGTTTGCTGCACGGCGAAACATCCGCCAAATTCGTTTGCATTACGGCAACGTACAGTGCAAACGTCACCAGTTGAAGCTAAGAGAACGACTTGTTAATCATCTAGTTAGGATTGGTATGGGCTCGGCATAAACTCACATCCGATGCACGCCAAGTCATCCGGCATGGTTACTTGAAGGGTGATCTCTCCGTTTCTGTTGGCCCTGCTTTCGGTCGTGGTAACATTGATCTGACCCGTGGCTCCGGCCGTGTTGCCCGTCAGGTCCATATCGCACGTATACGGACCGGCACCGGTCTCATCAACTTGGCGAATCGTGACGTTCACCTTGCTGCCCTTTGTCACCTTGGTGACTTGGTCTGCTGCTAGAGCATCCTCGGTAGTGGCGCCCACATCGATATTTCCGGCTTGCAAAGTCCTTCCACACTGGTTTACGACATTCGTGACGATCTCGGTTTGCGATATGAAGTTGGCGTCGGAACTGTCATCAGCATTGACTAGATTGCGTGTTAGTGAACATACAGGTAAGAACATACACGACTAAAAAACATACCTTGTAGGCCGAAGCTCGCCGGTGATCCTCTTGCTCCCTGAGCTTTGATGATCACACCTTGACCGTGAGCCACTGCCAGAATGGCCGAACTGGTAAGAATCTGCTTAAGGGAAAACATGATGGTTCACAGAACTGAGAAGACGAAAGAATAATATAAATGGTATAATGTATAATTGAATGTGTATAATTGAATGAGAAATAGGAGTTACTGAAGTTACTGTAAGAAAATAATTACCCAAAGAATAGAAACAGGCCGGCTGATCACACGAAGATGAACGGGAGATGAACAGGAAAGTCGTAGATCAGAACAAGAAAGTCGCCTTTTTCAGCGGCGTCTCATCTTATACGGATCTCTACCTAGTAGCACATCATCCACATTGTCCAAACAAGCATCTGAACCATCTGAACCATCTGAACAATATAAACAATCTAAACAATCTAAACAGGAGGTCGTTCCACTGCCGTTGCGTGTGGGTGGGGTGGCGTCGCCCCTGGTCCTGGTCCCGGTCCCCCCCTTGCCCTTGTTCGACCCCTTGAAACGTCGAGAAGTCGGGTTGAGTTCCCTTAAACGATCCCATCCAACTAAAATGACAACTAAAACGACGGCTTCTAATCGAGTGCTTTGTCTTTCGGAGTTTGAGGAAACCGAAATACAAAACCCCCTTGAGTCTCTAAAAAGCTTCAACCATGCGTTGAGTCTTTCTTAAGTCTTCATTCGTCACATCTTGGGTTGTTAAGTGGGGAGAGATCGACTGCGGCCAACTTCTCCCCACATATTCGGAGATAAAATATTCATGTTTAATGAGAATAAATAACTATTTAGGTAGTATGACCCGGATTGCTAAAACGTTATATGACGCGGTCAGTTTCTATACGATGTAAATACAGAGGTTTTAACACTTAGTAGAGTCTAAGTCTAAGTATTATATTGTTGACACTTGCTAGTCGTCTCATCTCTCTCATAAACTAACAGTCTAACACTCATCCCATCCATGCGCCGATGAGCGGGGCAGTAGAAGATTTTCAAGAATTCTCGTGTAGGTACCCTAATCTATGAAGCTGTTAGCTACTAACCATTACCCCCTAATCGTATGTCCATGCGTATATGGGAGACTGACTGGCCATACATACCTAGGTATTTACAAGGTAAAAGACGTGTGTTTCTCATGCCCTAGTTATTCCCCCCTTGAACTACGGTTCTTTATTTTAATTTTATTTTTTTATTTTTTTATTTTTTTATTTTTTATACCAATGGATGTCTTCTTACTGCGACTTTACCGAAACACCCTTCGTCAACGCAAATATATGTCCCATAATATTAACTTCATCATCGGCATCTCCTCTCTGCATCATATAATCCAATCGTTCGATAACTGGCCTATCATCTTCATCACCTATCCTATATTTCACGCCCTCGTTGTTTTCGTCTGCTCGGGCAGTTCGGCCGTACATAGCCTCACTGACTTGTTGAATAAATATATCTTTCGTTATACCTTCTCCTGAATCCTTTGGCGCTCGGATCTTAATGACTTCGCATTCTGTCTCGTCAATGTCACATGGACAGCAGTAATGACTTGATGTAGGCCATTCTGTTACCCTCACTTCAATGTAAGTCCGCGGAGGCGAGAACAGCGCTCTGGGTATATTTTCAGCGGCTTCCGCTTCGCTTAGTATGTGCTGCCAGATAGCTCTCTGGTGTTTGTTGTGCAGCTCACGCGAATGACAGTTGTTGTACGGCTTAGCGGGTCTAATCGCAGCTGCGGATGCGGCAGTATGAGTTTCAATCAATTTATCCAACTGCGAAAACTGGAATTTATGGGAGCCGTATCTATACTCTTCGTCATCGGGGTGTTGCGGATCTAGTATCTCGTCGTTTTCTTCGTTGCAAGAGTTGTCTAGTGCAGACACATCTGGTTCGGATGATGAACTACTTGTGCCTGTTGGTTGTGCATTGCTCTCTGTAGGCATAGATGATACAGATGTAGGTTTACCTTGCCCTGTCATGGTTGGATATACGATACCTGACTTAGGTACGCACCGAGAATCAAGTAGGTACCCGTTAAGATAATTCAAAAACTGGAGAGACCTGCGACGTAAGAGCAGCGGGATCATATGGTTTTATAGTTTAGGTACATTAGAACAACTGATGTCTTACAAAAGGACAACTCTGAGATATTGCGTAATGACTCATGCGGCCAGATAGTGGTGTTTGTTAATAGCTACAAGAAGGAGATCGTCTCTACTATGTACTGACCCGTTGCCTTTTATCACACAAACACTGCTCTCACATCTCAGGTTCTTGTTGAACATACAAATTTACTGCGTAGGTAGGTAGATATCGACTCCCAACCTATTGTAGTACTCGAGCCTCTCTGAGCTTTCTAGAACTATTTATCAATCGTTTCATCGATGTGCTTGTTCGAAACGCGAGCGGGGTTCCCGCAAATCCGGGCCCATATTCAACCATGTCGCCCCGGCCGATCTTATTACATATCTTCACGTAGAGCCACCCCTAAGTAAAGAGTCTACATAGGGGATGGAAGGGTGAGATAGCAGGTGCGCGAAAAACAATGGGAAATATGAATTGCCTAAAATTAGATAGCTACCTCTGGGCCTTTCATCTTTATTATCTTCAGCGTATCTATTCACAACAAGACTCAGTTCAAGGACAAGGATTAACACGAGTCACAGCACTGATAAAGCTTAGCTCCTTGCGAGGTAGCTACATACTCCCCTAACCCTTGTTAACATTCTCGCGCCAGGACAAGATGGCCTTAGCTGCGGGCTCTCGCCCGAGTCTACCCAATATGTAATCTCCCCTTTTCTTATTTTTATTTCTTATTTTTTTTTTTAATTTTTTTTTTATTCTTAATATACCTGAGTTTACCTCCTTATGTTTCCTCTGATGATGCTTAACAAAGCCGGCTATGTTTCTCTTTAGTAAGACGGCTGTGTATCGACATGGATCAATTCCCGCGAGGGATGCAGGGTTTCAGACGGCTTGGCGTCGCATCCAATGCGTTTGCCATGAATTCTTCTGAAGATCCATCTCTCGTTAATGCCCGAAACCCATCCTGGTACGCAACGGTCCCATCCTTGGCAAGTTGGCGGTGCCCTATCAGTGAAGAGCAATCGTAGAGCTATGTGAGAGCCGGGGGAGGGTTTGTGGGGATTCACTGTGCCGCCGTTGGACTGACGAAAGACCCGTAGTACGGAGAACTCATCGGCGCCGTATTTAATGATCATACGGAGCCGTAGTCCGGCGTCTTAATTACTGAGAATGGAAATTATGTCATCGTCCCTGGCCCGTCAGAGGATTTAGCATGTTTTGATGAGTGGTACAACCTTTGTGTGAATCCCTGCATGTAGGTGACCGCACTGCTATTTCTCAACAAAGAGCCATGAATAAAACAGGTCCATCCTCTAGTATACTATCGAGCGTTCGACGTTAGATATTCTTTCTACGTAGAAATAGGCCGTTTCGACAACGCGTATTCAAAAATGAAGTCAATATATGGAAGCCTCAAGGCAATATGATGCCAACGAATTAAGTACTCTTACTGTTTACTGCATGCTACAAGATGAGAGGTAGTATCAGATTATTTCGTGCTTTACGCAAGGGATAAGAATGTAAGGAGCGATTCGTAATTCATGAATTATCAATCTTTTCCCCGCATGTCTCCTCTTCAAACTCCTCAGGACGATGTCACGGCTAAGATAAATCGTGCTTATGCGGAGTAGCTTGGAAGAGCTAATGCCGCGCAAATACTACGACACCAAGCTCCGCGTAAGAGCGCCCTTTTACCTCCACATCCTTCGAGATGCACTTTCAAGATTTAAAGTGGATATTCTGTATACTAGTGTAATTATTACTCATGATAATGTATCTACTTTCAAGACTTCACTTCTTAATATAGTAGCGAGCTGCTCTTCATGTCAGATATATCGGAGCCGAGCTGAACAGGCTCGACAAGGATAATAATCTTTGGCTGCAGCTGACGCATCTACCGGCACGGAAACACGGATTTGGAATGGATGGGTTCCTCCCGAAGGATCTAGGAGATAAATAATAAATACTTGTGCGTAACCGGACGGGATCCAAGTCGATGCAATTCATCCCCCTACTTCTTTGGCAAGGAAGCCAGACAGAATGAGAATTAAGATCCCCTTGGCCACGAACGTGGTAGGGTCACTATTCCCTTTGCTGGCGCTGTGTCAAGACAGCGTGAATTGTAAGGACTGATTTGCCACTGTTTAAATTGAGGTGCTGTAATAGCCCACTAACAGGTATTTAGGGATCTCTGTCGATGACGATGGTCGTTCATTTTCTCTATCGTCTTCCAATGTCTCGTATCAATTCCACGTTGATCCGCTGACATTGGACTTGGTTCACGATCATTGGGGGGCCTATGCAGCCGAGACGGTCCCTGACTTCAATGGTGTGGTATCTGGATGGGGTACTCCGTACACGTACCGCCGACGCGAGTTTCCCGATCTTGGCCGAGGCGATTTCCGCGTACCGGCTATTCATATTCAATATTCTGACGGAAACACCGTCTCAGCGTTCTCATATACGGGGTATAACGTTATTCCAGGGAAACCGCCTCTCCCCGGCTTACCGGCCACGTATGGCGATGAAGGAGATGTATCGACACTCATTGTACACTTATACGACAACTACTCGGACATTTCTGCGGACCTGTACTACTCTATCTTTCCCAAGTATAATGCTGTTACCCGAAGCTTTAGAATCACGAATAATGGAAGTCGGGATGTGACGGTGCTTCGAGCTAGTAGCTGGAGTATAGATACACCGAATGAGGAATTAGAGATGATTGATTTCTACGGCGACTGGGCGGCGGAGGCTCGCATCAACAGGCGGCCAGTTACGTACGGAGAGCAAGGGTATGCTGAATTCATTTTGTCGTTTGCCATTTTGTTTGCATTTATCAATATTTGGGGTCTTGGCCCGATAATTCGAAAACGTCTAACATTCCTGCCAGCTTCCGCTCCTCTGCAGGCTACTCATCTCACTTCCATAATCCATTTATCGCCCTAACCTCGCCGAGTACTACAGAGTCTCTCGGACCGGCTACTGGCTATTCATTGGTGTATACAGGCTCATTTTCTGCAAACGTCGAACGCTGGTCGACAGGCTGGGTCAGGGTACTACTTGGCCTGAACCCTCTGCACCTCTCGTGGCCTGTAGCACCAGGAGAGACATTTACTTCCCCAGAGGTGGTATCTGTCTATTCGGAAAAGGGCTTGGGAGGCATGTCTCGCTCTTTTCATTCACTTTATAGGAACCATTTATCTCGGTCAAACTACACATTCGAGACCCGCCCACCCCTGCTGAACTCTTGGGAAGGACTTGGTTTCGATTTTAACCAATCTTCAATGGTAAAATTAGCCGAAGATGCCGCAGGGCTTGGCTGTAGCCTGTTTGTTAACGATGATGGGTGGTTCGGTACTGACTATCCCCGAAATAATGATAGTCTCGGCTTAGGTGACTGGACTCCTAACCCAGCCAAATTCCCCGACGGCCTCGGGCCCTACGTCGAACAGGTGGATAGTATCACTGTCCAGAACACCTCCGAGCATGTAAAGTTTGGGCTATGGGTCGAACCAGAAATGGTCAATCCAGATTCCGATCTGTATAGACAGCATCCTGACTGGTGCATGCACGCGGGAAACCATAATCGTACACTTCAAAGAGACCAGCTCGTGTTAAATCTTGGCCTTCAAGAAGTCCAGGATTATATCATTTCCACTATCGAATGGATACTTGACTCAGCTTCTATTAAATATATTAAGTGGGATAATAATCGTGGCATCCACGAGATGTCGTCTCCTTCTGCGAACCACGCTTACATGTTGGGATTATACCGGGTCATTGACAATCTCACAACTGCACACCCAGAAGTTTTGTGGGAGGGATGCGCATCAGGCGGAGCCAGGTTCGACGCTGGGCTACTTCACTACTGGCCTCAGAGCTGGACGAGCGACGATACGGATGGTTTAGAACGTCTCTATATCCAGTTTGGTACATCTTACCCCTATCCGCCTTCTGCAATGGGTTGTCACGTCAGCGCTGTCCCGAACCACCAGACAGGCCGTACTACTCCCTTAGCTTTTCGAGCAGCTGTGGCTTCCATGTGCGGGTCGTTTGGCTTTGAACTGGATCCTTCTACACTTACCCAGGAAGAGCGGGACACGATCCCCCTCTTAATATCTACGCAGCAGAAAGTTAACCCCATCGTAATTAATGGCGACTTTTACCGCTTGGCACTCCCAGATCAGTCTAACTGGCCCGCGGCCATGTTCGTCTCTCCCGGGCATGACTCCGCTGTGTTATTTGCTTTCCAAGTCCGCTCCGCCCTAAAGCCGGTACCACCACCGCTGAAGCTACAGGGTCTGGACTCGAATGCGAAATATAAAGTGAGTAACGGGACCTGGGAGCAGGATTGGTCAGGCTCAACATTGATGAATACCGGTCTCAGTCTGAGTTGGCCAAACTCTGACTATGAAAGTATCATTTTGACATTCGAAAGACACTGAGTAATTTGGGGCACATCTCGCTGTAATAGAGAAGGTATTGTACTGCAACTTGTGTGCCTATTGCTTCGGCACTTATAGAACCTATATAAAAGTATTGATACACACAGCATAGACGAATAACCCATACCTCTTAGCGTCTGATAACCTAAGTAGGACCAAGAGGGAACAATTCATCCGAGGGTGCTTGGACCTAGAGAACCTTCCAGTCAAATTCCCTCTCCCACGCGGCCGCTACTTTCAGGCAATTGATATCTGCATACTTGCGGCCTACTATCTGAATGGCTGTAGGCAGCTTTACAGTTGGATCTTCCCGAGCAGGGACAAAACCAACAGGTAGCGACAGGGCAGGATGCCCCGAATCTTCCCAGCAGCACCTATTAGCAGTTGTTTTCCTCAACTGAAGCATTAATTATTGACATACTGTTAAAAGGGCAAGTATTAGCTACTAATCCCGTTGTCCTAGTGAGGTAGTTCAGCGGTCCCTCATTTGACTCAGGTTCTGGCAAACGCGGTGGTGGGTAAGGCAAAGTTGGCATAACTAAAACGTCAAACACCTCGAGAGCTTTATCGTAGGCATCCTGTGTAAGTGTTAAGCATGTGTGTACCGATAATAGTTGGAGCAGAGTGGCCCACGCTGGTAGCTTTTAGGAGATTCATAACCTTCCCGTGTACCTTTGCGCCATATTTCTCTTGGATCCACAGATACCCAACATACATGTTGGATGCTCCAGGCCCTAGTGCGTCGAAGTGAGTTTGAGATAACTTCGGTCCTACTAGTTCGGCGCGGTCCGTAAGATATAGCTGCTTTCTCCCATCCATATCACCAAGAAGGGATTGGCGACCCCTGACAGAGGCAAGGCACACGTCCAAAGTAAAGGGGCTTCTTTATGCAACGGAACCGAAACGGGAGCGACTTCTGCTCCAAGGGATTTGAACTTTTCGATGGCCGACCCGACGGATGTCACGACGTTCGGATCCTGCTCAGGTACTTCGAAAGCCTCGCTCAACACGCCGATCTTGAAATCTTCAAGCATCTTTGCCGGCTCTTTGTTAAGTACATGGTCTACGGGGTCCACAAATTTCAATCTGTCTCCGTCGAGGCCGAATGGTGGCTGACGGTCATCCCATCCATCTGGTCCTGCGATTGCCTCGAGAAATAAAGCACAATCTCTCACATTCTTGGTCATCGGACCTACGTGGTCAATAGTTGCATCGAGACTTAGAATACCAGTATAGGGTACTAGGCCCCAAGTGGGCTTGAGGCCTACAATACCGCAAGATGAAGCGGGAATACGGATACTTCCACCTTGGTCGCAACCAAAGGCGAGGTCAACGGATCCGGTTGCGACGAGTCTTCCCGAGCCGCTACTCGATCCGCCGGCACTATAACCCTTTTGGAATGGATTATGGACCTGTCCTGTTACGGCTGTTCCAGACATTCCCTCGAGACAGGAGTTTTCGCACGCTGAATAACTGTGTTAACTATTTCTATAATGCGTATACGAGGGCCTGGTTTGGTCGACGCAACATACCAGCTTTACCAGTAATGGTAGCTCCGGCATCTAGAACTCTTGTCACGACTGTTGCGTCGACATTAGGAGTCCAGTCCACCATCGACGTCCCGTTTGTACACCGAACCCCCGCAAACGCCATGTTATCTTTGAGGGCTACGGTGCGACCCCTCAGAAGATCGCTTGTGGGGGTAGTACATCTAGCAATAACCTATCCTCCCCATTAGAACCTTTGGATGGCCAATTGTCTATATCATACCTTAGTTGCCCATGCACCTAGCTCGTTATCCTCTGGTACGTGTATATCTGTTCGTGGGTATTTCAGGAGGTCAGGATAAGGCAATATGCTCTTCTCATCTGGGAGGGACGATATAGCAGCTTCCAACGAAGAAATCAACGTGCTGTAATCTTCTAGGAGTGGACTAGGTATTTCTAGTCCAGCTTTGGCGAGAATCGGTTGTAATTCATCTTCTGCCACCTTTCTAATAGGTGTTCCAAGCTGAACGACTGACATGCTGGCTTTAGAAGTGTATAGCTTAGGAGTCTTAGGAGTCTTATTTGGAGATGGCCAAGAAATATTGGTGTCTCTTACTACCTGATATTAGACAAGATATAGGAAGTAGAGTGCATTATAAACAAATCCATTTAGTTCTGATATCAAACCTTCGGGGCGACCTTATCTCTTGGCTTTGATATCGTTGATATCCACTCAGCGATGCAGGCGGGGTACAGCGTGTATGCTTAAGGGAGTCGTATTCTAGTCCTTAGGTAGGTAATCCTTAATTTACCTAGGAAGATCGAACAAATCAGATCCAAGGGCGCATTCCAATGGCATGTCATTGTGCTACAGCACTAGAATTTACTACCGCCAAATATCTATCTTGGTTATCAGATTAGGAATTCAAGGATATACTTGATAGGAGTATTGGATGAGGACAGTACCAGAATGTCAATTTAAGGGGTACTCAGAAGCACTAAAGATAAAAAAGAGTATGGCTACCTACATACCTACTTAGGTAGTCTCAGGGGCGTGCGTTTCCAAGCCCCATGCGCGTGTACCATCTCAAGCAGTAAGTCGCAATCTGGCAATTATAGTGTATTAAACAGGAGTTTAGGTATAAACTTCGTATATTAGGCAGAGTAAGAGGCCCAATGCTTTCGATTGGCGAAATCGCGCCGCATAAAGGAGGCTGTGAAACTTCTCATTTAATGGTGTAGGTAGAAGAAGTGAGGGGTTACTGGAAGAATGACACCCTCTGGATGATGGTAGGCGTTAATGTAGGCTGACAGGCTGTGCAGGCAGTCTTCAAACCATCTTGCTATGACTACCGTATTATATATCATGCTCAACTGTTTATTTTATTTTTATGTATTTATTTTTTTTTTATTTTTCAAATTTTGAATTCCATTTCAAGCGTCATAATGAAGAATCCTGCGAGCGTCCATATTTACGAAGCGCTTCCTGCGGATGGTTCTCAAATTCGCCTGGTAACAATACATCCAGGGGAGAAACACGAAAGTATTAAATGCACTGTGGAAAACTTCCCCTTTATTGAAAATAGAGACAGTCACGACTACGAAGCTCTCTCATACGTATGGGGCGATGCCGCCAACACAACTTCCATCACCCTCAACGGGATACTGTTTCGAGTAACAAGGAATCTTAAGGGTGCACTATGTGCCTTGCGACTCCCAGATAGAAAAAGGGTTATTTGGATAGACGCACTGTGTATTGATCAATCCAATATTCAAGAGCGAAATCAGGAGGTCCGTCGCATGGGCAAGATATACAGTCAGGCCGGCCACGTCATTGTATGGTTGGGTCCAGATACCACCATTCAAGGTGAATGCGTCTCTGACAAAACGATTGACCTACTGAACGCGTTGACGGGTACAAACCCTGAAGACTCTGAAGCTGCAGCCGCAATAATGATCAAAACGGACCATGCATTAGACTCATTACAAATATTACACAAGTTTTTCTTCCAGCCTTGGTTTACACGCGTCTGGGTCCTCCAAGAAATAGTTTTGGCAAAGGATGCGACTATTGTCTATGGAGACAGGTGGATAGACTGGAACCGAGTTCTAGAAGCTGTAGACGCCCTGCGTAGGCTTCAACTTGGACAGCACACTCATATCTGGCGACTGAGCGGCGCGTCGAGAGTGGATAGTGTGCAGCGATGTTGGACGCGTGTACGCAACGCGAGGTCGCAAGATAGACCTTACCAGTCAATTCATCTCGAATTAGTTGATTTACTCTGGCAGACTCGATTTTTTGGGAAGACCGAACCCAGGGATAGGTTGTATGGAATCCTTGGGTTATTAAGAGGTGGTGTGAATAACGAAAAACTCCTCGAGGTAGACTATACGAAACCCGTCGTTGATGTTTTTAGGGATTTGGGCATTTTCATGTTGAAGGGAGGCATGCTATCTCATGCCCTCTGCTCCGTAGCGGATCCTATGAAGGACTTGCCATCGTGGGTATCAACGTGGACATCCGGATTAGAAGGCGACATCGCTTCGAGACTTTCTCCTGGAATTATGACCTACATGCAAATTCACGAGCTAAAGGGGATGCGACCACCACTAAATCCACCGCGGTTCTCAACCGACCTCTGCCGAGTTACGATTAGCGGACACGTTTTTACTTCCGGCATCCAACATGTAGGCAGAAGTTTCAAGCAGCACGAACCCAAAATCGCTACCCTTGGTGACTCAATTAATGTCTGCCATACACGGCTTATTGCGTGGGAAGATGAGATGGAGCGCCAGGAATGTTCACGCATAAGATTCATTACGAAGGATAAGCGACGTAAAGCCTGGAAACATGCACTCCTCCACGAGCTACCAGGGGATGAGGCCGAGACGAGCGAGAATTACGACCTATTAACTAATCGCAACAGAAAAATACCATCGGTTAGAGATGGCCCTATAATAGTACGCGCCATAGTAGACTTGAACTCAAAGTTAGGAAAACATTGCGACTTTCGCAAGCCTTTTATTACGGCTTCTGGGTTGATGGGAAGTACAGGTGCAAACCGAGAAGTCCATACTGAAGATAAAGTATGCATGTTTGTCGGCTCGGCAGTGCCGTATGTGCTACGGCCCGTTAGCCAATCTAAGGGGCTATATAAGTTTATATCTTGCTGTTGGGTACCGGAACTTGTTGATCTGGATGTGGTTAAAGGGCAAAAGGAAGGTCTTTGGGAGCTTGAAGACATTACTCTCATGTGACAGAAAGTGCGTCAGAGGCTGATGAGGTATTTAACGGCAAATAAGTATGTTAATGGTCGTTCTTTCGTCCTGTCCCCCCGAGCCGCCACCATTATAGGGGACCTAGGAATGTTAATAGTTGTGGAAGGCGTTGCGACGGATGTCTTCAAGGGGTTGGAGCATTCTGCTTCGCAGCATGCAATCTGCGACCTTCCTCCTTCAACTTTTCATCATCAGGACGGCGTAGTTCAACTTGGGGCATCATAAACCAAGCAATTACGAATGCAAGGGCAGCTAGAGACGCCCCTACAAGAAATATTATCCTAAATCCCCGGCGGTATGCAGGAACAAGGACCGAACGAATTCTCAACGCCTCATCAAGGGGTAAAGATGACAAATATGATTGTGGGCTGTTGAGAAGATCCTTCAAGTCAGCTCCATTGATTTCTAACGAGGAAACCGAGCTTGCTAAAATGTTATTTCTATGTAAAAGGTTAGTTTGAAGGGAGCCGTTTCAAGATCCAGTTTTGGAATTTTGCTCACAGCAGAGTACCACAAATAGCAAGACCCAATGTCCCTCCTAGGTTCCGTACGAAGCTGGAAACGAGGGGTTAATTCAGGAAGTTCCAGTAATAGCAAGGGCTCTTACTTTCTAAAGGATGTTACAACGGCCATATCTCGCCTCTCTACTCCAGCTTGGCAAGCTATTAGAGCCCTGTATGCCGAGCGTTAGCCCTGATGCTTTCATGCAAATAGGATTAGTTGGAACTCACGGTTGAAGTGTATTACCAACCCCCACTCCAATAATGATAGCATATCCTATCTGCATCCCAATTCCCGAGTTTTCGTTAAGGGTTGACATCAGACCAAGGCCGATAGCCCAGCAGACCCATCCAAATAAGATGCACTCGCGGTATCTGCCAACCCAGTGGACTACCAGGCCCGATAGTGTGCTGCTGAGCGTTTGTATGAGCGTAATTGGAAGCAGCATAGCTCCAGCCTTGGTTGCAGAGTATCCATAGGCAAGCTGGTAGAACGTAGGTACATAGTAGACCTGGACGACGAAGTTCCAACCGTTGATAGCCATAGTAAGACACGCGCCGTTGACGATCTTGGACTTGAAGATATGCACTACATCGAAGGCTGTGGTTAGAAATACATAGGGTTATACTATTATTGGATAAAGAGAGCATACATGGCACCAGAGGATATTGTGGCCCTCGCCATTGCCATAGAACAAAGGCTACGCATAGCACGAATCCGATAACTAAGGTCGCGATGACGGCAGCGGAATTCCAGGGGTATTCAGAACCGCCCCATGTCAACCCGAGCATTAGGACTGTAACACCGGCTAGAGTAAGAGCAATTCCGATAAAGTCGACAGCTTTCAGCTTTCTAGAAATATCGATTAGCATGTGACAGGTCCAAGAAGGTGCCAGGCTATCTTACAACTTCCAGTCACCCTCTACTTTCTTCAGCGGCATGATGAATACGACGCAACAAGTGGTCAACAAGGTAAGCGGTAAATTCAAACGGAATATCCACCGCCAAGAGTCCTCCGAGATGGAGGAGAGCGCCCCGCCAATGACGGGTCCGATTCCATTAGCAATGGCAACAACCGCTCCCTGAGAAGATAGTTAGATGAAAAAAAGATGACGAAACTAGGGGCTAGAACTGTTGGATCTACACACCAGGATTCCTTGATATTTACCCCTTTCCCTTAACGGCACCACATCGCTGACAATGGTCTGGGCTATGGTCATTAGCCCGCCGCCACCGATGCCGGTGAAAGAACGGAAAATGATCAGCTGTATGACAGTCTGGGAAAGGGATGATGCCAAGGAGCCAAAGAAGAATATAGCTAACCCGATGAGCAGGATCACTTTGCGAGACCAGATGTCTGAAAGGCGACCATATAAGAGTTGGCCCACGGTTGATGTTCTGGTGAAAAGTTCAGCTTCATATCCAACATTAATAGCTTATATTGAACGGTGAAAGCTTACATGAAATATCCGCTAGCTATCCACGAGGCTTGGTCGCTTGACTTCAGCGAGTCTGCGATGATGTACAAACTTGCGGCTAATGTAGTCTGGTCCATAAGAGCCAATAGATCCACGCTAGAACATGCGAGGAATATCTTCAGCTAATTAGCACCTGGCTATAATGAGGGGGTCTCTACTCTGCAGATGTGTACCATGATGATGGTCCTCTTAGGGACATAATTAGTCTGCTCGTTGAAGACATGGCGTACTTCAGTTTCGCTCTCCGAGCCACCCTTAGGCTCTGTGAGTCCTGAAGTGTCTTTTCGCGTTGTGGCATTGAGAACACCGTCGGATTGGGACCGGTCTCCCATTGTAACCTTCTCCATCACTAGTTTCAAGTGCGTGGGATACTCGCTGCAAAGGGCGACTCGGTCAAGTATTTATTTTGTCATGAAATTATGTAGGTGGCAGCTGACGAGTAATTACTACCGTAGAAATTGTCAGAGCAGAAGACCCTTGTCAGTTTTAGATACGCTGCTGGGCTGCTCAACGATAGACCTTGATGGCGGCTGAAAGATCTACGTGGTGAAGAGATCCACTGGAAGGACGAAAAGGTCCTCATTTAGTGAATTATGCACGCTTTTTTTTTTCTCTCTCTCTCTCGAAGTAACCCTATTATGTCAAGAGCAACTTACCAAAAATTGAAGCAATAGGAGCTTAGGCCGCTGGATAACTAAACTAAATATAACGTTGCTTGTTTTTTCAAAAATATAGGTATAGGAAAATGGTGGAGTTCAAATTCCCGGATTACCACTCTGGGACCAAAAGGCGGTGGAACAAGAAAGATGGCCAAGATATGCCGAAGCAAGCCACCTAAGCTCAAGGACAACGTTCAAAGACGAGTTTCGAGTTAGTAAAGCATGTAAGCTTACAAACGCTGACTGAAATAGTTGAGCACTTCATGAGAGACTCATTAAGAGACTTCACGTGTAAGTTGGGAACTTCCATACATTTAGCCCGGACTATGGGATATATGATTCTTCCTTGATACTACCTAAAGTAAGGTTTACCATCGCGCCATGCACAGCCAGACATGGCCAGGGTTTGAAGTGGTGACGGGCTTGTCTTATTGGTTAGAAACGACCTCAAAGTGCCTCGTACAGGGTCGGCGCTATATTGTAACCTATGTAACGACTGTCCAGGAATACGGACACTAAAGTATGGATCGTCGAAGTTTATTTGCTCGTGCCGAAGAAGATTGGATGTCAATCACTTATGAAACCTCTTTCCGTCAATCTCAGCGATGCTCGCGACATGTCGATCCGCTACGAGCTAAGGAATCCGGTAGAGACACCTTGTAAGCGACCGAGGAAGAAAATAGTCTAGACTGCCTACTGACTTACATCCGCATCATGCACTCGGGGAGAATACCTGCTCAGACGGGGGCCCGCTAGGTAATTGGCCTCGGTATAGACTGTGACGCTGCTGGAGATGCGGATGCAACTATGGAATATTGGAACTGTGCCTGAATCAACAGGTCGACATAGCTAAAAAAGACCCTTGTGGTAAACGTTTAGGCGCACGGGACCAGGTGCTTACTTATAAATATATATATCCTGTCTCTTATATAAGATATACTTTCAGGCTCTTCCTGGTACGATCTACGAGGCCGTATCAAAGCAGAAGGGGACTGATGCGAGTAAACCGAATACTCTACCATGCCGAATAACAACTTCCTCAACGTCTACAAAGGCGCAAACTCAGTCCAGGATTATTTCAATCCGGACTCGGCTCCTCCTTTACCCCTAGTGGAGATTCCAGACCGACTCAATCCATATCGGCGCGATGGAGTGAGGATATACGCCAAGATGATGACGATGCATCCGGCCAACAATGTAAAAGCCATGCCAGGTGAGCGATCGGTATAACGACACATACACGTACGAATATTAACGCTCTTTATTAGCGCTAAACCTTCTAGAAAAGAGCGTGGTGCCGGGGAAAACAAAGACCGTCATCGAGTACAGCTCGGGCTCGACTGTAATATCCATGTCCCTCGTCTCCCGAGTTTTCCATGGCATTCCAGATGTTCGTGCGTTTTTGAGTAATAAGACTAGTACGGCCAAGTTGCGGTTGATGCAGTTTTTCGGGCTCGATATGTACTTTGACCCCTTGTCCTCTCATATCGTCGTTGGTTAACCCTGCACAGTACTCTTTTGGAGGGCCATCCCAACCAGAACCTGCAGATGGGCGTGGAGGAATCAGGGCAGCCGAGAGGATGGCCGAAGATGATGAGTCTATCATCAACCCGAACCAATACGAGAATGACGATGTAAGCCATGCTGAACTTTCCTATGGTCAGCCAAGGCTGACTAAGAATAGAATTGGAAAGCACATGTTAGGTGGACGGGACCTCAAATCCTCAGACAGTTACCAGAGATCAATTTGATCTGCGCTGGTATGGGCACATCGGGTAGGTAACGCTGGGATCATTTTGACAACCGCCATCTAATAGATTCTAGGTACTGTGACAGGATTAGGAATGTTCTTTAAAGAGGCGAAATCTTCCGTCTTCCGCTTAGGGTTCGTAACCCCTTTGAAGGAGCTCATTAGGTGGTGGGCCTACTAACAACTGGTAGAGTATGCACCGCGCCCGGTGATAGAGTCCCAGGGCCTCGTTCCTTTGCTCTTCTCGCGCCAGTGGAGTTTCCTTGGAAATCAGCAGTAGATCACATTGAAGAGATTGGCTCGCACGACTCCTTCTCTTTATCGCTAGGCATGTGCCGCGAGGGTATTGTTTGCGGGCCGTCTTCGGGTTTCAATTTGAAGGGCTTATTCCAGTTTGTTGAAAAGCAAAAGGCTTCAGGAAAGCTACAAGAGTACGCAGGCGAAGATGGGGAGATCCATTGCGTCTTTCTTTGCTGTGACCTACCCTACCAGTACATCAACGAGTACTTTGATAAATTGGGGCCGGAGCATTTCCCATCTATCACAAATGAGGTACGGGTTAGCATGACGAGAATCAATGATAGCACTAACCCGAATGCTAGGCACTGACCAAAGTTGATCTTTACCGATATGACGAGGCATGGGAGAAAGATGCCACAATTGCACTGCCCTCGTTTCTAGAAGTGAGAAGACTAACAACCAAGGAGGAAGTATTGTCCAATCTTCCAAAGGGGGTCATAAACGGGAGAAAACTAAACGAGACGATTTCCCTCAAAGATGATGCGGTTATTCTCGATATCCGGCAGCCCGTTGACTTCGGAGAGTTTAGCCTCCCCGGTTCCGTCAACCTACCATTCGTCGACTCGTTGACCGCAAGTCCATTTTCGGATCCCCTCGTACTCGAAGCGCTGTGGTTGAAACTGGACGAATACTTCCGAGTACCACATAACGAGACAGTTTTGTCGTTGCAGGGTAAGCGGATTCTAGTACTCTGCTACGATGGTAACAGTTCTCGCGTGGCAACTAGTGTGCTTCGCGCAAAGGGATACGAAGCCGATAGCGTGCGCGGAGGCTTCCAGATGTTAGGTGACTTACAAGTTAGGGAGTCCAAGAGCCATTACATTGTTGCCAACGGGCAAAGACCTAAGCAAGGAATGACTGTGACGCGGGAGGTTGAGCTCGCTACGCTAACTTGACTGACGGTGGTCGGCGGAATGTTTTCAGCTGGACTTGATGAACATCGGTAGGATAATGCTGTGCGGGCTTGCGTGATAGGTAAATAGCCCCTGGTCTCGTATCCGAACTCCGGATTACCCGGCTCCTCTTTGACGATAGGAATAAGCGATTGGATTAAGCATTTAATGTAGTTAAGCACAAGGAGACGTATAAAACCAGAACTTATATAAAGGGCTTAGCACATTTAGATAGGCAGTTTACTAAATCACCCTTCACCTTTTCGTACGATATCCACCCAATCAGCGGCTAAACTAAGATACATCCATTCGACAGGGATCCAGCCATTCAACGCGTTAAGAGACATTTTAGGCGAATTTTAAGAAAGGATTCTACTTCTAGAGCGCCTCGAATAGGACCTTATTGGGATCATTTCGAATCAGCCGCAAGTCATTATATAATATCCGGAGGATTATAAACGATAAACGGATCGAAAAATAAACGGCACGAAATGGCTACAGGGGAGAAACCGTTTCGGATCGTAATTGTCGGAGGCGGACTTGTGGCCCTTACCACGGCACATATCTTATCCAAGACGGACATTGACTTCGTTATACTTGAACGACATGAAAATTTAACACCCGAGATTGGCTCTCTCCTTAACCTATGGCCACCGACATTTCGCATTCTCGACCAGCTCGGTATACAGGACGCAATAAAGCCTGTTCTCAACCCTATTAACCATGGAATTACCATGTCCGCTGACGATGGGTCGATCTTTACTTCGTGGGCTCCTGGAGATTTAATTAAACAAAAGTAAGTCAACCCCGAATAACTAGAGGGAATATGTATCCTAGTTAAATATCAAGCCAAGCTTACAATTCTGGTGATTTAGTCATGGACATGGACTACAAGTTACTCACCGCCCAGTGTTCATTGAGGCTTTATACCAAAGCTTACCTGATAGTGCGAAAGCACGGATCAAAGTCAAGAAGCACGTCGTCAAGGTGAGCGTGTCAGACGACGGAGTGGTCGTCGAATGCGCCGACGGGACTATCGAAAGGGGCTCTATTGTGCTAGGCGCGGATGGTGTTCACAGCAGGGTCCGCCAATGCATGCAGGCGATGGAGGAAGGCCGCTCACTTCCTGGCGCATCGGAAAAGCCCAAGAGCCCCTACCTCACTACGTATAGGATGGTATTTGGGAGCATCCCTGTCCCACCGGCATTACCGAAGAATATCAATCACGAATGCGCGTCAGAACGCGTGTCGACTCAACTTTTGACCGGCAATTCTCAAGCATGGTTTGCTGTATATGAAGCAATTGATAAACCTACGTCGGAGCGCATCAAATACACCGAAAAGGATAAAGAGGAGGCCATAAGGAAATGGGGGCATTTGTATATGGCTCCCGGTGTGCGAGCGCGCGATATCTTCGGTCTCCAAGATGGAGGCTTTGGTATGATCAACCTAGAGGAAGGCCGCGTAGACAAGTGGTATTGGAATCGCATCGTCCTCGTGAGCGACGCCGTCCGGAAACTAGAACCTCATGCCGGATTAGGATATAATAGCGGTTTAGCCGATGTAGTCGTCCTGGTGAATAAGCTTCGACGGTTACTCGAGACTAACCCGTCACCCGACACAAGAACGCTAGAAGCGTTATTTGCTGATTACGAAAAGGAACGGAAAAAGGAAGAGCCAATAGTTCACAGCATGTCTATTCGTCGGGCTCGGGTCTACGCGTGGCTCACCACGATGGATAAGATTATGACCAAATATATCGTTCCCTACACCAACTTCGGGATATACAGCACGAACCGTATATATGGGCCAGTCGTTGCCCGGGCCCCCATCCTAGATTGGTTGGAAGAGAAGTCCCTTCCCGAAAACCCGCGGATTCCTTACGTCCATCATCCTGTTGTCAAAGGGAAAAAGCCAAGAGACCTGTCGACGAGCCATAGCTTATATGGCTTATCAGCCTTCACCGGAGTGATCGCCGTGGCTGCTCTTACCGCAGTGGGGTTCCAGTACTACCATAGGATCGCGACACTGATAGGGTCTAAATGACCTAGGAATGTAGATAATATAGACGCCCTTCCTTACTCGTTCGGAGGTACCTAATGTATAGACTGCTGTGGCGTATAGGGGAGGAATTCGTGGGGTAGTTGCAAGTAGCCGTACCCCCTAGATGGATTCCTAGCATTAACGCATTACTTTAGATGTTAGAAGAGGAGCCTTAGAAGCATAGAATATTAGACACAGAAACAGTAAATACGGCATTAGTAGATCATATAGGTGTATCTACTTATTTTACACTGAAATAACGGTCAATTATCTATGCAAAAGGTGAACAACTCGTGGAGGCTTTTTCTGCATAATGCTAAACAAATTGCCCTCCCCGATCCTAGGTACTATATATACCTGTTCACCACATGATAGGAACTGGATACTCCAACTTACATCGCATAGTAAAGTCCAGGCGTCTCCATATGCGCTTCTTTTCGCGTTATCATCTTTCACCGGTAGACAGCAAACGAGTAGATCCAACTAAATTTACTCTAATTACATTTGGAGATATTAAGTTCTAAAGAACACAAGGCATTCTCATAGCGCTTTGTAAGAAGTCAGTGTAGGATTTCTAGGACTTACCACATAGGTTCCTGTTGAACAAGAATGCCTAGGTACCTATACACCTACCGGGATATGTAGTTAATATCAGTTAAAGATGTAGGCTAGTGTGGAAATCAACAGCATTCAAACTATACAACGAAGACAATAATATATATAGTTGCACGATGTTATAAATAGGCTAGCCAGATTTATCAGAAATAAAAGTTGAACGGTCGTGAGCATGGATCATCCCCGACTACCGGGTATATCATACCTCTCTGAGGATCTTCATCCACCCCTCTCCTGATTCCTAGGGATATCAAACGGGCACTTTAAGAAGATATTAAGTAATAGGGTTCGTTAAGATTAAGTTTAGTCTTAATAAAAGTGACGAAAGTGGCAACAACTACTATGTGCTACACGATTTCTAGACTCGAAGGGCGGATGATGATCTTCCAGCTCTGTGGAATTGCCGAAAGAACCCCACACAAAATTCATATGGCTATTCTCTTCGAGTGCGACAGTATCATCTCCTTTGCCGGCTTTGACATCATGCAATCATTCATATTTAGGAGAAGCTACCCCAGCCCATCCCAAATGAAAGAAATGTAGTTATCTCAGTTTTCCCTTTTGCTTCCATTTGGTACCTGTTTCCTTAGGCGATACAATATTGAAGATGTTGAGACTCACTCTGACCGCTTTGGGGTTCTTCGCAGCTCATGCGGCAGCACAATGTACCCGTGAAGAGCTCATTGCTGCTACCGACAGTCTCCTTGCAGCGCAGACGGCGGGGAAACCCGACACAGTAGCTCCTCTAGTCGATACTGTAACCTACTTGGAAGCATTCAAGACGGCTGATATCAAGACTGGAATACTGTCTCACCCGCTGAAGATCGACTTCAACCGCAGTCTGCACGACACTACTCAATGCGCAACATACACGGAGATCGTCGTCACGGATAAGGCGCATCCATATGTCATTGGTACACAGCTGCGCTTCGCCGACGGGAAAATCGCCAATATCAGCTCTCTCGTCACTGATCAGGGAGACTGGCTTTTCAATGCTACCGGTACTCTCTACTGGGCATCCCGAGAGAAGTGGGATCCAATCCCAGAGGACCAACGCGACAGCCGCGAAGTGATACAGGCTGCGGGCGACGCCTACGCCGATCTCTTCAATGACAAGTCCGTGCAAGTTCCTTGGGGACACCCCTGCGCGCGTCTTGAGGGTGGCTCATACACTGGTTCGGGCTCCGACAACGACAGGTGCGATGTCGGTGTCCCCAACGGTAAGCCATATGCATTTCAAATAACTACCTACTTAACGAAATCATATAGATGACTGACGTTCGATATATAGGGGTCAAATTAAGCAACCGTCGCTATGTCATTGACGAGACTCTTGGCGCTGTTGACATCTTCATCGACTTTGCTACTGTCCCAGACAGCCACGAGTTCCGAGTTGAGAAAGGCAAGCTTCGCTATGTCCACACCATAACCGTGATGGGTAATTAGTTGGTGGGGAAGATAGAGCTTGATAGAGCTTCTATTGTGTGGAATGGAAAATTGGGTGCGAATGGCACATGTGTACCTAGGTGTGGTCAATGGGAAATAAAATGCGTGCCGTACATACAATGAAATTTGTCCTTTAACAGTCTTGCACGAATACGTAGCGACAATAAGCTAGCTCTACTGTCTAAGCGATAATTCAATTTCTAATTAATTCTGGTTTTTCCTTTCGACTTATGGAGTAATTAGGGGCGAATGTGAACCAGTCAATTTGATTAAGAAGTTCCGGAAGATGTGTTAAAGGAATTAAAGAACAGAAGGACTTTGTGAAATAAACTAATAGGTAACTAATATTTGACCTTAGGTAGTTATAAATACCTAGTCCTACCTACTGTGCTTGTCCCTACCAAGGTACTTACCTAAATTAGGGTTAAAAGGGGTATTCACAGGGCGATTAGCTGCATTTAGACTTAGGAGTTGAACATCTATGACACGGCAAGAGGCTCTAGAAATAAGACCCTATCCCTGTAGTTCCGACAGTTCGGCTCCGTGTAAATGTGCCGGGACGCAGACACGCCGGAACGAAACGCTGTTAGCCGATCGCGACACATGTGTCGCAGTATTCCGGTAGATACCCTAGATGGCAATGGTTAAGATCTAATAGTATGTACGCGATAAAGAAAAGGGTGTTGGAAAAATAAAGGGATGGACGATTATCGTAGAAGCAGGTGGTGCCTGAAATAGAACTGATCAAGTAAGAAACAATCATAACCAAAGGAAGAAGCACATGGGAAGCAGCGAGTCAGGGGGGGTTCGTTACACTCACCGCTACGCTATCGCCGAGACTTCTGACGATAGTGACAAAAGCTATGTAGGAAGTGGGTCTTTTTATTCCGGATCCACCCCGTTAAGCCTGTTCTAGGCCCCGAAGTAATAATCCATCTCACCTATTTTTTTTTCTTGTGTTATTTGATAAAACCCTCACTAATCGCTCGTTATCTTATATTATTCCATCTCATTTAATTCATCACTCCTTTTTTTCTTAGGTCATCAAACCCACAGACGGACCACGAGTCTGACCGAGGACTCCAATGAGTCCAGCGGGTCATCTGCTGTCTCCCACGAGCAGCCTGCCGCCTTTACGTTCTTTAACTACCCTCAAAGGGGAGCAAATATTCTCAGCCCTAGACAACTTGCATGAGCTGTACTGTCCCGTCTCGTTATCACGGGCAGTTAAGTCGCAACTCGAACATGGGAAGGCTCATGATGATGTGTTGGCCCAACCAGTAGATTCCGGTTATGTTTCGGAGGATGATACGGATATTGAGCATCTGGACTCGGGATACGATTATGATGAATTACGTGCCGATGTCTTTGAACGAAACTTCGCAGTCCGCTGGTTAACAACTTTGATCGCCCGTGCGGAGGAGTTGCCCCTGAGCGACGAAGACGAGATCGAGCAGATTGTCGACAAAGCTTCCTTCGTTCTTGCATCGTTCACCAAGGTCACGGATGAAGACGATGAAGAGGATCCCGGAATTACGCGCGAATTTTCTTTCGAGTTGGCGCTGTTCCCTAATGAGGGTTTACCTAAATCACGAGAGTCGGATATTCCTCAAAAGGCTTCAGTAGATGTGCGGCTGAACGACGCACCACAGACCACCACGGATCATACCGATGTTGGTCTACAGAGCTGGGGTGCATCTATTGTTTTCTCTGAGTTGTTATGTGCGTCACCTGGACGGTTCGGACTTAGCCAAAAAGCTCCTGGCTCGTCTCCGCGTATTATTGAGCTTGGTGCCGGGACGGGACTAGTCAGTCTTGTTCTTGATAAAGCGATGTCTCACCTTGGTATATCTAATGCCGTACTCATAGCAACAGACTACCACCCGGCCGTTCTGGAAAATCTACAGTCCAATGTGAGGCTTAACCGGGCAAGCGTAGAGACGTGTCCTCTTGATTGGTCAGCTCCTATCTTCGAACCGCCGCTCAACCTATCAGCAGATATTTTGGTGGCAACCGATGTGATATATGCGCCTGAACACGCCATGTGGCTTCGTGACTGCGCGACACGCATGCTTGCATCTGAGGGTGTGTTCTGGCTTCTCATGACCATACGCCCGAATGGCCGCTTCGAAGCTGTGATCGACTCTGTTGAAACCGCATTCGGGGGGTCCTACCCGAAAGCCCCTGATGGCCGACATCTCGCCATTCTAGGCATAGAAGATGTTGCAAAGCGCCGTGGTGTTGGGCGCGGGGATGAAAGCGGATATAAATTATTTAGAATTAGTTGGGCCTAGTTAACAAACCGGAGTTAGAAGGGGACTAGAGCTATAGAGTTAGACGCATGGTTAGAGTTAAAGTCAGAGCATAGAACATTTAAGGGAGCATAAATGTGGCATAGATGCAGCATAAAGGCGTTCTAAATACCTAGGTTTATTTCAATTTACGATGTTTATTCGAAGTTTCTGTTATGGGGTAACAAAGTCAAGACTACTGCTTCGTCCATGTTTCCCTTTCCACTATCTAACTCGACTACAGTATCAATGATTTGAGCGAGGGTAAACGGCAAAAGCATCCACTAGGTCTACTATATTCTATGCCTACTTGATAGCAGAGTAATAGAACCCCACGCCGGAGTTCGGATCTTATAGTCAAGGCTTGTCAAACATACAAAAAGTGGTTGATAGTATATAGGTAGATAATGATATTGATGTATTACTGGATGTGTCACAAGTGATATATTAACAACACTGTATTACTTTCAGCTAATCAGCCGATCTTCAAGGTAAAGAAGGGAATCATTCTGCCCGCTTAACTGAAAAGGGGTTGGGTGTGAAGATGCCATACGGATCAGCTCTCTTCCTAATCTCTCGAAGTTTATCATACTTAGCCCTGTCCTCATAGTAACAGTTCCATACAGCATCCAAATCCCAGTTTCCATATGAGCCCCAGAGCACGCGGCGGTCTTCTTTAGAGAACTTACCATCGGGGCCAATGGACTCCTTGTCGTTCACCTTCTGCCAGTCTTCAGCCCGTGTTTTGGACTTGTCGCTATGGAAGCAGTCCATCGTGCATACGATGCTCGTATCACGCCAACTGTACGCCGTGCCGTTTCCGGCATTCCGTGTGAACATAGAGTTCTTTCCGCCGAAGCACTGTAGCTGTGCCGACAGCCAGCACCGATTGTGCTCAGGTTTAACGATAGAGTCGATGCGGTTGACGACCCAGTCAGCCCAGTTGTCTTTGGCAAGGGTGCGGGAGCGAGTAGTGTAAGTGCGCTTGACATACGGATGCTCAAACTCGCGCACGTTACGGAAGATCCAATCACCGGTGAGCTGCGACATGGGCTTCTCCTGGACGCTGCTATTGCCAAGGATCCAGTCAGATCCCTCCTTGATGCGGTCGAACCACGAATTATCGCACACATCGCCACTCTCGAACGGCACCCACTGGGCAAACACAACAATCGTACGCGGCCACGCAATCAGCCCATTCTCGCCGTAGTACTCTGGGTGTTTTCGTGACATCCACTCGTCTATTCCTGGGCATAGATCCAGGAGGGGAAATGCCGAGCTGAGCACACTGACACAGAGATCGTAGTTGCGAGGAAAGTTTTCGTTATCAGACATTTCAACTAGAATGTCAACGAGACGTTTTAGAGTCTCGGTATCATAGAGGTACATCGCCTTCATGCCCCTTGAGCCATTATAATCCTGATCGCGATGCATCTGGATAGTAAAATGAGTCAAGACGCCAAGGTTACCTGGGCTACCACCCAAGAAAGCCCAAAATAGATCCGGGTCAGTAGTCTTCGTGATTTCCTTGAAGTTTCCATCACTGTCTATGATCTCAAGAGATAGGACATGATCTCCAAACAGACCGAAACTACGTCCTAGTTGACCGTAACCTATAATCTATTAGTGATGTCCACAGGCATTCGTCATGAAAGCGCAATGTCTTCTAGAATTCTAAGAGAGAGATCTTACCGCCGGTCTGTACATGTCCGCCAACGTGAACCTCGGTGCATTGCCCGTGGGGTACAAACAGTTTATGTTCGGTAACCCAAGCGTTGAATTCCCCAAGGCTCCAACTCACGCTGGTGCGAGCATACGCCTTTCCATCCTTCTCGAAGATTGTTCGGTCCTCGGGGCCCCTGAACGAATGTTCTAGATCCAATTGGATATTTGGAGCGCTCGTAGACGAGGCTCCGCTGTATTGGTGGCCGCCGGTCTTGATAGCCACAGCGATTTTCTTCTCTTTGGCATACTTGAGAGCTAGGACAATATCCTCTTTGGTCTTGGGTTGGATAATTAACCCTGGGTTAAGGTCTCGCTCCTTGCCATAAGTTGATGTCGCGTACTGATACTTGACTTCATTGTATTCCTTTGCTCCTGGGATATATTGATTGCCTGTGATACCTTCGATAGTAGCCATTTTCTCTTTGAGATATTTCAATAATCTTATTCTTATGGTTCAAACTGACTTACTTACAATCTTTGAGGTGCGTATGACTTAATACTTATAGTTCTACTTGCTTCTTGATACTCCGATGGGGTCTGCCGGGTGTACTTGAGGGTCTATCATGTGCTTGACTCAGCTGTAAGCTCACGTCGTACGCTTTCGGCTACTCTTTCCACCAGTGGCACGAGGTAGATGATGCGGACATATATAACTTGATGGTATACGGCGCCAAGTCTCACGTTAGCGCAAACAAAGAACAACAGCTACCGGCACAAAGCAGTTGAGCACCTATTGTCATAAACAAATAAGCCACTTGAATTAAGTACAAGTAAGCAAGTGGCTTATTGTTTATAACTATCTCTCAGCTCTTACATGTAATTACTATTACCCCAGAACCAACCTACCTACCTAGGTAATCTCTCAGCACACCTTTTACGTAAGACTGGCAATAGCTACAGATGCTTTGTTGCTCTGGACTGAAAGCTGATCCGGCATTGCCTGATGAATATCAGTTCTCTATTTCAAGCGTTAGCAAAAACAAACCAATACACTTGGCGGCTAATGAGCACTGGTATTACCGTGGTCTTTGCACATGATTATCTTGCATTAGTATATATAGGTAGCTTACGTATAATATTTCGGTGGCGCCGAGTAAGTGACAACTGCCCCCCTTCCCCCTCCACCCTTTTTGACCGACAAACAATAAGTAATTTGGGCAACCGGTCAGCAGATACCTTGTTGCTACCCCAAGAATCGATTATCTTATATCGATCTAGACGCGTAGTTCAAGCTGAATACTTGCCTTAGAGACCTGGTCGTCTTGACCGCTTCTAGCCACTCTCTACATAACCTGATCGGGTACATACAGTACGTCCAGTGGTTTTTACATCCCGGACAGTGGGTAACGCAACATGACGCTCGCCATAAGCAGTTATGGGAAATCGGATCTCGACAGCAAACATCTGGGGTACCTAGGGGCGCCCCAGAACAGCCTCCAAGGTTTCCTTTTATGCCATATCCGCTCTCTACGTATATACGGTAGATGTTAAGTATATTTAACATATAGTCGAGTGAACTAATAGTCGACCAAACGCCATAGAGGACTTGATGTAGGTATAGGCAATAGTATCATCCTATGATGATATCTGGTAATTTTCTCGAATCAATTGTGCCCAATCAATCCCAGCGTACTCGCTTGGGAAGCGATGATCCTCCTCAGTATAACTCGTATCGTACTTATCTTTAAAGCAATCTTCCAATCTGATACCAAGAGTATCAAAAACCTCGTAACCCCATAGCTCTTCCGAACCCATCATTACATGCGGGCTTCCCGACCACGCATAACAACCCCTACCACCTGAAAAGCTGGTGCGTTCCATACTCGGCCCCGGTCCTAATATACATTCACTGTTCTCATGACTATAATTTGGTGTAGAACTTACTACATCTCGATCGAAATTACTAGGAAATTGAAATGAGCCATAACTAGAATCTGAATCTGAGGTATCGCACGCTTGGTCTATATCGAAGTATAGCGCAATGAGTTCATCGTCGTCTAGCTCGGCCCCGTTCCCTTGCGCCATTCTAAATTTGTGTTGTAGGTAGGCCTACTGTTAAATCGAAGACCTACGATGATATAATTCAAAGGAAAATTGACGCTCAGGGTAATGTATAGAATAAGGGACTAGAATTTCTAATTCGTGCTTCCCTTATATATACTCGGGATGGTTGAGGGCCTAACGCTGGAAATCGAAACCGTGATTATTTCGCATCCGATGCATGTTACCAACATCTGCGAATATAAATATCCTCGAGTCCATTGTAAGGACTCGTTAGAAGGAGTAGTTACCTAAGTATTGAACAAACGTACAAAGACTATTAACAATGCCGAGTCAATGGACGCCTATTGTCGATTGGGATCCGTCGGGACAATGCATTCTAGATATAACAAGAGACACACGTAAAGCGTATTGTTCTCTTCGATAGAGATACAATGGACAATATCTATTTGTAAAGAAGACCCAAAACATTCTTATCTATTATATGCCTGGGTACCTAGGTCCTAGGTACCTAGGTATAGGTATTATTAGGATATTATACGGCAAGTTAGAGGATGACTTAGTCAGCCAAGTACCTGTACCTAAAGCCTATCCCTAAGCCACGTGGATGAAATTCATCCGGTAGTTTAAACCAATAAAATAACACCTTTTTCAAGGACTGCCTACCTAGGTATTCATTCTTCTAAGATACGTGTTACTAGAAAGTAAAATAAAATTTGATGCGGTTTCAATAGCTAGGTTCATAAGCCTAAGCTCCCGGGTCGCAATGGCAGACTCGGTGCCGATCCCAACCGGGACGGACCGCCCCTTTGTGCTGATTGTCTGCCATTCCTTAACGGGACACCTCTCCCCTTAATCCGCATAGCTGCAGCCCTTCACTCGCTGGGCTGGGATATCTTCTTCCTAGGGCCAACCGCACACCGTCGAGGAATCGAGGCAACCGGTGCCGTCTTCTTGCCTTTGCGAGATAATGCCGATCTCGATGACAAGGCATACTATGAAAACCCACCTCAGCCCGGGTACACAACTTTGCACTGGGCCGAGCGTGTAATGATCGACTTGCATAAGCAGTGCCTCGACCCTCTGCCCACGCAATGGTCCTGCTTTGTAGATGCCCTGCGAGTGCTGCAGACTCGTGATCCGTCGCGAAAGGTCATTCTATTGGCTGAAGCATTCTTCTATGGGACACTACCATTGTTCTATGGTGCACCACTTCCTCTGCTGGGATCCTTAGAGCTCCTTAGTGACGGTAATGCAAAGCTCCCACGACTTTGCTGGACACCCTGGCTCGGTGCCTCAACGAACCGGGCGCTAACTACATGTGTCACGATACTATTCTACACCGCGATCTCTGGCCTCTGCCCTTCCGTTCTCGGACCCGAACCGCGCCGCAAAAAAGAAGATCATCGTCGTCGCTCAAGGTACCGTCGAGATCAACCCCCACGATCTAATCGTTCCCACGCTGCACGCCTTTGCCAACCGGTCGGATGTGCTGGTTGTTGCGATACTTGGTTGGAAGAATGCTAGCCTATCTAGCTACGGTATTGATATTGAGGTGCCGCCTAACGCTCGTATAGCTGATTACCTCTCGTACGATGCGGCGCTGGCGCATGCTGACGTCTGGATACATAATGCAGGGTTCGGCGCAGTGAACCACGGCATTGCGAACGGGGTGCCTATGGTAGTTGCGGGCGAAGGAATGGATAAGACGGAAAACTCGCGGCGAGTGGCTTGGTCTGGGATCGGTGTTGACCTCGGCTGCGCGAACCCATCAGCTCAGCAGATTAGAAAGGGTGTTGAGCTCGTGCTAGAGAGTGGACAGTTCACAAAACGCGTGCGGGAGCTACAAAAACAGAGCCAGGAAATAGACTGTTTCGGCATGGTTCACAGCGAGCTAGTTAGGATAATGAAGACGAACCCCGGCATAAGGCAACAGGGTCTGGATTGTTAGTGAAAAAAGGCTCGCATTTACTACCTGCTGCCAAATTTTGGCGTCTCCGTGCAGAGTGGTATCAGATCAACTAAGTTACCTACATCCTATACAATTTCATAGACGATCAACTTCATAGCACCCTCCTATTTAGAGGACACAGTCTATGAGAAACTATCTCATGCCTTGTTCCAATGTCTCTACGGACTCGTATAACAAGCGTATTTTTTTTCTTTTCTTTTATTTCGTGTTAAGATGTGTTCAATGACACGGTATTAAGATGACAAGCTTTGTGTCATGTTGTAACCAGTAAGATAACCTGTTTGTCGAACGGATGCCTCTGAATATAGAGGACAGCCCATTGAACCAAGACTAATGAGACCGGATCTTTATAAACAAGTTATAGACGTTACCGGAGGTTATCGAGCTGTATCCTGAGTCTCGGGATAGTAACACCCGCCAGCCAACACGAGATTCATACGGGTGAATTGAACCTTCATGACTGGTGTTTTCTTCGTCGGAAACGCGCTAATCTGGTCGGGCGTAATCATGACATCCTTACCCTTCCTCTTACCCGTGCCACTAGCTGTACCACCGGTAGGTTGCGTTGTCTGTCCGCTCTGTTTGTTGTCGGCTTGCCCTCCTGCTGCTACGATTGTGTTATCACCATCTTGCTGGTTCGCAGGGCGACTGCCTTCTGCTGGCATCTCGACGTCCCAAACACGCACAGTGTTGTCTTGTCCGCCAGATACGAGCACGTTACTCTCAACACTGAAGCTGAGGGACCAAATCCCGCCACGTCCGTGGCCGCGGCAACGCTTGATTCGGGTTGCCTTATCTATATCCCATAGAAAGATATTACCACCGATATCAGCCGACGCAAGGATCTTACCATTGGGGGCACATTCCATCGCAGATATGTATTCGGTATGACCTGTAAATATACGGACGCAGTTACCACTAACCACAGACCACATACGAATGGATTTGTCTGTCTCATCAGAAGCTGAGAACACATATGTACCATTAGGATGCCATGCCACGGCCGAAATGGCGGTGTCATGGCCGACAAGGAGCCGCTGCGCTGATGCGTGGTCTTGTGACCAAACCCTAACGGTTTTATCCCAGCCGCCAGTCACGAAGTAATGGCCATGCGGACTCCACGAGAGCGAAAATACCGGGCCGTCATGTCCTCTGTAAATACAGAGGCAGGTCCAAACTTCGAGAGACCACAATCGCACTTGGCCGTCGGCTGAACAGGAAAGAAGAAGCTTGGTATCTGTCTCCGGCTGGGGCGAGCCTTCGTAGATGTTGCGGTCTAAGTTGGCTACAGCGTCTGAAAAAGCCACGGCATAGACGGGGGCAGAATGACCGATTAACTTGCGGTTGTTGACTTTCATGTCTTTCTCCGGTGCTAGGCGAGACTTCAGAGCCTTGCCGTCGAGAGACCATACGCGAATGTACGATTCCGTCGTTCCTACTGCCACAAGCTCTTGGTCTTTTGAGAAGTCCATGCATGATATGCTATATCAAGTCAGCATAGAGCTCTATACTAGCTAGCTAAAGTGATTCTTACCTCCCAAGGTGATTGTGGAACGTAAACATGCAAACGGAAACGCCCGGGCCTACGCCGCCGGTACGGCCTTCGATTCTGAAACGGTCTCGATTCTCTCGGACTTTCTGCATCTCCATGACGACATCTCTTGCTCTCGATGGGGGGTATGGAATGTCCGTTCGCTGTGGAGAATCGCCTGACTCTCTCTTAATCGGATGCATGGCATTAAATTCTTCCACTAACGTAGGTAGCCCTTCTCGGGGTGGACGAATCCTGTCCTCTTCTTCCAGCTCAGCAACCACGTCGCTTCGGAGTTCAGGATCTATTGGGAGTGGTCCAAGTTTTAGGGCGGCCGTATTATCGAGGATGTTGCGGTTGGCAAGCCCACTACGGCTTGAGATGCCTGGGATACCCTCTTGGATGTCGACCTCGTCAAGTTCCTGGTGCCGAGCGCGACGGTAGATAGCTTCGAAGCTAAACGGTTCGATAGGTCCCCGGTCCACGGAATCAACACGACAGTGCTGTTGTATGATATCAAGCACTACGGCTCCACATTGCTCCAGGTCCCGCTCCAAAAAGTGAAATAAATGTCCCGTTAAAGACTTGCTGATTGGAATAACATACTGGTTCTCCAGATATGCCTTGGCGAATGCGTTCTCCCGAACATGCACGGAAAGAGTAATAGTAGACAAGCTCTTCAGTTCATCTGGGTGCGTCTTTTCAAAACGGCTCCGGATTTGCTCCAAAAGTTCCTGTGCGTGAGTGTAGGAGGCTTGGCTAACCAAGCGAAGGTAGGAGTAAATGAAGAGCGGCCAAAGAATCTTGCCTAGCTCAAACTATCCGCTTGTAAGATAATCGTCATCTAGTATTCAGCCAGGAACGATACGTACCTTGTAAAGATCAACTCCATTGTCAACCCATCTGGCAAAATGTTTAAATGCCTTCAGATATTTCCCCGCGGGAAGGAACTTGTTAGGGGCTACTGCATCGACATGATCTCGGGGTTTCCCGCTTTCATTAATATCCTTCACCTCCTGACGGAAAATCTCTTCCGTACGATTATATCCTTTCTTAATCAGGTAATCTGTCACCTAAACTATAGGGTTAGTCTCGTGTAGTATAAAATGAAGTGTCATCAAAGCAAGAGAAAAAAGAGGAAAGAAACAATGCAAACACTGGCATAGATATTCATGGAAGGGCTCAGTTAAAGTAAAAATGTTAAGTCGATCTAGAAATTTAGGCCTGTTACTAACCTCACTCTGGATTGACCGTTGGGAACCAGGGGGGTTTGACATGGTAGCAGTTCGCAAGTGCGTGATAGGGAGTGACCTGAACGATGACTGGGGTTTAATGGACGATGTGCTCGCGCGTGTTTTAATTGCGGATAAGCGCGAGATAAATAGATAGATATTAAACGGTGGTTTGGTAACTAAGTACCTATTGATGAGAAAACATAAGAGACGGGAGAAGAATGTTTGTGGTTGTGGTAGTGGTACGGTTCACTTCAAACTGATGACGGAAGGAGTTTGTGAATAGTCAAAGGAGATGACAACTTTCAGGAGTGAATGTTTGCTAAAATTAAGAAAAAAAAAAAAAGGGTTACCGCTTACAATTTGGTTTAGATTCTGGTTGCTACTACCGGTTGCAGTAGAAGCTGAGCCAGTGGCGGGGTTGTTAACAGCACTTGGAGTTGTAGTTGATGGTTGTGGTTGGGGGGTGAAGTTATTGCTAGATGCGCCCCCAGCACTTGGAGGTGCTGTATTAGACATGGCGAAGATACAGGATTCGCGTATTTAACTCGACTATGGTATTTTAATTCCTCGCAAGAGCACTACATTAATATTATGATGATTCTCATGAAACCTGAATGGAAAGTTGAAGATAATGTTAGCATATCTGATGCGACGCGACGGGAAGTTTAGATGTTGAGGCTCAAAACTAAAAAGAACCACAGGCTGATGCAGGTACGTACACAAAATAAGGATTAAAGTTCAAGGCCCCACCATTCCCCATGTGGCTATTTGTACCTACCTATCAATTATGTAGGTACTTAAGTACATGATACCTACTTTAACATTGATGCCTGTGCACATGCCGATTTATGGTTTGTGGGTCCCTATCTCCGGGTACGTACCTGCGTAGGTACTCTAACACATGCAACTTGATCTTTATCATAAGGCCGGTATTCTTACCTTTTCCACACCTCATAAACATAACACACAAGCTTAGCCTTTCTTCCTTTCAATCCGTGCCCGCGACTAAACGAAGGCCGCTTGATGGATTTACCATTTATCAAATATCACAAACGACAAAGCCATTCCCTACACCTACAATTTGCTCAGAAGGAATATCTTTAGGAAGCCAATTGCCACAGCATAAACCCCACCATGGAGACCGATGGACAACAGACACAATTCGTGCCTTTCACCAAGGCCGAGCGCATTCAGCAATTAGGCGAGATCGATCGAGTTAGTCACCTCGCCATTATCATTCAACCACCACTCCCCACAGCTAACACTCAATTAGAATATCGTTAGCTTGCTACGCTCCACTGCTCAAGCCATTCAGACCCTCGGCAAGCAACAATCCCAGGGCGAGGACACTGTCATGGGAGACGACAAAGACCAGCAATCCCAGGTCTTCCAAAACTCGATGAACGACTTCCTCCGTACGCTACGAACAGTTAATGTTGGTATGAAGCGACAGATATGGGGTCTTGAAGAGGAGCGTATCATATCGCTAGAAAATAAAGACGGTCCGAGTATCAGGGACGAGGGCGGCGAGGCACAGGGAGCTGGTAGTCGTAATACCCCAATTCAACCAGACGGCGATGGAAAGATCGGTGGGCTTGATGTAGGCTGGCTTAACAGCCGAAGTGACGAAGTCGAGAGAGGTATGGAGACTGATCTTTGGGCCGAGGCCGAGTCGTTTCTACGGCGGCTCTTAGAACAAGGTGAGGCGACCCAAAACTAAGAATAAAGAAGGAACCCATAATACGGTTATTCTACGATTGGTTAAGACATATTTGCATGTCGAGGGTTAGATTCAGGGCAACATTAGCATCTGGCGGCGTTTAAGGAGTAGTTATACCACAGGGAAGAGATATGAATTCTAGCTGATAAGGGATTCTTTGTTCTCTTAGTTGATATTTGCAATGGAGCTGCGATCCGCATATGTATAGGAGTGCTCATGTATAAATGGAATGCGAGTAAGTAGATCTAGTGCTTGTATAGGTGCGCAGATCCCTACAAGTACCTACAAATTTAGCGGACGTGAAGACACCTTTAGCCCCACTTCTACCATAAGAAAGTTGGAGCAGGCTGCCACCGCCGCACCGGCAGCACCAACCGAAGGCTAACGTAACACCTCCAAACGCCTCCAAAAAACATCATAGGCTCTTTCCCATAGCTCTTCATTAACCCTCCTACATAATTTACGTCGCTTTCCATTCCACACTCGTTGAGCTCCATTACCAACTGTGAAGCGTTCATTATGGATTTAGGAGAAGCAGGCGATTCACCTTGGGGTGGTATGGTTACCTTATCCTTCATTTGTTCAGTACAATTTGCTTAATGAGTTATCAGATGTTCCATCCCAGTCGACTTCGAAATCCCCTACCTTCGAACAAGAAGGTTTGTTTATTTCGCCCTGCTTATGTCATTATTATATATAGTCGCTAACACTAGGTTAATTGTACAGAAGGTTCTACGAAGACTCAAGATGCTGAGACTTCGCAGCAATCGCAATCTTCTGTCAAGTCATCGACTGCCCGCCCTTCCAGGGGCCCCGTGCGTCGCCTAGTAGCCCAGCCGACGAAACTTGAAGCTGTCGACGATCCTCTAGGTCCTTTGGGTCCCCTCGGCGCCACCGCTGGTCCAGGCGCAGATGCGCAGGCCGATGAACCGCCAGTTCCACCTCAAAAAGAACAGATGGTAATTCGAACTACCATGCCATCCCTAGCGCAAAAGAGACCGGGACCTGCGGATCCTCACCACATCGACGATGAAGACTTCGACCGCCCTCTCGGCCCAAGAGCCCCTCCTCCCGTACAGGCTGCGCAACCGAGCCCGATCAGGCCCACGAGCCAGCCCAGCGTTAGCATAGAACAGGCAGCTAAGCCCAGCTTTCATATCACTGTCGGCGATCCGCACAAGGTCGGCGATCTGACGAGTTCACATATCGTCTATTCCGTCCGTACGCAGGTATGACCAAGAGCCTAGGCCGATACTTATACCATATATTGATCTAATACTGAGCAGACAACGTCGAAAGGCTATAAGCAACCCGAGTTTGAGGTTAAGCGACGGTACCGTGATTTCCTATGGCTTTATAACACAATGCATGGGAACAACCCCGGCGTCGTTGTACCACCTCCCCCTGAGAAGCAAGCTCTTAACCGCTTCGAGAGTAATTTTGTCGAATCCCGTCGAGCCGCTTTAGAGAAGATGTTGAACAAAATTGCCGCACATCCGACACTTCAGCACGATCCCGACCTGAAGTTGTTTTTAGAGAGCGAGTCCTTTAACGTTGACGTCAAGCACAAGGAGAGGAGAGAGCCCATACCTGGTGAAAGCAAAGGCTTTATGGGATCTCTCGGTATCAATGTGGGAGGTGGAAGTAAATTTGTCGAGCAAGACGACGTAAGTTTCCCAATCTTCGCCCAAGAAATAATCCCTAATCATCCATAGTGGTTTCACGATCGACGTGTTTATCTAGACGCTTTAGAGAACCAGCTCAAGGCGCTAATGAAGTCTATGGATGTCATGGTCAATCAACGTAAAGCTATGGCGGAAGCGGCCGGCGATTTTTCTGCCTCGTTACATGCTCTATCAACTGTAGAACTAAGTCCTACGCTTTCCGGACCGCTAGATGCCCTATCAGATCTACAGCTTACCATACGAGACGTTTATGACCGCCAAGCCCAGCAAGACGTGTTAACTTTTGGTATCACCATCGACGAGTACATTCGATTGATCGGTAGCGTCAAGCAGGCATTTACACAGCGGCAAAAAGCATTCTATTCGTGGCACAGCGCCGAATCTGAGTTGCAAAAGCGCAAGTCCGCGCAGGACAAACTCCTTCGACAGGGAAGATCACAGCAAGACCGTCTGAACCAGGTTGGTGCCGAAGTAGCGGACGCCGAACGCAAGGTTCATCAGGCTAGGCTTCTTTTCGAGGATATGGGAAGATTAATGCGGGCCGAGCTCGACCGATTTGAGAGAGAAAAGGTCGAAGATTTTAAATCTTCCGTCGAGACTTTCCTAGAGAGCGCTGTAGAGGCGCAGAAGGAGGTGAGTAAACTTAATATTTAACCTTCATAATCGTAACGCTAACCATTCAATAGTTGATTGAGAAGTGGGAGACGTTCTTAATGCAATTAGATGCCGAGGATGACGAGACGGTGTTCTATCGTCCGCCTGTTTACCAGAGTAATGATAAGTCTACTGGACGCGGTGACACTGCAGTGGATCGAGCACGGGCTACTATCGATCAAGACTCGGATTAATAAAATTACATGGTCATTTTGAAATCTTGCTCTTCTTTTTTTTTTTTTTTGAGTCAAACATTCAGTCGAAGCTTTGGACAGATGTATACATAGTTGTACAAATGCTATAGAGGAAGAGGTGCTCATCTGCCCTTCGCTCCCTAATTACTAGGAGCTTCCTCTTCACGAATGTTAGCATACCAAGCCATTATATATCCTGGCAAGCGCCCATCTCGTCATAGCACTTCGATATTCCTTCGTTCTGCCGTCCAGCTTCGTAGATAACAGACCAGGTCGTCTTCCAAAAGTTCGACAGAGTTAAATGTCCACTCCGCCTATCTATAGTTCTGCTACCCATTTCTTTCCTGACTGTTTAGCCGGCTTAGTATCCTTAGTCGGCTGCTTAGCAGTCTCCTTCTCCCTGGCCGAGTAGCTGGAGATTAGATCGCTAAGCGCATCGTAGGAATCATTCGCAGAGGCACTCTTTCTCGTATTCTCCGTGGCGGTAGCCGGTTTGTCGGCTGATTTTGCCGTCTCATCACCCTCCGCAACATCAGCATCATCATCAGCATCAGCAGCATCAGCAGCAGTAGCATCAGCGTCCTCTCCTCGCTCCCCTCCGAGATCCCAGCTACGTCCGAACCTGCCACGGAAAGCAGCCAGTTTACCAGCCTCATCTACCTCGACGTTCCGCAGAGAGCTATCGGAGGGCTGCCATAGAATATGGTTTCGGGTGTCCTTAGTGCTCTTGTATAGCGCGATCGGCGATGTCGTGCGCTGCGTGTATGTTGATCCGTCGGTTTGTTGAACGAGCTGGGTGAATGTGTAGGGTCGTCGCTGTCGACGGATAATTGTTGCGGCGCGCGAGGGTGTGTGAGAGAGGGGCGTATGAGAGGGTTTTAATATGGAGGGTTGAGGAGTATGGATGCTGGTGGTTATGTTTGGACGCCGTGATATGGTGCTGGGAAGTCTGGCCGCCATTGCGGTAGGTGTGTCTCGTATTATATTTATTCGGGATGTATTTGAATCGCCTGACACAGCGCTACGTTGATTGGCCCGTTCTTTTAGCTGTGATGTATTTTTCTAAGCGGCGATGCGGTCGCCGTTTCTATATTCAACTTTTTTGGTGGAGTGCAAGTCGGAAATTTCGATCCAATTGCGCTTGCCGGCCCGGATTCTACTGCCATTATCGCTATCGCTATCTTATCGGAATTTTTAAGCGCAAGCTTCAAAGTTCTGAGTTCCTCGGCCTTGATTTCTTATTTCATAGTCAAGACGGAAACAGAGCCAATTTGGCTTTAAGAAGTAGCATTGGTCTCCATGGACTGAAATGAAGAGTCTTGATGGTCTGCGGTGGACGTTAAAGTCTACAAGACCACAATATGCTTTCTCCAACATCATACCAAGAGCTCAGGTGAGCTTCTTGACTCAGAAGAGTTCCGGACAAGCCGGTGAGCATAATGTCATATAAATACCTATATTCTGGTACATCCAAGCTTATAATATAAATGTGGTAGGTCTCCCAAGATGGCTGCATCCCGATAAGGCGTCTGAGAGGCCGGGGAACCCTCCAAAGCCTACACAGCATGTGCTATCACAGCCTATGCGCGCTGTCATGCGCCAAATCCCACACCCCGTAGTCGTCATTACAACTCTAGAGAACACGCATAGTATAACCAAACTCGGGGATATATCAAAAGACCAGGTTCCGCCTCCAATCCCCAGAGCTATGACCGTATCATCATTCACATCATTATCTGTCGATCCTGTACCACGGGTCACCTTTAATGTTTCTCTGCCGAGCACAACCTACCAAGCTCTGATGAAATGCAGAAGGTTTAATGCTCATATACTTAGTAGCGACGACCATGGCGCTAGAATCGCGGATCTATTCACCCGGGGTAACAGGCCTCCGGCGGCCGAAGAGACAACTAGAGAAATAGGAGAACCAGACTTAGGTGTTCTCGCCGGTTTGGAGAAGCTCGGGGTTCAGGTCTTAGGGCGGGAGAAATGGCGACAGGAATGGGAACAGGCCGAAAACTATAGGAAACAACTTACTGCCACGCGAGATACGAATACAGACATCCCGGATGTGGACTTGCCACCATCAGGCACCTTACCGGTGTTGCAGGGCCAAGGCGTTATGCACGTACTAAAGTGCGAATACCAGCATTTATCGCCTCCTGTAGACGGTGACTTTGATCACCATGCGATTGTCATTGGTGAGGTCCTAGACATAATACCCGGAGAGTCTAATGGCGAGAATGGCATCGCACTCGCTTATGCAGATAGGGCATACCGTCAGATAGGACAGAAGCTATTAGACAGGCCTACACCTGACCAAGAGGCCTCATTAAATAAAAAGATATGACGGCGATCTGGCATATCTATGACAAATGCAGGTGCTTGGAGAACGAGTTTGCTTACTGGTCATGTCCGCGATTTTGATAATGTTTAGTTGTGAAGAAAGCGAAATATAACCCCCTCAAATGTATACAATTCTCACTCTAACTATACGGGATTGTACGAGAAACGTCATTCCAGTTGCATTCGTCACGAGAACAGTTTACTATTCAGCTTCTTCTCTCCGTACACCGTTACCTCGTTCTACTCTCTGTTCTACTGCTACCGAGCAATTTATGAGTATAAGACGTCGGACAAGTATAACTAAACCCGTAAATTATTTATACTTCTCATTAGAGGAACTGCGGGAATATAAGGGGGTAGTCAGATTCAAAAAGTCTGTCTCAATCCAATCCTACAGAAAACTATACACGAATCCCTAATAGATGATACTCGACAGTGCGGTAACCATTTTCACCACTGGGCTTTTCCGTTTCCTGCTGTCAAAGTCCGAGAGGGGAGTTCAGTTCAAGCATTAATCACTTCTCTGAAAGTTACTGTGGCCATATATAATTTGGATAGTTGCTATTACCAAATTACTAGTAGCTATATCTCAAAGCGTTTATTTCACATCGCTTGACAACTTCCGCTCCCAAATAATAATCAACACTTAGAATCCCAGGAAGTCCATTTCAAGGCAAAAATGTCACACCCAACGCTTGCCCATCTCAGAGAACTGGCTATCATAGCCTCGTAGGGTACACCAGTAACAACAATATTTTCTGACCCAATTTACCACCCTCTTTTCCCCTTGAATGCTGTCTCTAGTTTGCCTTCTCTCCTATTCCCACCTGAAGCGAATGCTGACCTAGTGTCGTGTGGGAGGATTGCGGTACGTATAATTCATCCAGGGAGGACAGTCGAATATTGGTAGGTAGAGGTAGTAAGTACAATATATGCGAGTTGCACTCGTCACACGGGCGCTAGTACCCATATCCCTTCGATATATGAACGGCCTGGCCCGGAAGACAGGCCACGGTCTGTCTTGGGGGTGTGTTTGGTGCTCCATTGGTATTGTGGAAACTACTGTTCGCCGCGAACGACTGTTGACGCGGTTGACACCGTTGGCACCGTTGGCACCGTTGGTATTGTTAACGTTCTCATTGACCATATTGCTATCTTCGGTGCTAGTACCATATTATCGATGCTTTTGACAATATTATGATTGACAGATATTTCGGAAGTGGTATAGCAAAGTCCTATGGCGATGAGTTACAAATACAGATGTGCTACGAAATATCCGAATAGAAGCGTTGGGTGGAAGACACTATTGAAACCGATCGAAGTGGTTGCGACGAGGTGGGAAAAGATGTTAACAACCACAAGCCTGGTGCCTTAAAGTAGGGTTTAGTAAGAACGATAACCATGGCCTCCGTTCAAGAAAGAGCATAGTTAGATCACGTAGGAGCGGCAGAAGGAATTACTACGCTCAAGTCGAGAATAGGGGTAATCATGTTCGTGCCTTCCTACATAAGTGGCATCTTGATCTGCTTCATAAGCAGAAAGATGAGAGCGGATTTACCCTTCAACACATTAATTTATAAATACCCCCTTGAATTGTATGAACACCCTTTATACTAAATTACCATGGTCTATGGATGGTAAAGAGGGGCAAAGATAACTCCTACGCATAGCGAGTCTATAGGGACTTTAGGTACGCAAAAATCTGGAAACGTTACGATCATGAACCAATGAACTCCAGACCTAGAAATAAAATCTCAAGCAACAAATCAAGATACTTAAAAATCTCAACAGTACCAAATATTGCAAACTGGACATAATTTTATATTCAGTTTCTAAGTCAACCCCCAATGCCAGCTAGGAGGGGTATCTTAAATCACCTAGCTAACGATCACGAGTAACACTTAGTCCCTTCTTCTAGTTCCTATACAGGAGTCCTTGCGAACTTAGAAGTCGGCCCAGGACATTTCTTTCTCCAATCAAAACCCTCGGGACATCTTCGCTACTTGAAACGAAATAGCAGCAGGGCCCTCCTCGCTGCCCCGAAGCAACGCACCAAAATTCGATAGTAGAATAAAGCAGAGGGGCAATTATACAGCAATAAGGTCAAATTTAGATGCCCGCACTGAGGCAACCTGTGCTCCTTCGATGGATGAATGATTTACACGCCCTGCTTACTCCGGAACGTTCTGTCCAAACCTGCGAACTCCGGTAACCCTTTTTGCAAGCACCGGAAAGAGAATATAATTAAAACATTGCGGAAAGAGTAACTCGTCTGCGTCTCCGCGTGGATGGCGGCTCGAGAGTGGTGTATGACTTAGTGGGATGCGCGGGGAAGACGAGATCACAATGCGGAGGCGGGTGATCCGAAGACAAAAGAAAATGTGATTAGCACATGCGGTGTTGGTAAAATAAAGCAACGCTGAATATGGCCGAGGTGCGAAATGTCGTAACTTCGTTCAGGTGTAATCTATATCGTTTGCTCACGCTGGTGGTGTTTCTGGGCGGCAGAACTGGAGGGATACCTGTATCAACCGTTCGGGGCTGGTTACATGACAACGCAGCAACCGCACCCGGACTTGTTTGGCTTCTCTTCTTCGGGTTCTTCTACCTCCGTTGGTACTCTGGGATTCTGAGTAGCCTGGACTGGCGGTTGTTGCACCGAACGCGGGCTAGCAAGCGGGCTAACAGCAGGTGTACCTTGAATCTTGGGCATCGTTGAATAAGAGCTTGTACCAGGCCTGCTCGTGTTCGGACTCTTAGCGCCAGGTCTCAATGGCCATTCGTCCTGTTGTTTCTCCTCCGTCTCCTTCGGCCTGTCAACTTCGGGGGGTTTCAAGAAGCCCTCATCATTAAGAGGGCGGAATTCTTTATCATATATATTCCCGAATTTGCCTTCCTGCTCCCATTTCTCCTGCTGTAACCTCTTTGCAACAGTAGGGAGGAGTTGCTGGTCTGGAGGTAAGCGGGGATCAGGTTTATATGCTGAAATCATCCACGGTGGATCGCCCTCTGGCGCAGATTTGGTTATGGATGGTGATAATTCGCCGGATCGGGTCGTTGGTCGTGTAGTAGAACCACTACGAGGAGCCGGACCCGACCGGGTCTTAGGTCGGCCTTGTGATGTTGTCTTAGTCGCTGCAGAACCTTTTTTAGTTCCACTAGGCGTTGCTTTCTTAGGTGATCCTTCCGTTGCGGTACGCTTCGTAGGCCGGACCTTTGGGATATCACCTAGAGCATTAGCACTACCGCTACGTGACCGTGACTTCGGTAATGAGATTGAAGGGTCTTCGTCTAGCATCGGAGAGCTTGGTTTGCGCGCTGCTGGCGCATCTCGTTCGAGGTAGTCGACAGGAATTGGCGCTGGACTTGTCTTGGCTACTGGAATACGCGACTTGCCGTTATCGCTGGTCACCCAATACTCGCCAGGATCCTCCGCTATCTCCTCGGGGAGTCGCAAGTCCCAACTTGGGACCTCGATATCATTAGGTTTTTCTAGGCTTAATTCCGAATTTTTTCGAGATCTCGCGGCTGGGCGCTCTGATGCATCAGTACCCCGCCGACGCCCGTTTACTTTATCCGGGCTACGGTCACGCCTTGGTCTGCTGTGAGCCCTTGGCTTGGGCAAGATAATCCCGGCGGCTTGAAGCTCTTGGTTCTCTATCCTAGCCAGCTTGTCCCTATGAATCCATTTCGAGTGTTCATCATCGTCAGGTTCTGAGGGCGAAACATCGGCGTTCGGTCGCTTGTGGTCAGATATCGATGCGGTATGACCTATATAGATATATTCTCTGTCAATTAAATTGTCCCTAGTAGCTCATATCTTGTGAAGAAATCTCCAGACGGAGGCCTAACTAACCTTTATTGGTCAAGTAATCATCTGTTCCATAGGGATCGTAGCTGGCATCCCCATTCCCAATATGCGAAGACCCTTTCAAAGAACCGTTGAGCTCATGCCTATCTGTAGATAGCTTACGCGACGTAGAACTCTTCACAAGAAATGTCATGTTAGTTAAGGTTGGATAAGCAGGAACAAATCAGGTATCTGCAAACACGGTAGAATCCCGGCACTCGACTAGGAATACAAATACTTACATCATGATAACCGGAAGATGCGTGATTCCATCCAGAGTGATTTGCGTGCGAACTGGTTGGAGGAGTGAGAGTAGTAGTGCCTGAGACCGCTGACATAGCCGCCATTTCAAATACAAATTTGGGACAGCCAGGGTAACGGCGAACTCGTGGAACTTGAGGCGCTGCCGGTCAAATCCAGTATGACAAGGTGTAATGACTATAAGAAACCGAAGAGCCGAGAGTAGATTAACGATATAATATTCTATTCGGGGCTACGTCGTAGCGATAGGAAAAAAAAAATTAGAAAAGGCGCGAATGCGATTGTGATCTTGGCGATGATGGTGACGAGAAAATCGGTAATAGAAGGGGCTTAATCGTCGTAGACGCGTTAAGACAGCAGTCGCCAGCGGCTGTCAAACTTTTGGATCTGACGAGGATCGCGAAGAATAGTAGCTTTTAAAAGAGTGACGAGAGAGGAGTTGACCACGAGGACGAGGTTGAATCAGAGAGTTAGCTCCAATGCCTATTAAATTCGTTGTATTCCTAGCCAAGCTCCTGAAAGTCCTTCCACAAAGGACCGGGTGACCCGAACAAAAATGCGCAATTCGTCCGTTTTTTCTTCTTCTTCTTGTCGTTAACCCTATCAAGCCGTGAGGCAACTAACTTGATGGTTTACCCAACACTCGAATCTCAACCACTACACGCACACGCACACTCGATCCCTAATAGCAGCTTTCACGCGCCCTAGTCTTGATCCAATAGGGTAATTGCTTTCATGAGAATGCAGACTCCTAAGGGAGATAGGCAGGTTGATGGCGACGATGACGAGAAAAAAGGGCGGAACGCCAGTGGCTGGGATTAGATTGGAGGTGTTAAAGGAGCCGTCGTGGCCGTGGCGTGGCAGAGTTGCGGACTTGCAGACTTGCAGACTTGCAGAAGCAAATAATGTGGTCCAGGGCTGGGAGTCGGGGATTGACGATTGGAAAAAAACGATGAGATGCATGCGGAAAGGGATTGGTTGATTTCCTCTCATTTGAGAAATTCATTAGCATTAAACCTTGAATTTGTTCCCACTTCTGGTTATGGTCGGTGGTTGGTTGGCCTTGCTGAATACGGCATACGGCAAACTTGCACGCATAAAGTTCTCATTTAGGTACATAACCGGGGACTTTTTAGGGAGTACGCGTACTGTATTATCGCATGTGACGTTTTGTGTTCGGTCATTGATAAATGTGCTTCTCGAGCTTCTTCTCTACGAGATACCTACCTACCCAGATACTAAGCAACCTTACATGTACCTAAGGGTAATTTTAGTACAATACATAAAGTACAGGCTACTACCTAGGTAGGTAGTTAAGGTAGCTTAAGGGCGGCAGGTCCGGCCCCGGTGACCGCATGCAAAAGGTTGTAGGTATGTAAGTACGCTCGTATGTTCCTTACATGTACGAAATACCCAAGGGAAGAAGATCTGACTTCTCGATACGATGCAATGCGTATTTCCAAGACTTTACGCACATAGACATATATAGGATTAGTTTTCTACATGCTTATGCACAACACAACGCAATATGCAGAAACGAAGTTCAAAATTCGGTCCCATCTCTTTCGTATTTTAATAAGGTTAATAGGTAACATTTGAAGAATTTACTTCTGGATATCCAGATATTATGCACGAAATAAAAAGAAGGTGAACACCCTGAGCTCGGACTGCCCCTGAATTTAATAAATGGCACTGTGGAATGCAACATTGGAGTACCATGCCAAGCCTCGACCTAACAAGGTTCGGTTGGACCTTAGCCGCTTCATTGGTATTATGCTACCGTCCGCGCGGGGTTCACAAGTGACATATTGGCATACTAACACTGTGCATAGCCTTTATCTCTCCTGCTATTTATACAGTTTGAAGCTAGCCAAAAAGACTGTATTCTAGAATACTTTCAATGCAACCCAGGCCCTGTCTTCAAAAGGTATATGCATACTTTTTATACGGGGCCCAAGCTCTAAGTACATGTAATCCATAATCCACCAAAGAAATCCACATGTTCTACACTCTACATTTTACATTCTACAAAACGCATTCTCACATCATCAACTTTAAATAGAAAACACCATAATTACCTAACAGACATCGACTCCCTTTAGTGCATATTCGATCATAGCTATCTCTCGATGAGAGAGGATCATTACCGTTCCAGTTAACTAATCATTTTATCGTCTTGGTCCCTTTCCTTTCCTTTCCTTTCCTCCCCCCCCCCGACTTTCCTAATCGAAAGGCATATTCGTTCTTTAATGTTGGTAAACCGCCTATTAGTTCCGTGATACGCCTGTGTTAAATACTGGCGTATTCATGGATGTCTTATGCAAATACCCAAGGCAGCCATCATGACTTAAACTAGTTTACATATAGGTAGATAAATCCCTTCATCAATCTATATAAGATTCGGCGAAGCCCGGCGGCACAAAAAGCACTATTCCTTGAATCTCCGACAGCATGGACGATTCATCAGTGACCCCTCCCAAGGTCCCACAGCGGACTCGACGGACGCGCTTTGTCTGTATATCAGACACTCATAACTGCACAGTGAAACTCCCAAAGGGCGACGTGCTTATCCATTGCGGAGACCTGACGAACCAGGGCAGTCTCGGTGAGCTTTCGAAACAGGTGGAATGGCTTGAGAAAGCCGACTTTGAGTGTAAATTGATCATTGCTGGGAATCATGACGTTACGCTCGATACCGATTTCTTCGAGCAGTATGGAAGCTATATTCATAACAACAGCCCCCAGAATCCTATTGACTGTAAAAACCTACTGGTACAATCAAAGTCGCTCATCTACCTCGAGCATTCGAGTTGCACTGTCAAGCTCACTTCTCCATCTGGGCCACGGACCACCTTCAATGTATTTGGTTCTCCCTATGTTCCTTCCTGTGGGATGTGGGCCTTCCAATATTCGCGAAGGGATCCCGCACTCACTAAGAATATATGGAGTGATATCCCGCTCGACACTGACATACTCATTACTCACGGGCCGGCGCGTACGCATAGGGACGAGTCTCGTCATAGAGAAGCGTTAGGTTGCGAGAGTCTCAGACAAGCGCTATGGCGGGTACGCCCACGTGTTGCGCTCTGCGGGCATGTCCACGAAGCCCGGGGTGTGGAACGTGTTCGTTGGGACCTGTCTAACAAGTTTGTGCAGTTCAAAGAGTTGGAGAATACTTATCAGTGGGATGATCCTGGCGTTGGAAACGAGAAGAACTGCCTAGTCGATCTCACTACCAAGGGCGGAATGCCCTTAGATAATGATGGCAGCAAGGTTCCGTTGTCACCCCTAACAGCGCATAAGACCGACGAATCTGCAAAAAGGACGCTACAGCAATCGAAGAGAATACGGAAGCCATACCAACAGAAGGAGCAAAACCCGGCATCGGGACCCGTGGTCTTGGCGGGAACCCGGCGTCCGCACGGAGTAATGGACCAGCACTGACCGGGCGTCTCGGGCGCAAGGAGACATGCATCGTAAACTGCGCCCTCCAACAAGCTAGCTACCCGCATTCCGGGCAAAGAAAGTTGCATAAGCCAATCGTGATTGATATCAGTCTCCCTGTCTGGGATGATGATTCCTGAGCATGTGGCCACCCCGACAGTCCGGGCGTGGTCGCTCTCGTAAACGCGCAGCGAGGCTATGCTATATGACGCCTCATAAACTACGTATAGGTAGTAGGCAGAGATGGCTTAGACTTTCGAACGGCACCAGTTTCGTTGTCTTCTGCTACGAGAGATCATATTCGTCACAAATCGACCATTTGGGCAGCTCGTTTCTACTCGTGCAATATTGCGGGTTTTCTTTGCTTGCGCTTTTACTTGCCGCGAGTGCGCAGACCATTGTGACAAATGATATAAACGGCAGTATTGAGAATGGCCACACATATATACACAATTACGACAAGAGGCCTCCCGTGGTTCAGCGCCAGTATTCGCCGTCGTGTCCTAAAGTTCTATTTGCCTTGGATTTTGTGCGTGTCATGCGCGAAAAAAGAAATTAACGCCACCATGCCGGTAGTCAGTATGTCTCGGATCTACGCTTCTAAACGTTTCTAATCTCGTGGCCCTCAGACACACATGCGCAAGACCTTCTCAGCCTAAGGCCCTATAAGTGTTACAGGCCGACAGATGCCGAGATCGAGCTACCTCAACTCAAATTCTCTACGGCTGTATTTACCTTATGCCATCCAGCTCCGATCAGCCATGTCTATTTACGTTGCTTAGTCTAAAAGGGGGGGTATTCTTGAAGGAATAATCACCGCTTGCGTTAAGTAGCTGAATGCTAAGTAAAGCTGAGGTCAGTCGTGCCCATCATTCACTCAAAATGGCTACTCGTTCGGAATAACAGACCATAACCCTGGAAATTTACAAACTATGCAGCCTAAGACGGGCAGTGAATAGCTTACGGGGTGGCGGAAGGCCATCCTATCCAACCACATTATACAATCCTCGGTTTTTCTAGTCAGAGATGTATTAACCTGTGCTAGCAATAGACTCTTGCTCCAATCGGTGTTTGCTTGCATTGATTGCATTTTATAATATGTACTACCACAGTTCAAGGAGAGGGAAGATCGTAGAAATTCCGCGTCTTCTATCCCACGTCCGATAGCCGGGTATGTAGGTAGGTCCTGCTTCCAATAAGGCCGCGACAATCAGTGTCACACTTGGACTACAAGATGGCGGGTGGTCCAATCGTTGACTGGGTAATTGAGTATGAATCCACCTGCGTGCTCTCTTGTAGCTTATTTCGCAAGTAAATATGGAGTAGCTACGCTATCTAGGCTCCTTATTGCTTTTGATGCAGTAGCGGCTGCTAACCATGGGTATGTGTATGCAGGATTCGTACGGGGGCATAAAGGACCCTGATGAAGCCAGGGTCAACGAGGCCCTTGATTACGAGAAGCGAGGTACTCAAACGCGGGGGAAGATCACGTAAGTTGCTTCAGGAGAAAGAGAAATGAGAGTAATTCTGATATTAGAAGTCTTGGGTCAGCTGTGTACTAGACTAAATATTAGTTGCTCAGAGCTGGTCTTATTAAGGAGCTTGACATTCCTCGTCAATTCCTCGTATAAAGATGTGCGTGACTAGATTGCTATTAGCATCTTTCCTTCAGAGCTTTTTGGTAGGATAGGGCGCTTCATTGTGTGATAATAACAGCCAATGATAATTCTACCTTGTGGTGCATGATGAATTTCTACCTATCATGATATTGAGGGTGGGGGGTAAAGGGGGCTTGCATCTGCAGCTATCCAATATCTCCGAACGGACAATGTAACGAAATGCTCAATTCAGTGAAGCAAATACACTAGGCACCTAGTTGGGTAGATAGATATAGTAGATAGGAGAGTTGATATCCCCTGAGCCCCTGCTTCTTTATTAGCGGGCCCGTTGCCCAAGGCGAGTGACCGGACTCAACCAAGAGCTCTGAATGGCTCGCAAACAGATGCATCCGCAAATACTAGTGAAGACGGATGGAGCAATGACCTACCTAATCTACCTATTACAATGCGTAATGCTATTATCTGTAGAGGAGACTGGGTGAAGGAACAAGTAGGAAGCACTGCATATCGAAGATCGGAGAGCTCCAATATTGAAGCTTCACCTACTGGTAATAGGTGTGCGATAGCCGGCACATATTAGGTATCCCTCACCGACCGGGAGTGATAGTTATCATGCGTCGTGTTGCAGGATGAGCGGGAAATCGACAGGCACACCTCCCGAAGAGCTGGTCTCGCACTAGCTAACATACCCGCCAGTTTCTTGTCACGTTGAGAGATCTTCCAGGATCATCCATACAGTTAAGCGGGCGGTGCCGTAGATGACGACCACAAGCTTGCTCATCAGGGGTGGTGTTTTCTTGAAGCTTCATTAGCTCCCAAAGCTTTGGGGGCGATCTCGTGCTAATTGTCGGTCATTTCCCTCATATAGGGACAAGAAAACGAGCTTATCTATCGCTCATTCGTGCATATGGTTTGACGATCTGACGATGAACTCATCATCAACCCCGCCCCCGCCTCATACGTAGGTAGCGAGAAGGACGATCGTGGAGACAGCAAGGATAATCACGCACATCATCCCGACATGAAACAGATCGGAAATATTCACTAGCAGCAAAAGCAATAACTTGTTAGAAGCCCTTTTAAAAAAAAAAAAAAAAAAAGGGAAAAAACATCCAGATAGATAATTGTCTCTTCCATCGAGTCCTGTCGGCCTTTTTAACCTAATCCCCACGGTGAGCTATCTTGGTTAAAAGGGAGGCGGCCCAGAAGACCTGACATAGGTCCCCTAGTTTAACAAGCGAACAACTCGATTCGCTACTAGATTCGCTAGGAGCTGCATCATCGGTCATCCCTGAGCTCTCACACGTTGACCGCCGAGACTGGCTCAACGTGCTTCTTGGTGGAGTTCTGGAAGAACCAGTCGAGTAGAACCCAGCAGAAGGGCTAGCCTAATATGTCTCCCCTGAAAACTGAAGAAAAGCACGAGAACGGAGAATCAGCCCGTAGACCCACGAGCATCTAAGCTTGCCCGACCGTATTTATTCATATAAAACGATACAGACCGTCTATCCATAGCTTCAAGTAGTTACCCTCTCCGGTAGGTTTTAAACTTGGTCCACATCGTCCACTGAACGAGCCAGTCTAACGCTCTGGCCGAAGCGTGGGCTTGTTGCATAGCATCGATTTGTACCCACCCAGCGACGGGCCATTGGTTTAGAGCGAGGTCCCAGTTCAGATCTCTTATTAGCTGCTTCACCCTCCCTTCTCTAAGCCAATCCTTCCCGTCTGACCTTCAGACTACGCAGCTACCTCATCTTACCACACCATCTCTGATAATTCGTGGCCAGATGCTGAAGCCTCGTGCAACATGCTTCCATGCAGGCTCGTGAATGAGAGCGCTGCAAGCCGTAAGCTGCTTATAGATCGTGATCACGCCTCCTCACCATAGCAGCCGCACACCACCTTCTCTACCGTGTTCAACCACGCCGACCCATTCCCCCCATGCCCATGCGGCACTCCAACTGTACCTGCTTCTATGTTGAGAGTCGATTGGTTCCCGATTCCGTAGAGGGACCACATAAGCAGCCAACCTATTCTCTTTAGATGCGAGTGTGACAGGCAACTTTGCAGCTGGACCTTGATAGTCAATGCAACCGAAAAGCATTGGCATGGTACTGTGGACTGAATTTACTGGTCGGTGGCCGCGGGACCCCATTGAGTCTCCTGCGCCTATCAACAGTTTAGACTTGGAGCACATAGGCTAGATTAATCCAATAGGCGCGAATTGCTACGAATTACCAATGAGGGCTTCCAAGTTTGGGGATCTATAGAGGACATATGTACTTGTCCAAGTATCACCTGGCTGCAGGACGAGGACTAAAGGGGAAAGGTATTGTATCTGTCACGGCCATACGATAATAGCCAAGTCGCTATCATCCTTACGCCTTAATCGTTCTGGGATCTTTGAGAATGCCACAGATCGGTTGCCTTGGGTGATGAAGCGATAGATACTACTTACATTGAAACTATAAGTCAGATGAGAGGAAGTTATCATCGTGGCCCAATTCGCAACGAGCGCAGACCTGCAAGAGCGGACATCGTTCGGATGAACCCAGGAATAGACGATCATATTACGACTATCAACATGACTGGTTCAACTTCCCTACTAATAGTCCAACCTACTACCGGACTTATGGCCTTAGATTAGTCTCATCACCTAGTCGAACAGAGACCGACGCTCCACGTAGAGGCATTGTTGCTGAATAAGGAACGTATGAATCTAGAGATATTGTGTAGGGAGTCATTGCGGTAGACTGCGGTGCGCAATCTCTATTCAATGCTCGGGAGTTCGTCTTGTATTAATGCGAGCGCGATATATACTATTAGTCAACAAATCACCCCGTGTTCTGTTAAGATGGATATGAAACTTCCAATTGATCCTATACCTTAGGTACGCAAAGGGCCTTGTGCAAATAGCATAGACGGAGTCATTGGTGCGGCTGTGTTTTTTTCCCCTGTGTTAAAACGGGTTAGCTGTTCATTATAGCCTGCTTCTTCGCGATGATAATGACTCTTATTCCTAAATTGCATTCCTTCTAGAAACCCCTTTTGCTTTTCTTGGTATGCTGATAGCTGAAGCCTCGCTCAGTCAAAGACTGCTCATCCTTTTCCCCTCAATATGATATTTACATTACTACTGTGAACTTGACCACCATAATGGATATATACATAACAACATGGGGAGCTAGAGGCAAGGAACGACTGCAGGAGATAGGTATATCAACCTTCACCGCTGGTTTCGAGACCGGGTGATACCAAGACTCTCCATACAGAGACTTGCATAATACCTTACATACTTAACGTAGTTACATAGACCTTGATGGAGGAGATATCGTGCAATGTTGACATTCTTTCCGTAGCCTTTTAGTGTCCAAAAAAAAAAAAAGGAAAAAAAGAAAAGAGGAAGAAGCAAAAAATACCTCCCAAACCGAATACTCGGTATCCCGCCAAAGTTTAAGTCAACCAACATATTATTCCGCACCCCAGATAGAAAAAAAAAAAGATCGCATTTAAAAAATAAGCATCTAGCTTCTGATCCGTTTCTGCTGAGATCCACCATCGCCGTGTTTATTGCCACCTTCCGAGTAACCCAACATCTCGACTTACACAAAGGTAGGGAGAGGTCTAGCCCTGGGCTATTGGTTCACGAAGAGCCAAGCTGGCGATCGCAAACGCAACTCCCTAGTTACGAACCAGCAGGGCTAGCAGGGCCAGCAGAACTAGTAGGATAGCATCGCATCTGCCACACACTGGATCGTCTTGAGCAAATTGGCAAACAGACCACTTCAGCTTCAATACCCAAGCCCCGTGTTACCTTTTACCCAGTTACGAATTGTCCAGAGCGTTTTCACAAGTTGCATTGTCGTCACTCTTGGGAGCGCGATTTTTTCTAATAAGTCAGTTCTCAGCTTTATACCTTGACTTATAGCTTTTGCCTTGATTACTCGTCACTCGTCACCCGTCACCGCATTGGCCGGTTCACGTTTACAGTTGCATTGTAATAATTCTTTTAAACTACCTTAGTATTACTTACTTACATGTATTTCTCATCCGTCATTGTTATTGCCATCATTATTCAATTTCTTTCTCTTCCATTACTCCATTATCCGGCTTCTCTAATTTATTAATACGCTACGCGTCGACTTATACACGCCTTTCCCCTTCGCGAGTTTGCCCCCACTGACTTTGGCCGAGACCATCTCGCATGACTACCTATACGTAACTGGCTAGAAAAATTATCCCGCTCTTCATTCTATTCGTCTCGGTCGGACGCTGGACATCCCGTGAGAGATTATCTATCCCAACCTATCTTACTTTACGGATTGTCGTATAATACGATACTGGACCTACATACGTGGTACCTACATACATACTTACTTACTTACTTACATACCTACATACGAGATACGCCATACACCATCCTGCACACCATATAGGTATTACCTACATTCTACTACGCAGGGTAATACGTATAATACGTAGGACCTACATCGAGGACTGGTATTACCTAAGATTTCCAACCAACTTGCATAATCCGTGTACTTTGACCCCCGCGAGTTTTTGCTGGGCGTCCCCGACGTAGTGTAATCCGGTTCCTGATTCCATATCCCTTGGTGGCCTCCGCGAGACATTCGGCGAGAACGATAGGTGACGGACGGAGAGCGAAAAAAAAGACGAAGAGGGATAATAATACCACGCTGGACCTGGTGATTCATCTTGACCGTTTTAACTTATACCATCTAAAAAAATTTTATACCGAACATACATTACTGTACATTATCGGAACTTGTGATTAGCAACTTTCGCCGTTGATTCCGTCCCCGTCCATTCCGTTCCATCGTCTCGTCCGGTCTTAGTTCAACACACCTCTTTTTAGGTACTTTCCCGGGTACCTGTCGGTGCGATTACGGGTACCTCGGTTCAACGCTATTGTGCCACGTTTAAGAAAGTCCCTCGGTACCCGCTATATTGTACAATACGCGAATACAATATCCACCGTTGCAGCGCAGTTGCGGAACGGTGCAGTGCAGTGCAGTACAGTTGCAGTGGAGAGTTGCAGGGGAAAAAAGCTGGCCTGTCCCCGTTTACAAGTCGATTTCTTCAACACCTAAGAAGGTACCTATCTAATACCTGTCTACCTGTCTACCTGTCTACCTGCCTACGTACCTACCTAGCCTTAAACGTACGGCATCGTACCCTAAAAGAATTAAGGGGCCCCACCTTCCTATAGGAAACTTCCAACCATTTACACACCTGTAGCGAGTTAATAGGTATTTCGGTACATCGTTACTCGTAATACCTAGGTTTCCCCCCTCTCTTGCCTCTTTCAGGCGTGTTTTCCCCTCTAGACCTTCCCCAGTAGCCTAGGTGCGCCAGCGAAAGCACGCTAGAGAGGAACCGGACTGCCCGCTTGTCATCAGGGAAAGGACCAGACGATCAATTTTACTGGATCCATCAGGCGAATCCTAAAAAATCCGCCATCATCCGTCGCATCGTCTCGTCAATCCCCTCTCTTCCCAACCCGTAAGTGGAAGTGGCTAGAGTGGCCAGGACCTGGTTAGCCAAGGGGCCTCAAGTGGCTACATCTTACATCTTTCCATTTATTCCCTGGCTTGTACCTAAGTATTAGGTAGTATTTTTCCCTTACGATCTTAACCCATCTTATTCTAAAAAGAGCCAATCCGTCAAGCCTCATAACGTCCTTGTTACTTTTGTCGCTCTTTGCGCTCTCCGCCCACTTCGTCCACTTCGCCCATTTACGTACGGCCATACTATTCTGAGAAGCCCCCATCCCCGTCTATCTATCATCAACATCACCCCTTCCCATATTCCCATACCCCTCCCTACTCACATTCACATTCATACACACACACTTATCCTCATCCTCTGTCATCCTTTCTTTCCCTCTCCTTTCCAAGTTCTCAGTTCTCAATCCGTATTCCGTGACCTCATCAAACCACCATCCACCCCCCCTAGATGTGTTGATACACACGCCATTTGCCATTCTTCCACAAGACCGACCATTCTCCGTTCGCCTAAAGTAATGGTCCGTCATTCGAATTACCTAGTCGTAGTCAGTTCTTAATTGAATCTGACTTCTGACATCTTTATTTCAAATCTTCCCATCTTTCGTTTCAATATCTAAAGGCTTTGTGCAACTACAAACAGCCCAGTGTATTATTCTTTTTTTTTTTTTTTTTTCATTATCAATTTATTGTCATTGCCAGCATTGCCCTACTATTTACGTTCAATCTATCATTATTTTATTCTCCATCTTACGAGTCCGCGTCTCAAGTCGGCATTCGATCTACCTTCACCGCAGGCCCGCCTAGTTACATGCAATAATTCTCCACTTTCCCTCGTCACCGTCTTTTCTGGTCGTCCCAGCGACTATACCACCAAACAACAAATCCACCAAGCTGTCCTTCATTAGGACGGTTGCGACACGCCTCTTTCTTCCACCTTACCTCTACAGTTACAACTCTCCAACATCATGTCGTCCCAACCTGACCCGTACAAGGTCCTCGGTGTATCTAAAGATGCTCAGCTACCAGAGATCCGATCTGCCCATCGGAAGCTGGTACTTAAATGCCATCCCGACAAAGTTCAAGATCCAAAGTTGAAAGAAGAGAAGCAGAAGGAATTTCAGCAAGTTCAGCAGGCCTACGAACTGCTAAGCAACGAGGCAGAGCGGACCAAGTATGATGACAAGGTCAGACTCGAAGAGCTGAGAAGAGATAGGGGAATGACGTCCACCTCGACGTCATCCCCTCGCTCTTCGAAGCGTCATGAAACCAAATACCATTTCGACGTTCGCGAGGCTGAACCACGGCCTTCAACATTTACGGGCTCGTCTAGTCCCCATAATGTCTACGGCCATACGCCTCCATCCCGCTCTTGGGATGAAGATATATATGCTAGGAAATTTGATGAGAAGGCTCGTTATGCGAGGAAGACAGCGAGTTATGAATATGAAAGGGAGAAGCCGTCTAGGAAAGATGAAGAGCGGAGGAGACGAAAGGAAGAGGAAGAATGGAATCGTGAGAAGGAGAAGGCAAAGGAAAGAGAAAGAGACAGAGAACGGGAGCGGGACATTAAAGAAGCAGAGCGGCTTAAGGAGCGCGATGCGCTAAGGGAAAGGGAAGGAGAGGGAGAGAAAAGGAAGCCAAGAAGGAGAAAGAGCGGCGGAAGGAGGACAAGAAGCGATCCGATAAAGACCGACGCAAGGAATCCGAGGAGAAGCATCGCCGTCATAAGTCGCCCTACATAGAGGTTTGTCCGGAGGACGAAGATACCCCCTACAACACGACATCGTCTTCCAAGCAGGACAAGAAGAAGTCCAGTAGTACTCGGAAGTATGAAGATGTACCCGTTGCCCCGCCGCCGCCTCGGGATACCAGTCGTCCACCGCTGCCAACCACCGACCGCGAAAGAAAGAACTCGGAGACTTTGGAGTCTGCCATTCGGTACCTGAGCAGGTCCGGCGGAAAGCCACCGACGCTCAACCGGGCGCAGACATATCACCCGGAATTCTCGGTTCGACATATCGCTCCGATCGCTGTACCGACACCGCCGCCCGCTGCTACTTCGGCATTTGCGCCTCCACCTATGGCCGATCCTAGGGATGATGAAGATCCGGCAAAGCGGCCGTCGGGAAGGACACGTCGCATGTCGCATGACACTCCTCGTTCGAAGGAGAAATCTCACAAGAAGACAGTGCCGACTCGAGAGGCAATTATCGTGGATGCCTCTCCAACATCCGCCACCGCCCGAGTAATACCCTCTTTTCAGAAATCACATTCTATTCCTATCCCCGTACAAGCCGACGGCCACCGGGTTCCGCCTCTAAGCCGCTCGAATACTGATAACTACTCACGGCCGCCTCCGGCCCCCGGTCTAGAACGCGCATCGACTTGGATGCCAGGTTCTGGTTTGGGCCGAGAGCGAAGTCGCTCACGCCATGCTCACCTCTATTCAGACGAGTCGTCGGAAGATGACCGAGACCGGCGACATCGTCGTGGCCGGCGGACGGGGTCTCCGGATGTTATGCCAACGCAATCCACTAAGCGGTACACGGTAGACTCGGGCGGAAGGGCTATCCCGGTAGCAGAACACTATTACCCAGAGGAGTCACCTAGGAGCTCAAAGAAGACCTCGTACCCTATGCCTAATAGCTCTGTGCGACGCACGGAACCTCGGCCGAGCTACTATACGCGTGAAAGCTATGAGGATGAGGTACCATTCCCTAATGTGAAATACGCGGCTCAGTTCAGTCCAGGAGACGTCAAATATACCGACGTTCCTCACTCGACGTTTCGGGAAGAGGTGCTCATTTGACAGCTTGTCGGAACATCACGGTTTATCCTAATCACATATCCGTGGTCGAGCTTTTTTTTCCATCGCCATCCTATTTCATATTTTCTGCAGCTTGAATTCGGCGTTCTCAGCGGTTCAGGCGTTTCCGATACATTGCCTGTTAAAGAAATTTTTGAAATACAGTAACGATTTGATGTCTTTTTCGACGGACTTGGTGAAGAGGCGAGATGGAGACCAGCTGGAAGAGACTCCTCTTAAGGATTCTATGGAGTTTTCTGAGGGGTGAGGGGCTTTTTGTGGTTCAACTCGGCTTACAGCTCAACGGGATAGTTCGATAGGTTCCCTCCAAGCGAGGCAAACTGATCCTCTGAGGCTCAATTGTTTATCTGAGCACGAGCTCATGGCACGAATCACCCTTGCCATATACACCGAACCCAGTTAGCCAATCATAAAGCTTGTAAAGCCATCTCACCTACCTATCTATTTGGCCCCCAATAGCGAACAAGCTTACTATCTCGCCTCTCCAAGCCCCACGAGTTTTACGAGAGATGTTTACCGTTGTTGGATTTTCGTTCTTTTATGATCATTTCCTTGCAATCTTACGTTTTACATATATACACATAACTTGCATATTGAGGAGCGAGTAACCAGGAAACAGGCTGGTTGGGAGTGGGTTTTTCATTTTGATTATCTCTCTGTCTACCGTGATGGATCGAAGCATGACGCTGTTGATGTCTTTTTTTTTTAATCTTTATTCATCCCGTCCCTTCGTTCATTTACGAGGCGTTCTGTAGTTAAGGAAGGGCGGGAGCATTCGCGGCAGGTGGGCAGGCAGGACATCATGATGGTTTGCCGCGCCCGATGGAGGTTAAGCATATGAAGGTACAGATGTACGCGACGAAACGCTACCGTATGAACAAAAATACACATTAACAAGGGCCTATTGCTCTCATCGCTCAGAATATTTTATGTTATTGTACTAAATGACGTGGTCTTGGTTACTCTGGTCTAAATTAAGGATAGATTGCATAAGATACCTGTTTGTCTGCTGATTTACACGACAATCGAATGATAAAACGCCCCAAAAGTACCTAAGGTAGGCAGGCACCTGAGTTGTTTCTAGTCAGTCAGCCTCAGATTATGCCTTGTGACTATGTCTAATGGGCGAGATTCGCTACCGTATATACGTTGTCTACGATAGGGGACACTGCGATTCTAGTCTTCAACAATGAAATTCCGTGAGGGTGATAAGCGATATAAATTGTGGTCTACAATGTACCTACCTATGTAGTAATTTTTCCAACGTGATAGCTTGCCTTGGGTAGTTATTTGAGAGCAGTCTAAAACCGAAGCCGAAGTGAACTATTTAGTGAGGCGAACGGCCCATAGCCTTCCATTTCCCGTGTCTCGAGAAATCAAGTGCATGCCTAAGCACGGCGAGAATTCACTACTAGGCAGCTCTAACATCGAACATCTTTTCTTCTTACCCTACCTGAGATTTACCATTTCGACGGCCATTTCACATATGCTCTATTTGGTGATTCTACAGAATTCAACATAGTATACGTTACGAGTCATTATTATGCAATAATATACTTACTGATACCCATCTTTCACTCCTCTTCCAAACACTTCCCACGACCCAGGAGACTAGGACCAATGAGTGAAAGCCGATGACCGACCCATGCTCGGAAGCCCGGGAAACCCCGGAGGTCTTCAATTCAGGAGAACCGGATGAGCTCATTTCTTATTTCTTTTTTGTTCTTCCGTTTTCGTTATGTCCTGTGTTGTTTGCTGTACGGACCGCTTTCGTGTTATCGGATGCCGACTCGGCTCGCACACGTAACGTTTCCTGCATACCTACACATACGTAGCCTGCTGTCTGCTCTGCCACATGGTTATGTGTACGGGAGACTACTGACTAGAAGGGGTCCAGGAGTTGAAACAATGTGGATAATAGTGAAGATGGGAATGATGAAGATAATGCAAAGATTAATAGGCGGTGCCAGTAACTCGCTTCCGGGACCCTATCCGAGTGACTGGATCTGACCTATAATGCCGTTTAGCAAGTAAACAAGAGGCGAATTTCAACACCGACTTTTCGTAAACAGTCAAGTTGTTTTTTGAAACACAGGCACGGGGGAGAAATTAGGTCCCCTGATTTGCAAAGTGGATGTAATAGGTCAGCTGGACGGAGAGCTTCGACTTGGATAGGTCGAGCGAGTATAAGCCAAGGGAGTATAAAGTTCTAGACGATCGGGATAGAATGTCGTCGGATGAAAGCCGAGACCGCCCTTGCGGAGAAGGACGCACGTCCCCAGAATTCCCCATCCCCCATTTGCGGAGGCGGAAACCTGATCAACACAAGCTATATATAGGTTCCATCAAAAAATGCGTGGCCGAGCTTGGTGCCGTCTACGTGGATGGCTTGCCGTTGGCTGGGGGAACTCGCTGGCGTCGCCGCCGCACGTGCCTTTGATGATGCAAGAGGGCGGATCTCATAGGATACCAAGCTCCGGGTTCCATACTTGGCCTGGGTGTTCGTGTTTCCCCTGGGCTGCTGCTTGACGTAGCCTCCGCTCAGGTATGATGACAGATAGCAGGCAGTCGACGAATTATTGGCTGGCGACTTCGTCGAGTATAAAGTTTCGATAGGCTGTCGATGATGCAGCCGCAAAAGGCCGGCTCTAGGGGTCTTTCTACTAAGACAGGATGGATACTCCACACTCCCGGGGTGCCTCTTTGGGACATGACGGGAACCAAGAAAGGAGGTACCTCAGAGGTATCTACTAGACTATGGAGATTTTCCACTTTGTATACAGACCCTATGCACGTCTTGGGAAAGGTCTCGGGGTCTCTCCCTCAAGTACCGCTTCCGCGGAACGCTAGTGTATATCATGGGAATGATTCGTCTTGGAGCTAGGTACTTGCGGGTACCAAAGGTAAGAAGGCACGAATAGACGTAGAGTATTTTTTCTACTTCTAGTATACAACTGACTACTGTGTACCGAATAGGTAAATACACAGCGCACTCGGGAACGACAACGGGGTTCCATTTTTGCTAACCGGACGAAGGGGACACCGAAGCACTAATATCAGATATAACAAACAGTTAGACTGTTGCTGTCTTTCTGTTAAACTCACCGCTTATTACCTTTTGTAAGCTTCAAGGTCATCGTCCTCGGTGGAGTTGTCCTATAAGCTGCTTCCCAAAGATCCGCCTATGCATTGACGAATCATTTCAACGGGCGTCAACTACCAGAATCCTTAACCCGAAATTGTAAGTTTAATACGTAGTTTACAAAAAGAAGAAGAGTAAATCATTGAAGCTTACGTGACAGTTGGGGAGGGACATGATGCTAAACTTGTGAGCTATTCGAGACATTGAGTTGAACCCCTATATCATCGTGTGGACTCGGGATATGGTATATCATACATTGACTTCCAGGCAAATAATAAATATCTTCGAAGTAGTTCTCTTGATATCTAACACATTTCAGTAAAACTCATAGTGACGCCTAATCATATTTTGGGTAACTTACATAGGAGGTAGTTAGTGAATAACGATGGTTTAATTCTATATCTCGAATTCATATACATAAACACTTTATAGCCATATAGAAATCGGGTTGAGTCGTATAGTTATTCTTTGAAATTTATTTATAATCAAGTATCCAAGTGAGTTACGCCGTAGTATGATATACGGATTTTACGAAATTTAACATACGCTGCTAGGTGCATTCGAAATCTCACTCCTATAGGGGAGTTATTCTCGTTCAAATGCATACCTTGGTACATATGATCTTTCACGATGCATCGTTTTGATTAATATCATTTATTCGTTTTTCTTTTGACTTTATGTAACTCAGGTAGGTATAAGCTATCGTTTCTGGTTCGCTAGAGCAAGCCACTCCTGAATTCTCTGTGCCGCGAAACGAGGCAAGTCCTTGTACTTCTTTTCATCATATGTGTCCTCTATAGCCTTCAAGAGTCGCTTTGCCTTCGATATAGTGAGCCTTTTCGCATCGAGGTAGTGCTCGGTTGTCACAAACTGATCTGCGTCGTCTGCCAGATCCCGCCGCTTCTTGCGCACAGCGGGACTATCTGTCTTTTCCGCAACGCAGAGTGAGCAACTGCATTCGAAGCCCCAAGTGGTCATCAATGCTGCTTGTCTCGCGTCGTAGTCGCTCGATTCGTCGTAGCTGTGGAAGATCTCCTCGCCGGCAACAATGGGCCGGGTGGCGCGGAGAACCATCAGGTCACCTATGTATTCTTTCTTGGCGTTGGCGACGCACGAGTGATTGATGTAGGCGGCCCAGATCCAAAGACCGGTGCTCGCGTTGCTTACGCCTTCATCCCCGAATTGGCTTCCCGGGCCAAATGCGTTGCGGGATACGATGTCGTGGATTCGGAACGTGTCGACTATGGGTCCATCTTCGGTCTTTGATACACTGCTACCATCTCCTTGGTAGTCGCCGTATAGGTCCATTACTTTTCCAATTTGAGAGGGGTTGCTGAGGAGCTTTTGTACGATAGCTTTGCTTAGACCAACAGGTGACACCCGGATCCTGTCGTCCCTCACGTCATATGTCATTGCCGTCAGAGCCTCTTTTTCGTGGCCCCAAACCACACAGAAAGCTTTCTCGCATATGACGATCTCCCCGGCAGGAATGTCGCGTGTCGCGAATAAGCCGCGGCCTCGCCCCTTGCTCTCCTCTACTATGGTGTTGCCAAGGAAGCTTGCGGCATCGACACGCGGACGGGCTCTAGATAAGTTGGCCCTAATTTTCTTGAAATTGTAGGCTCCCGTCCCTTGCTCGCGGAGGCGCACTTCGATATTTTTCAAGTAAGCGACGGCAGTTTTGTTATCGGGAGCAAGTTTTAGTTGCTGTTCAAAGAAGCTCTTTGCCTCCTGATATTCGCCAAGATTATACGCAGCAGAGCCAGCGCGGAAATACGCCTTGCTGTCAAGGTCTTGGGACCGCTCATCTTCCTTGCCGATTAGAGCAGCCTTCGCATCACTCTTTGCCTCATCTAGTTGACTCAGAAGAAGGTTGACATGAGCTCGATTGCGAAAAAGGTCCCGGGCTAAGTCGGGATTAGCTTCAGACAGAGCATCCTGCCTGGCGGCTCTAAGGCCGTCCGTATACTTTGCATGAGCTAGAGCTAATTTTTGCTTCTCGAGCGCGGCATTGCCCTTGTCCTTACAAGTCTTCGCAATCTTCTCTGCTTCCGCCGCATCTTTAGCCTCACCTATTTCCTCCCGGTAGACGATTAGGTCTGAAGGATGGTCAATCCTAATCGTGGGTTCCCCTTGATCTGTGAGAGTAAAGTAGGGCTCCTTTATGATAAAGCTAGATACCGACTCTAGTACCTCTTCGCCGTGTCTTGACTTATGCAAGCAAAGTTCTAGACGCTCCATATCCTCTTCTCCTTCTTCCTGCACCATGGTCCATGGTCTTGCTATAAGCGGAACTACTGGGCTCGCTCGCTTTACGGCGAGTCGACGGCCGCGGTGATGGGTTTCCATTTGGAGATTGGCCAATTTGATGGGCTGCAAATCCTGAAGCGGAACGACACATGGTGGATATACCTGTCCTACAGGGAGAGCCGGGAATGTACCTGCTCGACCTTTCGTCTGGGCCAGGTCCGGATCTGGCGCTCCCATATCGGCCATGAGAGATGCGCCAGTCGCTTGCTGTTTGGCGGCTGTCGCATCTCTCTTTTCCCGCGCCTTGCCAGCAAGTTCGGAACATTTCTTCAGCCTATTTTTAGCAGTATTTCGAATACGCTCTGTTTCTTGTTCAGTCATAAAGACCGTGTTCCCATCTTTTTGGGAAGACATCGCGAAAGCGCTGACGTCGTGAATGCGACAGCACCAGACTAAATTTTGTGAGCCCAGTCCAATGGAACTACTAGATTCTTTTCAGATCTACTACATATATTCGAAGGAACCCCTAACTCACAAAGTAGGAATTACTTTGAGTTATTTTGGGCAGTAAAAGTTTTAGCGAATCAAGCGCCTGTTTATTGCTAGATACCGTTGGAAACTAGATGTACTTTTCATACCAAAAAATTGTAGTTGAGGTACAAGCTAAAATTTAAAAGCAGACATTTTATTCGCTAATATTTTGCGACTTGATGCGGCTTGCATCGGTCTTCATTTCAACGCTTAGGGGAATATTTAGGTAGTATAGCTATATAGCTACCAGTATCCATCGCTACTTTGACTTGGTAAGTTAGTTTAATACTCATTTATTTCCCAAGTTTTCACATTAATATCGCATGAAGGAAATGGTAGTTTAGATAGTATAAATCAAAATCAATGAAAGGTATACGCTAGAGTATGTTATGCTAAGTCTATGTATTGACAACTAATATGAAAGTAGGGGTATATCCGAAATGACATGCAGAAAATCAACTGATGGTATGATGTTAGTAATATGGTTTGAGCGGTGTGCCCCGAGTGTTTCTTCTTGTGGTATATTTTATGCGACAGATTCCCTTGGGTTACCTTATTTCCCAAGTTTTGGGGGTTGTGTCCCCTTTTCTATTATCCAGTTTCCCTCCTATGTACAGGCTCTAATCAAACCAGGACGTAGAGTGAACATATCTATAACTGTTAGTATGCATTCCTTTCGGTTTATAAACTAGAGGATGAGACAACTTACCAAGCTCAAGCCCATGATCATGCTACACCAGAAAAGCACGTTGTTCGCCGTCTTGTGAGCGCGCACCCATTTCGTACGCTGTAGCATGACAATAGGTAGCTGCAACATCTGGCAAACGAATCCGTAGCCACGAAGCTTCTTGGTGATGCACGCCATGACAATCTCGTGTCCGATGGACGAGATCAAGAACGTAATGACCGTCGCGTTGCTGCGGCCGATGGTGGGCTTCGATGTCGCATATACATGACGCCGGAGGAACGAGTACACCGGTACATTCCATTCACGACTGAACTCCATCCAGTCGGTACTGTTCCACCAGTCGCTATAGAAGTGACGGTCCGCGAACTTGGTGATCTCGGCAAAGGCACCTAGGACGTACTCAAAGATAACGAGGAATACCAGTAGGAAGGTTAGCATGAAAGGGAACAGAAGCCACGAGATATTCTCGGCAAGGATGAGCAATGTCTCGGCTGCAGAGGAGCTGTTTTCTAGGCGGACCGTGGATTCTTGCAGCACAGGCAGGATGAATTCTTCCGAGATGATGGTCAACAGGAAAATGCAGCCGAAGGTCGCGATTATCTTAGCTATGAGCGATGTCCAGTCGATAGATTCCTTGCGCGGATACTCGAGCTCATAGCATAGTGTCGGACAGAACAGATAATCCATATAATTCGACCACGACAGGTTCCGAGGGTACGTTACGTTGCCAATGGGGCTCGTCAACTCGCGAGCCAGGTCCTCGCGCAACTGCAACAGACCCTGGTCGTCTTCATCGCTATCGACGTCCATATCTTTGTGCGCTAGGCTACCCATTGGGTTATCAACCGAAGGATAGACGTATGCTGGTGCCTTGGAGGCACCGTGAGGCTCGTCGAGGGCGCGTAGTCGCTTTTCAGTTTCCGAAAGGTGGCCGTTATAAAAGGCATAGGAATGCATCTTCATGAGTAGAACCATGGTATGCAATATGAAAAAGACCTGGGAAGTCCAAGTCCAATGGAAGATAAAGGGTATAGCAATCCAGAATGCGAGCCAGGCAACCTGATATATGCTCTGGATGGCCATACCACCCTTCTTCCACCTTAACGACCCTTGGCTACTTCTAAATAATTTTTGTAGCGGCAAGCTGACAACGGTACTGGCGACCATGGAGAAGTCGGCAATAGCTAAATGAGACAACTTGACGGTGAAAAGTGTCCAAATCTGGACGCGCAAAGGGTACCCTGTATCTTTATAGTTGCGCAGCATCGAAGTAATTCCCATGATGGCCAGGCCAATCCAGAACAGGTTGAAGAAGCCATGAAAGTCGCGATAATCGGATTGGGGATCGAAGTGGGAGACGCGCGAAGCGAATTCGATAGTTGGGAAGATACGTTGTCGCTGTTCCGCTCGAATCTGTTTCCGTGCACTAGACAGAGCTTTGGTCGATGCGGGAGCATTTTCGGGTACAGGTGTCGAACGACCACTAGAATAATACGAATCAAATCAGTCCAAATAGATTCTATATATCTCTGTAGAAGTGGAACTTTATAATAAGTAATCACCTTGTCATGCCCGAGCCAGTTTCCTCTATGGGTGCCTCGAGGTGTCCATTTCCATTGGTAGTAACACCGCTGTGCTCTTTAACGAGCTCGGAAACTTGAGCATGTTGAGGTTTTCGCGGCCGTGGACGTAGAATATGATCATGACCACCGTTTGTCTCGATGTTGGTGGAAGACATTATGTCCTTCGCGTGGAAACCAGAGGGGTGGGATTCTCAAGGTTTCGGTGACAGACAATCGATAGGGAGACGGCAACCGGTGCAAGCTCTCCAACGATGTAATAGCGAAGTATCCAGGGGTATGGTTGCGACTGTATGTACCTAAGTCGCGTATTATGTAGCTTTTGGCGAGTCAGGAGAGTTTCGGGCTAGTGAAGAGAAGTATAGACGACATATGTAGGTATGTTTAGACGATGTTTAAGGAGTGTGTGTACTGTATGTTAGTGTGTGTTAGGGTGTGTTAGGTACATGTGTATGTAATATAGGTATGCTTCGTCAACGAAGATTTACACATCCAAGTAAGAAATAAGAAAAATAAAAGACGATAAAATAAAAAAGGGAAAGTAATAATATAAAACGCTACTACGACGGCGTCATATATCGATCGATCGAATGCGAATGCGATTTTCGCCCTATTCCAAGACTTTGAATTGCGACTCGACAGTAGACAGTGGACAGTGGATGACACGCAATCCAAAAAGGAAACACCTAAGCCAAACTTGCTAGGACTCTTGCTAACTCTGCCACTTTACCAATATTGTTAAAGAAAATGCTGTCATTTGATTCATTTGCGGGAACAGAGCAGCTGTCGGTACCTGCGCTATAAGCAATCTCTTTAGGGGTTACTAGGTACCTGGGTCTGGGTTTAGCTTCTAAAGTAATAGCTGCCTAGTGAAATTCGGTGGGTGCTGAGGTAGCTGCTTCAGGGGATTCGAGGGGTTTCTGAGGTTTCTGAGGGGTTGGAACTCGGCGCCGAGTCCCCTAATCCATACTAGCGTTGTATTACTTACATATGTACATGCCTTATGTATTATGTATGTATGTATGTTACACGTTTGACGTCACGGTCCAAAAGCTTAGTTTCCCTTTTAGCTTGCGCGACGTCAGGGTGCATAGATCCAAGCAACTCTTTACATATTATTTTCCTCTAATAAACCATCAACCTTCCTTGGCTTGAATTGTTTCCATACATGTATTCAAAGTTCGGTTCCCGGCACAGACATAACGGCGACCAAATTTAGATATTTATGGATTGGTTATGTGGTATTACCCGTCAGCACTTATTACACACCATAGCCACCATTTTTTCATACCTAACGGATAGGTATGAATAGAATATTACATTACACATACACTAAAAATAAGCCCGGCACCGTTTTCATATTCATCGGAGATTACAAAACGCAAACGCGTAAACCAGTACGAGTACGACTAAGAAATCGGCCATTTATACTGATAGCCCGGATGGTCGTTCAGAAGATGCGGCTGTCCGAAAAATACCTCCCGCGCTGTGACCCCTGGACGCTCAGTCTCTGTTCGGAACAGCCCCCTTCTTCGTAACTCGGGAATTATAAACTCGATGATATCTTCAAACGAGCCAGGATTCACCACATGCGCCAGATTGAAACCATCCACATCAGCTACCTCAGCCCATCTCTCCAGCTCGTCCACAACAGTTTTGGGACTTCCTATGATTTTGGGCCTATAGAATTTATATCGTTAGCTAGGTAGTCTTCTGGGTTAACCTGTTGGCATCTTAGATCATTAACTTCACTTACATCATACCCCCGATCGAAAGGAATTCGGCAATTCGAGCCTTGGTCCACTTCAATCCCTCGGTACCAGGCACTGTAGTAGCCCATCGATTAATCACAGATCGGATAGCCGGCTTGTCAACAAGTACTAAATCCTCGTCATCAGAAAACGACGACAAGTCATTTCCCGTCCATCCGCCAAATAGCGCAAGTGCGCCTTCGCGGTCGCCGTACGAAAGAAGCTCCTTATACTTAGCCTGTGCCTTCTCATCCGTCTCGTCGACAATAACGGTAACACCCGTAAATACTTTAATGTGGCTCGGGTCCCTACCGAATGTCTTGGCTGTGGATCGAAGCGCGTCGACCGACTTTCGCACCAGTTCTGGAAGCTGACCACCCATGAACACGGCTTCTGCATGCTTTGCTCCGAATTCTGTTCCGGCTTTAGAAGTTCCGGCCTGAAATAGAAATGGCGTCCGTTGGGGAGACGGCTCCGAAATGTGCGGGCCCGGTACTTGGAAGTATTTTCCCTTGTGGTTGATTGGGCGCACTCTCCCAGCCACCGCGAATTGACCCTTTTCACGGTCCCGAATAACGGCATCGTCTCTCCAACTACTTTCCCAAAGCTTTATCCCGGAGTGAGTAAGTGGCTAATTTCGATAAACCGCTAACGAATTGGGTTCATACCTTGTAGACCACATCCATATACTCCTCCGCAATCCGGTATCTCTCATCGTGCTCGATCTGCGTCTCTAGCCCAAAGTTTCTAGCTGCACTTTCGAGGTACGATGTTACAATGTTCCATGCCACCCGTCCTTCGGCTAAGTGGTCAACTGTCGAGAATCGCCGGGCCAGAGCGTACGGCGCATCGTAAGTAGTAGATGCAGTTACACCAAAAATCAGATTCTTAGTTGCGGCTGCCATAGCCGGCACGGCGTATAGCGGGTCATTGACAGGGTATTGCGCGCCCGAGGCGAGTACCGGGTCGACATTAGCTGGGCCTTTATAGACGTCATACGGGCCCAGAGTGTCTGCGATGAACATGGCATGAAAGTCGCCTTGATCTAAAAGCTGCGCCAGCGACGTCCAAAAGCTGAGCTTATTATAGTCGTCTGTATGGTTTCGCGGGTGCTTCCACAGCCCCGGAGACAGATGCCCGGGTGTCGTCATCACGAAGGCATTGAGAAGAAGTTGTTTCTTAGGCTTCTGTGCCTCGCCTCCGGTCTCAGTGGAAGACGCCATTTTCTACTCTGAATCCTATGTCCGAGTGGTAGAACACTTTTAATAATCGTTCTTGTCGGATTACCTTCTGGTACTTCTGGTCCCTGGAACAGAGTGGTTATCAAAAATCAATGCAAAGTATAAGTGTAAGTGGAATGCAATATTGTTTTTATTTATAATTAGGAAGCATCTATCTATTTCCTTTCTATGAGTGCGTGATAGGCTCCAAATATTCCGACTAGCCTGCCACAAAGGTGTAGATATGGACGTGGGAGTTGAGAGTGTTATTGGCCTACCCCGATTCTTCCATCATGCTCCGCGCGGATTGCGTGATGCGAGTTCGGTATTCATCATTGAGTGCAACCTTTTTACGAAATATTAACTATAATCGAATATGTATGAAGAAATACATACACATAGTAGTTAGTTGAATCAAACATGCTTGTGAATGAATATGTTCACTGCTAATTTGCTAGATATTTATCTCAAGCTATCACGACTGAAACTACACATGGATCCTATTCGTATTTTGATACTAATTCCGTTAAAACCATAGAACGCTGTGGTCAGGACCATTTTTTACGTTGTTTAATTTGGCCTTATGTCAACATCTTCATTGGCTCATCAGATCCTGAGAAATCAACAGTCCATTGCCGTTGGCCGACATCAACTCGTGGTCGAAGCTCAACCTCGAGGTCATGGTCAGGCTGGTCCAAGGAAGCAGCTTGGGAAGACTTCTCTACGGGAATCTGGGGCCAATGTCCCTCTGCTGGACTTGCGTCAAAGCGAAGGATCAGCATCGTCGTGAATAGCAGGATTTCAGCACTGGCGAAATGACGGCCAGGACAGAGGTGTGCCCCATTTCCGAATCCACGAAGGGCTGCTGGGTTGTGGCGCTTAGCTCCGGCATGCTTAAGGAAACGTTTATGGTAGAATTCAGATTCGTTGTCACCCCAGTTGCTCGGATCGTGGTGCTGAACCCTGTAGGGAATGAATACTGTACCGCCTTTCTTGAGGAGATAGCGTCCATCTAGCAAATGGTCCTCGAGTGCTCGACGAGGGACTAGTCCAATCCCGTGAACACGAAAGACCTCCGAAAAGGTTGATTGCAGGATAGGACAAGAGTTCTTTATCCAATCAAAGTTGATAGTGCAGGTGCTATCTTGATGTTTCCGCACGGCCTGTGATGCTTCTCTGCGGCAGTCCTCGAGGACATTCGGGTCTGAAAAGATGTGGTAGACGAGCCAGAACGCCGTTGGTATAGTGTTGCTGTTAAGAGCGATAAGGCCATCGACTTCAAACCTCGAGACGTCCTTGGCGGGTATGCCCTCGTGAAAGAAAAAGCCCATACGTTTCTGGATATATCCAGACGCCTGGTCTTGACCGTTCGCGGCTAAGTAGTCGTCAAAAGCTTTCACTAAAACTTCTCGAGCTTCCAGGCCCTCCTTAGCTATCCATTTTGGAAGGATGCCGAGGCTAAGGAGCGGTATCTTGGGTTCAAATTTGCTGTTATAATTGGTTAGAAGAAAACCGTAGTCAATTTGTTAATACCTAATACTTACAGCCAGGCAGCGATGTTGTTAGGGTCTTTCATGGGATTAAGGGGGCCGAAGACGCTATCAGTAGTGGCACCCATTATTGTCTTCCGGACGAAGTCATAAAGGCGAATGACCCTCGGTCCACCTGCTGCCAATATTGTGAGTGATGGTTCCAAAATTTTGATCGCTTCGCTGTTCATAGCATCGAGATCCGCGCCGGCGGTAAGGGCAGGGTGAACGGCTTTGATTAGGCGAGACAAAAACGTATTGTCAGCGCCGGCCACAACATCGCTGCCAACGATACCGAGGGCGGTTTTGCTGACCCCTAATATATTCTCGCATCCTTGGATTTGCAGTGGGTCGAAAGAAAGTGATTTGAATAGCCGTTGAACAGCCGGGATGAGGGTGGTCGAGTTGATAACGTACAAGCGACTGCTTGCAACGCGGAGCGTGTAGATAGGCTGTTGGTACTTCTTACTAATTGCGAAATTAGTCTTAGTATTGTGTATTATTATTATTATTATTATTATTAAAATGCTCGGGATGCATGTCTCATATAGGTATAATAATGCCCTTTCCTACGCCTCATCCCGATGATGGGGCTGATGTATGGGATCAGACCTGGAGCTAGGGGCGGCTCTCTTCTATCATGCGTAGAGATCAAGCGCATCCATAAGAAAAGATAAGTCGACGCGAGAATGCCAAACAGCCCAACTAAGAAAGGGGAAGCCCAGTCACTCATAGCGAATGATGCTGAGGTTGAGGTTTTGTCTGATAATGCCAGCCCCGAAGAAAAATGGCGGTAATGATGCTGATGATGAATAGGTTTACACCTATTGGATATACAAAGTCGAAGAAATATTGTGAGAATGCGTATTAGTAAAACGAAGTAAGGACTGAATCAAGGGAGGTCAACTCTGGCCAACTGCACCTTTCGTAAACTTGGTGTAACTAACACGCTTTCGATATCAACTCCTGTGATAATAAAATGAATAAACTATCACTATTGCCATTATTACTGTTAGACTCATTTATTATCATTATGATTTGCGATGTTTGCTAAGATATATCCTTTAGACTGCCAATGGTTTCCCCAGCATATACCATACCCATCGACATTTTTCGTGGAAGTTATTGAGGACTTCTTTGTCTCTGTGGCCTTGGCCTTCTTAACAACCTCGGCTTTTAACGTAGACAGTTTTAGCATATATAACAACAATAAGTGTAAGGGTATACCTAGGAATAGAGTTATCACACCACCACACCACCACACCACCGAAAAGTAGATCGCGGTTAACTTGAGAAACTGGCGTTGCTATCTCCACCTATAGGGACTACTCACGGATGTTACTGTGTCAATTATATAATTTAAATGCTAATCTGGGAGTATTTAAGTTTCCGGCGACTTATACTAACATATTGTCCATTAACTGAAGGGGCGAGATGAAGAACAACGCCGCGTCAATATTAGATAAATATGGTAGTATATTCTTTACTTACCCCTCTCAACATAGACTGGAGTCTCAACAGATGGACGCGTGTCTGTCAGAATATGATTTCTAACTGCAATGTCACTCATTGGGAAAGATTAGGAGAAAACCTTTGATGGATAAGCACGACTATACAGCAGTTGTACAAGGCGATCCTGCATTTCGGGGTCTGCTAAGAATACCGAATGGCTCCAAGGAATCGTTAGTACGGCTATCGGAAAGCGCACTCTATCTTTCGGTCCGGTCCACGCGGAAAGGGCTCTAAGCGAGTATATATGCCTGAAGCCAAAACAGTCCGGGTTGGGAAGAAACTACACAGGGTCTATAGCCCGGCCTGTGAAACCGGAGGATTGTGTTATGTAACATTGTGAAGGCGGCCATGATTCCACATCCTTTAGGTAACCCATGAATCGAATAAGCTATGGAATACATTCGTTACGCGTCGTTGATTCTATTGAAGCTTCGGCGGATGCTGATGCTGATATGCTTACCCCATTCATCATAGAATATCTATGGGGGTTTCCTGGTACTACACAATTACCTCTCGTGTCCGTGATGATTTGCTGGCTAACTAAGTTACTCCAACTACCTCACCACCTATACGCAACGGTACTGACCAATGGTCATGTCAATGGGTGGTGGCTGCAGCCACACGAATATCTTTGAGAAACAAAGGTATTCCTGCTTGTCTGACACGGGATGCTGTAGGAAACAGGAGGGGTGCTCAGGGGGAGTTATTATCTACCTCTAATGAGACTTGTTTGGAAGCAGTGAGGCTCTTGCTTCCTGAAAATCTCGAAACACCGGGATTTCACCATTGAAACTCGAGCCTTGGAAATTGACCTCCGAGGAGGCAGGGATGAGATTAGTTGTAGTAATCCGAACATGAGGAAGGATTGAAGCTTAGTAGGCACATAATTCAAAAGCGAGACATCCCGCCGGAGGTTATAATGCGCGAGGCCGGGGAATAGCATGAACACGACTGACTTGATATCTTCGCGTACGACGAGAGACGCCTCGTTCCTTGGCGGTACGGCGGCCATGTGGGTTGTGATTCGCCGGCGCTTCCCCCGCGTCGTGCCTACCTGCTCTCGGAAAGAAATACCCTTATCATAGGGTCACAAGCTTTGTGATGGGACAGATGACAGGATCGTCGTCAGAGCTAGTGATGTCAAGAAATCCTATCGAATATAGGGCGGACAGAAGGTTCTCGTGACTGTCCAGAGACGTGGGACATCGGGATATTGGGGAGCCCCCAAGTCACCGTCCAGATGCCGACGATGTAACACGAAGACTGAACCTGCTCGTCTTTAAGTAAGGGGCTCCTGCTCCCCTTTCATCGCCTGTCAAGGAGATGGGTTAGATTTGCACACGGTAGGACTGCATCATATAGCCCACTGGATCTTGCCACACACGCCTGCAAAAGACAGTGGAGATGCGGGTCGCCATAATAGGTGCAGGTCCTTCCGGGCTCGTGACGCTGAAGTATCTCCTCGCTGTAGAGAATGCCTTGGGGGTAGAACCGGTCGAAGCCCGCATCTTTGAGAGCGAATCGGGGATAGGAGGGACGTTTTTGGCGAGGACTTATGAGGACGCTGAGGTAAATATGGATTTAACTATTAGGTGATTCTAGGCTGCCGACGCACCGCAATTTGCTGACTTTCCGTTATTAGCTAGTATCCTCGAGACAGCTTACAAGTTTCTCTGACTTCCGGTTCAAGGACGACGAGCCTGATTTTGTCAGTGCAAAACGCTATCTTGAGTATCTCAATGAGTACTGCACTCACTTTAAACTATGGCCACACATAACCCTTTCGTGTCTGGTAAAGAGCATTAAGAGCCAGAAGGGAGGTGGCCACCTCGTGACATATGTGTTGAGAGGACAGCAAAATTCCTGGGAATGCGATGCGGTGGCCATCTGCTCCGGACTTCATGTCGAGCCTGATATCCCTAATATCGAAGGCATCGAGAGGGTACCGGTAGTGCTTCATTCATCTAAATTAAAAAGGAGAGACCAGTTTGGCGTTGGGAAGACTGTGTTGATACTGGGGAGCGGCGAGACCGGGGCTGATATCTCAGTCCTTGCCGCCACGTCGCCAACGGAGCGAGTAGTAATGTGTCATAGGGATGGCTTCCACTTCTCACCAAAGGTAGGTCCACCATAAGAAGTCCAAGGTAGGCAGATAGTTCAGCCTAGGCTCACTAACGGCGTAGAGAAACCCGAACCCGAGATTCATATTTACCCGGCGAAGCAGCCCCCTAGATCGCCCCCAAGTACCAATCGATGTTTCGCGAGCGAGTCTTTTTGATACGGCATACGTACATCCCTGGCTTAGGAATAGCAATGCTCTATGGACGTACTACAATTACTACGTAAGGTGGATCCTCTGGATTTCATGGGGTACGACGGACGGGATAGACCAGTGGATAGGGGGGAAGCCCAAGGGATGGTCTACTTCAGAAAGTAGGTTCTCCGCAATTATTAACTAACTTATAGGTAATCTGATACTCACATGTACCAAGTCTTCTTCAATAAGTCGGGCTATAAGCTTAGTCCGTATATCGATGCCGCTTGGAAAGCTAAGGCGCCACAAGGGTTCCTAGGCCGCGTCCGCTCATGGATAGTTCGGACGCCTAATACGGAAGAAATTTGCCAAGGCCGACGAGTTGACGTAGCCCCTTGGCCGGAGCGGATCGACGAGAGCGGCGCCGTTGTCTTTACGGACAGCGGGCGACCAGAGTACGCATATATGAAGAACAAGATTATCAAACCGGATGTAGTTGTCTTCTGTACAGGGTATACACATCAATACCCCTTTTTGGGAGATCATAAACGCGATTCTCGGTACTATGAAGAGAAGTTAGTTAGAAAGATATGGCCTCGTGATGATCCGTCTATTGGTTTCATCGGCTTCGTGAGGCCTAACCTAGGTGGAATCCCACCACTTGCTGAGTTCCAGGCCCAGCTTTGGGTACTCAACCTCCTCGCGCCGAGACGAGTGATCAGTCCACTACTTCCAAGTGACGAACCTCACTATCAGCTCGTGCGAAAGAAACACGCGCGTATTCGTTACGGCGTCGACCACGAGAGTTACGCATACCAACTTGCACTAGACATGGGATCTGCGCCGTCGTTTATAGACGTTCTGCGTCTTGGTTTTGCTAGTGGTGGTGGCGGTTGGTATAAGCTACCGCTTACGTGGGCGCTCAGCGCCAACTTCAACACGAAGTTTAGACTCCTCGGGCCATGGAAATGGGACGGTGCGTCCAACATCATGAATACCGAGTTATGGGATACCGTAGCAAGGAGGCAGATATTCTTCGGCCACTTTACCCTGTCGGTCGTCCCAATGTTCATTTTTGGACCGATGAGTTTTATCGTCTTTCTCTATGCCTCTGTATACGGATTCTTTCAATATTTATTCCAAATGTTAGCGATAAACAGGCAGAAACATGGTAATAATCCGTAAAGGGGATCTCTCTTGTTTTGAGGGGTTGGGTAGGAATAGGGGAGAGGGGAGAGGACTATAAGCAATATATGACTTGTTTTGGAGAAGGGTTTCGATGGATAAAAGAAGTGGGGTTAAGATATTTCTAATCCTCAAACTCGAATAAAAAGAAAATTAGAATTAGGCTATTCACCCTAACCCCAAATCTAGACGTGCATACGCGATGTAAACAAAAAGAAATGACCCCGACCCGATTTGAACGGATAACCTTTCGATCTGGAGTCGAACGCGCTACCGTTGCGCCACGAGGCCATATACGAATGTGAATTTTTGTTAGTGTAGAACGTTTATAGCGCATACTTTTTTGGTGGATTTACATCCCCACTCCAAACAACAGGAAAAAAGGGACCATTTTCGCAGCTTAGCATTCGAAATAACTTAACCTAAAATATTTACGTCAATATTACAATGGTAATACTGTTACAAAATGGATAGTAATAGACATATTTAATCCAAACAGGGTATCGTGAAATAGCACGATGTTGCGATGAATTCCGCGACTTATTTGTAAGTTATTCTATTTGCAACGCTACACCCGTATTAAGAGACATAAATAAACAAAAAAGGAATAACGTATCGCGAGTGGTGCTCCCATATTCGTAATTCATAATATTACCCCAAGGGAGATGGAAGTCCCATCTTCCCATACAAAACCCGTAACTTTTCCCCCCTTGTCTTATGCAAACACAGCAAACACCAATGACTGGTATTCCGATACTAAGTAGAGAGATCTTGTCTAAAAAGCGAAGAGCATGAAGTATCCATCTACCCTCCCGGTAGTGTCCCGCCATCATCTTCCAGGTGGAAAGTATGTGGGAAACTATACTGTTTGTCTGACGAGAAGACCTTGTCGAAATGAGCTGCGAACGGATCATCCCAGAGTGGATCAGGAAGATCATCCGCGCTGGCTGTGGAGAAATCAATGGAGGGCACGCCGTCGTCGTCTACAGTCGTTAGTGTTGACGTTGGATATCCCTGCGACCCAAACGTCCTAGGAGAATAATCACAAGCTAGAGATGGGACTTCGGATGGTATTGTATCCTGCGTGCGTTCTTGTCGAAAGAGTTTAACGAGGTTAAGGCAATCGTTGATTTGCGACACGTTCCCGTTGCCGTTGTCTGTTAGACGTCGGTAAAGGAAAGCCTCGAAATCGGCGACTGTACCATTGCCGTCTTGGTTATCTCCTCCCGCGCTGGGTTCGGTTTCAGTTACATCGCAGTCTGTATAAGAGGTAGGTATATTAGTATTGGGTTACATAAGTAGGTATGAATCGTGACTTTAGTCACTTACATGGTGATGGGACCTCGGAAGTCGCATCTAGTTTGAAGATGATCCTATAAATCTTTTTCCACTTTTCTTCTTCCGATATACCACGCTGCTTCTTTTGCATCTCGTGTTTCTGTGCTTCGTCAATGGTATCAATATCGGTGTGACGGTCCCGTACTGGACAGGGCGCCTCCGAACGACGGTGTCGTTGGAGGTCGTATGCGTTTTCAAACTCGGCGAAACAGCGGTCACACCGTGGATGATCGGAACAATGATTACGATATATGTGTTCTCTGTGCTGTTTCGTTAGCAACTGGTACATCACAAGATTTAGAGATAGTGGAACGCCAAAACTGACTTCAATCTAGGTATCGTTCGGCCTCCGGGTACGGCGCATGCTTTCCAGGCCTTCGTGTTATATTTCTCGGGATTGTTCTTATAGAATGGGCAGGCGAATTGTTTCTCCTCTGTAGCAGGTTCCGACGATTCCGCGACTTCGCAGCTGGCTGTATGGAATGAATCTGGCACCGGAATACCTGTTGGTTTGTCCTCGGAAACATTTTGCCTCGCTGTATGCCCTTTCTTACGCACCTTTTTCCTTTTCGGCTTACCACCTATCTTACTAGAACCGGTCATATCGTCGAAATTTCTTCTCCGACTCTTTGGGTCCCTAGGAACGCTTTGGTCAGGAGAGATCTGTCTCTTAGTGTCGATGTGTCGATGAGGTAGTGCACCGAATTGGTGACTACCTGATACACCCTCGATACCAGTCATATTACCTTGAGTAAAATTGAATAATGAAGTATCATTGTCTAAGCCATAAGGCTGTTCACTGAAGTAGGACCAATAACCACCCTGATGGGGTACGGTTATTGAATCTGGGACATTCAGCCCGTTGGAGCTTGGTAACTGATTCATGTTGAAATCTGTTGGTTCGGTTTGACTTTTCAATGTTGAAGAATTGCTTTGGTGAAGGCTTGTGAGCTTTCGATTTGGCCGCGGCGGTTTGCGTGGCCGTGGAATGGCCACCGTGTATGTTGGGTCCTCTAGGCATCTCTGCCGAAGACATTGGAGCTTCTCTACAACTCGTGAGATGCTAACTCTCGTTTCCCAATTTGTATCGAGCAGCTCGTTACATGTAAGATTCATCAAGTCCGCGATATAAGGACTCAATGTCTTGTCTGTGGTGATATTGTTGACCCACTACATTGTTAGTAGAGAACCCGGTATGTCCAGGACTATGAGACTTACCTGAGAAACGCTCATTTTGAGCTGTGCATCTGATAAACCTCCTTGTCTTGGGATGACACTAAAGAACCCATCGTCTCTTTCCTCCACTTTATTAACTCGTCGATCTGCGTCAACTCGAGAGAGGGCGAAAGCTTTGACTCCCTCCCACCCACAAGTCATCCAAGTGAGAAGCTCGAGGAAGACACATCCAAGAGACCAAATATCGTAGGCACTGTCGATTGTTCCTTTTACATCAAGCTCCGGGGCTCTGTAAGTAGGCGAGAACCCAATGGGACGATCACCTTTGTTTTTTTCCCTGTGGTGATTCAGTGTACTAAGACCAAAGTCGCCGAGCGTCCAAATGAGATTCTTATTGCGAGGATTGTTCTGGGACAAAAGAATATTCGAAGGCTTTATATCTCCATGACGTCCGTAGTACGATGAGCCAGTCCCGAGCGGATGATGGCCATGATGGATTTGATAGAGGGCAGTAGCAATTCCGAGAGATTGCTCTGATATCCATCTTGAGAGAGAGGTCTCTGGAACTGGGTTTGGATTGTCTTTCCAGAAAGAGTGTAAGCTGCCACCTTCAGCCCATGGGAAGAGCAGGAAGAACGAACTTTCGTGCCGAAACGCTGCCAAAAGTTTGACAACGTGGAGGTGTGGGGAGACCACGAATGGCCTCAGAGCGGCTACTTCGCGCTGAAAATCTTGAATATCCGGGGAGCGCAGTTTTTTCAGAGCGAAATATGACTTGTCCTAGGGAGTGTTTAGCCACAAGATCACACATTATGAGCTGGCTTGCGATACTTACCTGCTTTTCCCCAAAGTCGTGATGCCGATGATGGATCTTAACTTTTCGAACAGTACTATAGCCACCGATTTTGATGTAGGGGGTGGCAGCAAGATCATCGTCGGAAATGGGGAGGATAGCTTGCGTGGGGAAATCGTAGAGAGAGACATCTGTCGTTGGTGCGCTTAGGAATGGGGACAGGACAACCCATTGTGTCTCTACGAAAGCTTCGATACTTGTTGTTTGCCACTTGTCAAAGCAACGTGACGGTTTTTCGTGTTGGAAGTAAGCATGGCCGATTGGGAGCAAGGAATCCGCAAATCCACTGGAAATAAATGATGGGATCGTTTCGACTTTACCGATAAGAACCAGGGTTATAAATGTTTTCAGAAGTTGAGCCGCCAGGTCTTCTGACTCGAGGCTCGACTTCCGAGAGCTTTTGTTCTGGCCGGTAGCATCTTCTATAGAGGTACCCAAGATCTGAGCGGTGTACTTGTTGAGGATGGATTCGGAGAGTGTTGGCATAGCTGCATTGAGTTCTTCCCTCACCAAGTGTGGTGTGATGGTATCGATTTGGTTTTGTGGTAGAAATGATCTTGATTTAGCATCAAGACTTCTACACATTGACATGATGAGTCGGGTACGGAGAGGAGAAGAGGTAGGTGAGAAGTTGTGAGAGGGCGGCACGCGCTGTTCGTTGTCGATACGGGTCTGTTCCGCTTGGCTTGTCCTGAAGTTTATAGCACTCAGTTCTGACGGATGTTCAGACCATGGACGGCTTTCTAGGCCTTTGAGCCGCAAGCCATCCTTATCGTGATCGCTTTTCTTACCCATGGCGATCATGGTTATAGGCGCAGCGGTACCATGTGTAGACTTCCATAAGGTTACCATGAACCAACTGACAAGTCATTGGATTGTGTTGAGTATTGAATCGAGACTGCTGAGAGTATCCCCTGGTTCCTATGAGATCCAAGAACCAATGAGACAACAGTCTGATATTGACACAGAAGAGAAAAGGAGCGACTAAAGGTAAGTAATTGAGTTGATGTTGCAAAAATATGTTAGAGAACTTCTAAATTGAAGCGAAGAAATTCAGTTGGTGTGTTATATAAGGTACTTCTCTCATTGTGAGGCCTACAGATGCATAACTGCGTTATTGCGCATCGGCGCAATCCGTCAAACACCAAGACTTGTACACTGCGTATTAGGCGCTCTGATTCGTCCAATTCACTGCCCCTCCATCTCTCCAACTGGAAACCCCTCTTACTGGACGAAACTGGCAGGATAGTATCTCGTGGATATGAAGAGAACCGAGGCGTGCTGTAATCGAGTTCAAATTAGAAACTTCGTAAAGAAACTAGGGAGATGTAATGTCGGGGTTGGCGTTGAATGTATATAATGCATCTTATTTTGAATTCTGTACATGTACATAAACTGAGGGCAAGCAAACGACACCGACGGGGCTCAAGACCTGTCTTATCCCTAATAGGAGCAAGTCGAGACTAACAACGCCTTACATTTTAATGCCCATCCCATAACACCAGCGCTATCCAAAACAAATCAATACAAGAACGGACATGACAACACATATACATATCCCCCTCGTTCTCCTGATGGGCTTTTAAGTGGTCCAGCTTGGTAGGAACATATCGTTTCAGGGGATTCCGAATGCTAGTGCAATATGCCTTTCTGCCCTCTAACGAAATCTTTAGGTATTGCTTCTAGAGCATTTTGCCATCTGATGTGTGCGGCGTCTGCTTGGACAATATCACCCGCTTCCCTATACCAATGCTCCAACCGCTCCAATTCGCCAAGGAGGTATCCCATATCGGGATCCCATTGACCCTCCATTACCGAGACTATCTGTTCAAGATAGTGTACCGACAACTGATGGTCCGATTCCTTGGCAATTGGGTCATCCTTTAATAAAAATTGATTTCTGTGGTAATGAGCTAGCGAAGTTAGGGCAATGTAGATGAAGAATTCCGTATTGTATGCGATGCCCTTAGTGTTTTCGAGGACCGTGTTAGCAAGCTCGAAAACACGATCGCCTTGCCACAGCGTCTGGTTTCCCAGAATTAGTAATTCGGTTGCCTGAAAGACGGTCAGTTCCTCTATCGCCGTCGGCATAGGTCCTTGAACTAGCCGCTTGAAGTCACAGCGGCTTTGGAGACGACGATAAGGTTGGGACCGGTATTGGTAAGCTCGTGGGATAAACAGTATAGGATAAAGTCTCGGTAACGTGTCAGCTGGGAGGCCGGAATGATGTTCTTCGATCAGAAGTAGCTTCTCGGTACACTCAAAAATAAAGTCCCAGAATTCCTCATATTCATGAGTGCTAAGATATTTCCACATTCCCTGGAAAAGTCTCGCCAGGGGCCCATCGAGCCGAACAGCAGACGCGTATGCTGAGAGATACCGCCAAATCTCCTTGACAACCCCTTTATTTGAGGCGTCGAGTACGGTAATTAACAAATGCAACAATCCATATATCGACGGCTTTTTAAATACCAGGTGCAAAGACCTGAATCCTTGCTCGCACATCACACCGCCCCTTTCATACTGTCCAACAGAGAATAGCCAGTCCGCATTGGTAATATCTGTGATCGCACAACGCAACTCGTCCCCGCGATAATGAGCCGCGCAAGCAACCAGTGGGGTGTCTGGTGGACAGTACCAATTCCAGGCTAAATCTCTCGCGCATTGTAAGACGAGTTCCTGGAGCGAGAGATTGCCTGGGGAGTGCAATGCCTTGGGACTCTCGGGGGGAGGTGTGAGGCAGCGTAAGTTCTCAGGAAGATTTTCAGTCAGACCGGGTTCCACGAGATCGTATTGCGAAATTCCTTTCCTCTTAAGATACGCATCAATAGCCACCTCCTTTCCGTTTCGATGAAAGGTAGTGCGTTTCCCGACGGCGTTTCGTTGACGCTGGACCTGTAGCATCGCAATAACGTCTTTCTTGCTGTTGTTTTTACTAAACCCCCACTTGTCGAAGCGCGATTTATACATTCTGACACTGCCAAGGCGTCGTTAGCTCGGGAGTCTATAAGAGATGATGATAGTCTGACGGCTCACGTCGCTCGAAAACCTTTCTGGCGCATTATCGCCATAACTTCCTTCAGTGGCCTATTCTCCTCCAGGTATAGCCGTCGTATTTCGGCTTTGTGGGTTTCCCACACTTGGGCCGAATGCTGCTGTGAAGGATGAGCTTCCCCGGTCTGCGATGAAAAGACAGTCTGCATAGGCATCGCCGTCGACTTAACAGATTCGAAATCATGCCTCGATACGCTACTCGAATCACTAGGGCTGGAATCGCTCGCAGAAGGGGATAGCTCTGGAGAAAAGGTCTGCATGATCGGAGTCGAAGAAGAACTGCGATAAGGCAGCATCATGCCGGCGTCGAGGTCGGTCACATAATTATTAACCGTAAAAGTAAAGTCGCTATGCATTTTGACTTCTGAAAAGTTCACCAGAGGCAGGCCCCCTTTTCAACTAGCAAGATCGTGGTACGGATAGATCCTTGGTCTGCTTTGCCGCACACTCGTGTAACAATAGTCGTTTTTCCTGATAGACTTGGTTGGGTAATGGGTAATACTACTGATACGATTTAGATAGTAAAAAGACAGAAGAAAAGTCGTCTAAGTCCACAGGAGGCAATCCCAGCACAACGGTCCGAATGATATTCTTACAGTTAAAGTAGAGAAATGGCATGATTACCAAGTGGACGGTAGAGAGTACGATAGAAAGGTCATCAGCCCTACATGTAGGCAGCATAGGGCTAAAGGGGGGTTTGATATTGAGTGGGGATTGTTTGAATATTTAATAGGTAATCACAACAGTTACATAGGTAGCATGTGTTTAAGAAGTCTAGAGATGCAAAGTGGGAGATCGGATGTCTTGCATTGACGTAGGTAACTGTACCGTAGTAATAATCTTGTACCCGGTTAAGTGGTCTTGGACTGGCGTGGTGTATTTAGAGGAAGAAGCCGATGGGCAGCTTGTTAGAGTATAAGTCAGTGGAGTGACGTTGCCTCGTATGCCCTTTTCGTCTTAAAGGCTTGACCCTAGCGTAGGCGCGTTTCGACGTCTGCCGGCAATAGAAATGAGATAAGGTGATGGCCATGGCGATGGTCATGGGTATACCGAGGCCGAGCGAAAAAGGAGAAGAAGGAAGGTTTGTAGGCGAGGGGAGAAGCGTAAGGAATAGGCCAGGATGAGATTGAGCGGGATGTATACCCAAGTGTGGAACTTGGTAAAAGAGAAAGGGTCGGGGGGTGTTGTGTCGGGGGCGTATCGCGCGTGGAGGCTATCGTTGCTAAAATAATTTCAACTAGCACTTTGCCCTGTTATGGCCCTTGCTTACCTCTTAGCAACTTCATTTTGGTTAGCGACTCGGCCGTTCGGTCTAGTCTTCCTAATTCACTCTCCACTGTGACCCGCCACTTTCACGTCTAGCGCTTGCTCGACTGGATTCTGATCATTTTGTATACTTCGTTTGCCGCGGATCGCGGGTCCATAAGGTGTAGTTCTCAAGCCACTCCCGTCCGCTTTCTATAAGCTTAATCAATAGACTGCCGGTCGTATTTAGACCAATCGTGAAACAACGTCCGACACGAACAATTTTGCATTGGCGCCTCTTCACAAGGTGAGATCGTAGACTTATCCCCTGGTTGTAGGTAAGGCTGCGGCTGTCAGCTTCCCCCTGGATACTACCGCATGGATATATGTAAGACACGGAGCCCATACGCGGTATTAACGTACGCGTGCGTTATGTACGTTTGCGGTGCAGTCGTGCAGCGTTACATGTCTGGAAGTGGGCCACGTGGTCGGGAGGTATCGTTCCCAAGATCAGGTAACGTCTAGATGAGATTAGCACATGCATTCATTTCCCTTGGTACATGAGTAGTACTTAATTGAGCGCCTTGAGCATCAGTGCATGGCGCCATATCTGCGAACCCGCTTCCATAGTAAGTAATTGCGAGGGTTAGTCTTCGCTACTCCTCCGGTAGGGCGATACCAAGCGGTTCAGATTTGCCGACATATCAAAGAAACCAGGGGCTCCCTAGTCCTAACGGGGGGAAAGGGGGGGTCTCGGGTTCGTACTCGTCAGCATCAAGTGGGAAAAAATAATAATAATCTAATCTATTGATCAATCATGGCGGGACTCGAGTTTGAGTGGATCTTTTTTTATGTGCCGTTACTATCCTCTTTTTTCTCGGCCTTTTGTCATCTCTTCTCGTGAGAATCTCGTCCACGATGCCCATCTCTTTTGCTTCTTGTGCCGTAAGGTACTTGTCGCGTTCCATCATATCCTCTATATCTTTCAGACTGTATTTCTCATGATCAAATGCCGCATTGAGATGCTTCCGGTAGATTTCATTGACCTGCTCCCGCGTGCGCTGTATCTGGTTTGCATAAATCAAAATGTCGCTTGCGGGTCCCTGTGTTCCGCCTAAGGGTTGGTGGATCATGATGCTGCTGTGCGGTAGGGCAAACCGTTTCCCTTTTTCGCCCCCCGTGAGCAGCAATGAGCCCATCGAAGCTGCCTGGCCTAAGCACACCGTTGATACTGGCGAACGAATGTAGGTCATAGTATCATAGATAGATAAGCCGGCGGTGACGGAACCGCCAGGCGAGTGGATGTACATGGTAATTGGCTTATCCGGATTGTCGGATTCCAACCAGAGTAGTTGCGCCACTACCGAAGCCGATACCATGTCATCGATAGCCCCATTCAGGCATATTATTCGTTCCTAGCTTGTTAATCCGGGATGGCCAGAATATACTATAGTAGATAAGATAGGTAGGTAGTTATACTTACTTGTAATAGCTTAGAGAAGATATCATCTATGATATTCAAATCAGCAAAGCCTACCTTCGATAGTAAATAAGTCCGAAGTCTACTAACATGTCCTCCAACCACCAGACTGTTCAGTCAGCTATAAGATCTATTTGCATATATTCCATTGACTTTTCTTACAGTAACTTCTGTGATATATGGTAAGGGAATAGCTCCTTGGGGAGCTTGAAAGGGACTCGGAGGGGGGAATTGTGAAAAACGACGAGTACCACGCCCTGTCGTTTTCGTCGCCGCCCTCCAGAGAAACCGTTGGCAGTTCATAATATTTAAAGGGAAAAATGAATCATATAAACTCAGAGACCAGATCTGCTTGAAATATAATAGAGAACCGCTGTCAAAATAAACTTTTAATGTCGGTCCCAAGGTTCTGGGTATTGAAGGCACAGCTTTTACTCAGTCAATTGGAATTGGAGCTGGAGCTGGAGCTATGACATCCCCCCGCGGTCTTTTATGATTACCTAACTTAGATAAGCCGATAAGCTAGGTACCTTTGAACTAGATATTTTCTAATCCGTAAATGTGCTTAAAGTTTTGTATGCGTTATCAGATATCTACCTATCTATCTACCTATCTATCTACCTATCTACCTCTATCTAACCTGCTTTGCATCCGACATCCCACTACCCTACAATAAGCACCAATTGGAGTTGTTTCTTCTCAAGCTTTCATCCTCAACCTTAAATCTTAACTTATAATCCTCTACATTCTGTCTTCTACAGCACAGCTAATGTTATGAGACTATGTAAAGCACTGCGGCAGAACAGTGCCAGACCCTGTCAATTCAGAACAATTGCCCCGCGTTCCAATTATCGGCACTTCGCAGATGATCGAGGTCAACATGACAATACACAACTCGCAAGCGATCGAGACGATGTCTTCGAAATTCATCCCGAGACCAAGACGGTAAAACGACAGTCGGCGATTTGCCGCTGTCCCCTGTTATGGACCCTACATATTGGGAAGCCGTTAAGCGACACCAAGTTCCCAAAGCAAAGCCCGGGAAACCTCTCAATTCAGTCGAGCGCCAGCTCCGAGCCAACCCCTTCGGTACGATCATATGTCGACCAACTCCTATTGCTACCGTCAGCTGCTGATGTTTATACTATATAGCCAAAGCTCTTGGATCAAAGCTGCGAATGTGTCCATTAACTCGCACGCGCCTACCCAGCTCACTTCTCCAAGACTTTACCTTTGTTTCCCACCCCGAAACTGGTGCACCGTGGTTGATTCCGAATAGTGTTATACCAGACGAAAATCCTGCCGATGAAGAAGTAGATGCTCAAGGTATAGCAGAAGCTATAAACGAGGCGGAATCAGAAGAGGTAGAAAAGAGCAAAGATGCAGAATCTGCGCAGGCGGGCTCTCAAGAACCGGCTTCCTCGACTACTACTTCAACGAATAATGGTCAATTACAAGGCCCGAATGTTTACTGTTTAGCAAGGCGAGATCTTATTTCTTCTATAGGCGTAAAGGGGTCAGGTTACGATGGGGGCGCCAAGCGACTGGCGGGGTCTGTTCCACGGTACAGGCCTCTAACAAGCAGAGTTGTCTGGCGTCAGGACATGGACAGCTATATCCTCAACATGATGCGACAGGGAATCGCGGACGACATCTTGTACCTCTCTAAACTTTGCGCGAACGATAAGCGGTACTATATCGTGAAGTGCTATGGCTGGAACGACGTGAAGTATAAGTACAACGGAGCTATACTTTGGTTCGGGGAGCCGGAGGAAGACGTCCAGTCAGGCCAGACCCAGAGCCAACCAGGTCCGTTCGCCACGTTCGGTATCGAAAAAATTGATATTCAAGGCATGAAATATACTACATCTGTCGCCGTACACAATATGCCGATGCTCTTGGGATCCGAGCAAGCGAATCGTATCAAAGAAAAAGCCGATGCCCTGTGCTACGGTTCCATCTTCATGCTCGCTGGACGGCGAACAACAAACCTTCAGCTAAAGCTTTGGAAGTTACAAGGCTACCTAGCCAACTACACAGATATAGCATAGCCTAATAAAACAAATTCAAATCTATCTTTTCACAGGTTACACACGACTTCAGACATTTGACTTGAACGATATGCTTGTCATTGTTACTAGGTATTAAGATATTAACTGTTATGTCACAAATCAAGGCTAGCATATCTATGTCTACCTACCTGTATTAGTACCAGCGTAGAGTTGCTAGCTATAACTTTTGCGCCACTGATAATTCAGATCAGTTTCATGAAGAGTTGTAACATACCTCCTATGGGAGCATAGGACGTCTCAATGCCTCTATTTTCCACACGACCTAACCTTGGGTAGGCAAATTATATAAAATGTTCATTTATTATTACACTAAAGATATTCAGAATATTTTGATGATCTTTCGGACCTTTAATTAGTTATATCATCAAGTAAGAATAGATACGTGCTTGTCGATAAGGCAGGAATACATTGGTATACAAGTCGACGAAATGTTACTGCAATATCTATCACTTGGTTCATTTCGAGCATCGTGGATCGAAAAAATTGAATTTCATGAATAATCCATTTCATCTACGGATTAACCGACCAGTATCTCTCATAAGGGCATAAAGTACATAAGCAATCCGGAATGCAACAACCAACTAGCAATATCTAAACCCTGCTAGAAATTATCATGGCCCCGCGACTCGGAGGCATGAGGAATTATTGAGAGAAAAATGCCTAAAACACGACGTCACCGGAAATAGAGCCCGAAACCATCCAACTCCGAAGAACTTTTGCGATTCCCGTTTCCTTTCCTGCCGTTTAATGCATTTAATCAACCTCCTCCATGGCGCTGTCGCCAGTCTCGGCGGCAGCAGTGTCAGCAGTAGCTGGCACCTCCTCAACTTCGGGCTCCTCGTCGAGGTTTAAGCCTAAAGACACCAACTTGTGGATACGCTCCGCAAAGCCGGCAGGCTCCTCAATGGTAAAGCCGGAGACGAGCAGGGAGGTTTCGAACAGGAGCTGAACAATGGACTTGACAGTCTTGTCGTTCTCTCCATCAGCCTCCACCTTCTTCTTGAGTTCCTTGATGATAGGAGACTTGGGAGAGATTTCAAAAGTCTTCTTGGAGCTCATGTAGCTACTCATAGAGGTGTCACGGAGAGCCTGGGCCTTCATGATACGCTCCATGTTGGCGGACCAGCCAAACTGGCCAGTTCGGATGGCGCAGGGAGAACCGACCAGCTTGTGAGAAACAACAACCTTCTCAACCTTGTCGCCGAGAACGTTCTTCAAGGACTTAGCCAGGCTCTCGTATTCCTTCTCTTCAGCCTCGCGGGCCTTCTTCTCCTCTTCGGTCTCCTCAAGATCGAAGTCCTTGGTGATGTCAACCAGTTTCTTACCCTCGAACTCCTTCAGCTGAGTCATGGCATACTCATCAATGGGGTCAACCAGGAAGAGGACCTCGAAGTTCTTTTCCTTAAGAGCATCCAGGAAGGGAGACTTGGATACAGCCTTGATAGACTCGCCAGTGATGTAGTAGATGTTCTTCTGGTGGTCAGCCATGCGAGTGACATAGTCGGCCAGAGAAGTCTGCTCATCGCCAGACTTGGTGGAGTTGAATCGGAGAAGCTTGGCAAGGATCTGTCGGTTCTGGGAGTCTTCGTGGATACCAAGCTTCAAGTTCTTAGAGAAAGCACTGTAGAACTTGTCGAATTGCTCCTTGTCCTCGGCAATCTCAGTGAAGAGTTCGAGAGCCTTCTTGACGATGTTCTTCTTGATGACCTTCATGATCTTGTTCTGCTGCAGGGTCTCACGAGACAAGTTCAGGGGTAGATCCTCAGAATCGACAACACCCTTGATGAAGCTCAACCACTCAGGGATGAGATCAGTGGCGTCGTCGGTGATGAAGACGCGACGGACATATAACTTAATGTTGTTCTTGGTCTTCTTGGTCTCAAATAGGTCGAAGGGAGCACGCTTGGGCACGAATAAGATAGCACGGAACTCAAGTTGACCCTCAACAGAGAAGTGCTTGACGGCCAGGTGGTCTTCCCAATCGTTAGACAGGGACTTGTAGAAGGCAGCATACTCCTCCTGGCTGATGTCCTGGGGATTTCGGGTCCAGATAGGCTTCTGCTTGTTGAGCTCTTCCTCTTCAATGGTAGTCTCCTTGATCTTCTTGGTCTTCTTCGCCTTCTCCTTCTCTTCATCCTCGTCGTCGACTTCCTCAATCTTGGGCTTCTTGTCATCACCCTCTTCGGTTTCCTTGGTCTCCTCAGCTTCCTCATCAGGAACCTCCTTCTCCGTCTCCTTCTTAACGTGAAGGTAGATGGGGTACGAGATGAACTCGGAGTGCTTCTTGATAACCTCCTTGATCTTGCTCTCGTTGAGGTACTCAGTCTGCTCGTCCTTGAGGTGGAGGATCAGCTTGGAACCACGGCCAAGGGGCTCGCTTTCAGTGTCAGGCTTGACGCTGAAGGTGCCACCGGCAGACGACTCCCAGATGTACTGCTCGTCATCGTTGTGCTTGGAAATGAAGGTGACTCGGTCAGCCACAAGATATGCGGAGTAGAAACCGACACCGAATTGTCCAATCATGGAAACATCAGCACCAGCGGTCAAGGCCTCCATGAACTGCTTGGTGCCTGATCGGGCAATAGTACCCAGGTTGTTGACAAGGTCCTGGAATCAATGTTAGTATACATCTACGAAGAGTAGAGTTATTTACGGGATAACTTACAGCCTTCGTCATACCAATACCGGTATCACGGATAGTCAACGTCTTGTTCTCCTTATCAGGAATGATGTCGATACGGAGGTCCTTGTTGGACTCGAGTTTGCTCGGGTCCGACAGGGCCTCATATCGAATCTTGTCGAGAGCATCTGAGGCGTTGGAGACCAACTCTCGTAGGAAGATTTCCTTGTTGGAGTAGACTGTGTTGATGATAAGGGACAGAAGCTGAGAGATTTCAGCCTGGAACTCGAAAGTCTCGGCCATCTTGATTAAGTGTTTGAGAGGAACGGGGAGTCTAGAAGAATAGGTGGTTAGCTTAGATCGCAAAAAACGGGGATATCATCAAGGGTTGTTATATGGGGAAGTGTGATCAAAAATAAGAGGGGTACGATGGCGGGGTGAACAAGAGTTTCGCACAAAGCGTCAAACAGGCCCAATGGGTTTTTATCAAGAAAATTAGGAAAAACCACAGGCGTTTGTTTCTTATGCTGATATTTCAATTTTCAATGGGTAGTTGGAGAGGAGAGGGAAAAAGGAATTCTTTTTGTGATGCTTAACGAAAGGCAGAAGACAAGGCTGATAGGTGGGGGATGTCTGGAGTAACGGCGGGGTTAAACTTACCAAAAGGTGATGAGATAGTGAGGACAATTTGGGGTATCACAAGAGAATAGGTTTCTATGTTCCCTTCTTGTTAATAGGAAGATGGAAGAAGAATGGATGGATTGATCTGAGGAAGAGAAAAAAAGTTGAGAAAGTTGAGGAGGGAAAGGGAAGAAGTATTGTTCACGAAACCGCAGTCCGCAGCTAGAAATGTTCTTCAGAGCTCTTTCCTTTCGGTGCACGGCCCCACCATGGTTTCTATTGAATTCTATGGCAATTTTGGTTCTAACCAACGGTATCGGACTTTCTGATTGGTTGAGACCTGCTACCGGGCAACTACTGTGGACCGGTGATTGGACGAATGCATCCAGGGCACTGACATGCCAGCCCAGGTATTCTAAACATCTCGAGCCTTCCATCTCTTTGCGGTCGGTGCCTGCAGTTTCTCCAAAATTCTGGAACATTATAGGCAACCTGCTGAAGGGAAATTCCATTCAATCAGCCTAGCAAGCCTGCCACATTGTGCCGTAGCTGCCTAGGTACATATGTACCTAAGCTGCTAAGGTACCTAACGCACAAAAACATTTAACTTAAGGACCCTGACGATCAGAGTGGCGATACAATTGGTTTAGGACTTGTTTGATTTGACGGAAGTTTTTTAACTCTGCATACAGTCTTACAGCCGCCCAATTTCCCTATTCGTTTACAGGAGAGATGTTTCAAAATTACTAGTTACTACTTTTGCATTGATTTTGAAATGTTATATTCAAAGTGGGTGTTCCATAGCCAGTTGAGATTCAAATTTTCTATACGGAATAGTGCATCTGTACCTATCTTGGTACACAAGGCACACATGGAAGTCTAGTAGAAGCTTCTATGCCCTTGCCAGACAAATCCACAATCCACAATCGTGGAGGCAATCAGACAGTCTTGTACATTCCCCCACTTTCCTGATAAGGTAGTAAGGCTGACCTCGAGACAAGGAGAAAGGGGGGGGGGGGGGGAACTTCGGTAAATCATCGGTATACTCCACTGAGGCTGAAGCTGAGGCTCATTTTATGGGCTTGGCGTAGAGGTTGTAAGCAAACACGAATATTCACGATTTCTACCACGCTGCTATAAGTTTTAGAACATCCCTTGAGTATCTAACTTGAAAGCTACCTACCTCTTAGTGGATGGGAATGCTATAGTATAGATATCTTTCATCTTGCCCCATAAGAGACTTTAGCATTACATAATTCGATATATGTACTAGCTTCAAATGTCCTTCCTTTTGGTTTGAAAATCATAAAATACTGACAGTTCTCATGCTTGAAGCTGGTATACAAGATGGTCTGGATTTAAGAAACCAGAATTTACTTGGAATAATCCATATAACTGGTACTTGTCATATGTAATTTTCATAGGCTACGCGTTAATTTCTCAGTTCACACAGACCCCTATTAAGACAATACCTAAACCAAAAATGACATTGGTATAAATAGAAACAATGAGAAAGTTGAGACATTTTAGTAGCCTAGGCTATATAACAAAGGGGTGCGTTCTAGCATTATCTAGAATGGGTAATTCTCAATATTGTACTTGCGATTCACATGAATGATGCTTGAGAAATTCGAGGTCTGCACAAACATCCAACCCCCTATACATGCCTAGGTATATGTACAAAGCCACTTTGGAACATAGGACTACTAATCACGATCCCAAGTCAACATTAACCATAGTATACAGTATTCCTAGCTAAATACAGAGAGAAGATTTAGGTAAGTGGCCTCTTTACACTATCAGATTACGACAGTAGGAACACCTAGTCAGGGCATATATTAGTTCGGCCTATACTCATACAGAATCATATCCTCATTTCCAAGAAGAATACCAAAAAAGAAAAACCCGAAACAAAATGCCAACCAATTTCTCAAACAACCTCAACAATACCCGCATCGCGCCCCTCTGCCCGCCGCCCACTGTTTCCCTTAGGAATTACTACCCAAAAGCTCTAGCTACCCACGCCACTACTGCTGATATACGAAGCTATCAAAAATCTTCGATAAGCCTAAATTTTCCCCATTTTATCAACTACAAACCCCAATCATCATACGGCTTCATGAGCTCATTATTCTTCACGCCTTCCGGGAAATCTTCCTCGCCAAGGTGTGTAGTATGAGCCCAAGGCTTGAGTCCATTCTCCTCCCTGATCGTCTTGGAGAAGCAGCCGCTCCAGCCCTTGCGCGGATACGCCTTATTCACATCGTCCCTGGTGACCGTATCGATGATCTGCGGGTTGATGCCCATATTATCATAGACGGTTGCCAGTTGGATAAGCTGGCCTAAGAACGTGATCTTGCCAACGGTACCTAGATCCTGGTGTCGGATGATAGCCTCGGCTACAGCTTCGGCCTGGGCTGCCGGCGCACCGAGATCCTTGGTTAAGTTCAGTGCTAGAATTCCCCCGTAAAATTCGAATGACAGAAGCGTTGCTCGTAAGTTCTCGTGCGTGGTACCGATGTCGTGAAGGAGGCACGTCAGCGCCCACGTAGACAACGAGAGCTTACCGAATTCCTCGGGAAACTGGTCTTTGAGAATGGAATAACCTGGTCGTTCGGTTAGATCGAACTTTAAAGGGGTTTTCGCATGTGATTGCTAAGTAGGAAATCCTTACCCCAGTGATAAACACGCATTGAGTGATTGTATGTTTGTTCGATAAGATGCTTCTTCGCGTACTCTTGAATCTTAGCTACAATAACGTCGTCAGAGGGAAAAGGGATGTCCTTCACTTCAAGGGGTGAAGGCTTGTGCCGATATGGTTTCCCCTTGAGGATGGCATTGCCGTCGACTGGAAATGCGCTCCATCCGTGTTGTGTAATATCATTTGCTGTCGCTGCTGGAGTGGAAGACATGATCCTTGGTGTTGGATGACCTTCAAAGCTGTAGCCTGATACATTCGAATCTGCTATAACATTAATACGTGGACCTCCGCCCCCTTTTATATGATTTATGACGCCGATGGCGGGGTATATATATCATTCTTACCAAAAAAAGTATTTGTCAGACTTTAGTAAGAGATAACTACGTCGAATGATATCTCTTGTTCGGGCTTTGATCATGTATAAATTAGGTTGTTATCATTTATTATGACTGTAATTCCGCGGGATTATAGTCTTCTGCTAGTCTTGTACCTTAAGCCTCCCCTATCCTCAGCTTCATCGCAAGTCTAGTACAGACGAGGGTTTGCCTGGCCGTGGTACGGAGCTATGAGTACACAGTTACCAAAATTACTGTTACGACATCTCCGGTAGCTATTAGCCCCTAGTCGTGATGCTCTTCGCGAATGGACTTAGTATGAGACTCAACGCCAATCCCTGGAATTGACAGTCTACAACAATCCCTTCTACAGTAGGAGAGTACAGCATGCTCTAACTACGCTGATATCTCGGGGTATTTGTTGGAGGAGCTGGCTATAACCGGTTCACATTGACATCTGGGATAGGATATCGCCGTAAAACGAAGAACGCCATATTGGACTTTTCTGGCGTTTATGTGGGCCAACTCATTATGTCCAGTACTACGATCAGAATCTACATTGATGATCAGCAATCACGTCGGGGTTTCAAGGGGAGATGAGAGATGTTGACAAGATACTTACCGGATTTCATAAGACCCAGCTCTAGTCATGTATCTGACCCATTTTACGCTTGAGTAGTTACTCTTTTCGAATACCTTCAAGTATCGGACAAGGAGACCGGAGCTGGTGAACATCAGAAGACTGAAGTTCAAGCTGAGAGGCGGACGTGACCAGGCCTTCTGGTTTGTCATGCTCGTGAGCTCCGCCTCGGCACTCAAGACGAATTCGCTTTGACCAGTAAAGCGGCCAATCTTCCAGACGATGTTATTCTCGCTTGGCTCGTACTTGGCCTTTCCTTGAGTGCAACGCTCCGTGATACGAGCCGTGTTTAACGGAGTCGGAATACGAACAACGACGTTGGTAGCGAATAGCTTGCTCCCGAAGTTCGCCTTGACGCCAATACTGTACTCTACTTTGGTCTTGCCAACTTCATTAACGATGGCGTGCACCTTGAAGGGTAAATTGACGTTTTCGGTCGCTCGGTATCGCATAAGCTCAAACTCGCCGTCGGGTGGGATGAAGGAGATAATTCGGTCGGTGTCGAATTTGCCTAGCTTTACGCATTGATGGAATTGACAATCTTCCAAGGTGACACTTCCGGCAGCTGCTTTTGTAGCTTTGGTCCCGAGCTTGTTGCCGCTGGGTAGCGACTGGAGGCCGTCGTGATCTAATAGAAGACGGTCGTTGAGCCCGAACTTGCATTCCGGAGTGCCCGAGAGATACGCGCGCATGATGATTTGGCCAGTGACATCAGCACGAAGGACAGTACCAGTTGCCGACATTAGAAGGTTGACATCCTCTATCACGTCGACGAAGGCCTCATTCTTTCTGTACTTAACATCGGCCTTCCTCCACGATAGGGCGCCAGTTGCCTGCATGGTAATCTTGGCGGAGTCTTCGGGTGCGCGTTCGGATTTGACACCTTCGGTGGTGATGTACATCTTTAGGGTGTCCGTCTCGGTGTTTTGAGGGTATCCGAAGTCGATGATCTCTAAAACAAGATATCCATTAGATGATAACTCCGTAATGGGATGGGAATGATAAGAACTCACCATCCAGAAGCTCGTAGACCAGTACGAAATTGTTCTTGACGGCCTCCTCATCGAACTTGCCGAAGTAACCTCTACCAAGCTGGATTAGCCGGTAGAGGAATTCGAACACCAGCGCAGCATTGGCATTGCTTTTAGTGATAGCAACTAAGTATATATTTTCATGCTTGACGTGACTGAAGGTCGTGCTTCCGAGGGTAAGGATAGGCGAGCGGACTTGAGGATTGGATATAACTTGGATTCGAAATACATCGGCAAGACGAGGCCGGCAATCGTTCCGAAATGCTCGGAAGATGAGGTTTTCGCCTTTCTGATTGAATATTAAGATGCCGGAAAGCATCTTGCCGACCTCTCGACTCAACCCTCGTCAAGGGGAAAAAAGAGGGTATGACGAGAGTCTTGTTGGCTATCCAAACCAATTTAATTAATCAAGTTGGGATTTGGATGCGGATGCTAGATTACGGTGACGGCGCGACGGGTGAAGTAATGGCGTCTCTATCAGCGTGTTAAACACCTGGAACCAATCAAATTAGGTGCACTAGCCACAACTATGTACCTGGATACCAGATGGTAAATGGGAGATGATAAAGGGGTTGCTACAGGTCAGCCACGGTGTAATGTTCCAGATTTCAGTGGAGTTTAGTTCTATCTTTTAGGTGCATACATCCACTACCTACGTCCCTTCCATGTTATCTTTGTACCTAACGCGCTTAACTTACATCTGAACGGACATTCCCATTTTGTTCAGTTGATGTTATTTCTTGGCTTCAAATCTTTATTTTACAAGTAACATATAACTACCAGACTTAACAAAGTCGAACATATACCTATACTCGCATATATACGTCACCATATCTAATTCAAAGGCAAAGCCATTTATTATATCACATGGTATTCCCACAACCGGGTTCACTCCGTGCAGGTTCCGGATTCCGAAGTCTATCCCACTGGTGCCCAGAGTCTAGACTTGAGCAAACCCAGCTCATTATACCGGATTGGATGTTCCTGGTCTAGATTCATCACAAGACTGAAATCTTCAGTAGTAGTCACAGACGTAACTTTACCCAGCCCCGACGAAGCTATCGCTTCAGTTTCCCATTGAGGGTACCACCTAGCGCCTTGGTTGTGGAAGACGACTACATTTAATCCGAACCTACCGGTATCCTAATCCCTTCGCGGTTATGGGTTGCCTATTTTGGCTTATTCAAAGACACGTTCCGAGATCACTGCCGAAGTAGGCTAGGTCTATTCCAACGTCTTGGTCCTTATTATGTGGAACATATAGTTATGCTCTCTTTCAATTGGTGGGCTCCTTTTCAAGAGAAACTAATAGTCTTAAGACTTCCATGGTCATAGAAGATATCCTCGTCTCGGAGCGCCATGGCAGCTATGCTGGTACTTCCCCAAAGTTGGGTCGCTTATAAACATCTGACTTCAATACGCTTTTACTTGTACTGAAGTTATGCTCATTCTACGGAATCTTGAACCGCGTTCCCGCGCCGGTGAGATGGTAAAGCATACCTAGACCAAGTTCACGAGATTGGCAAAAGCATCACTTCTATGTGGGGTGATCTGGGTGACTCTACGATCGATTTCATGGTGTTGACGTTCCCGTCTATCCGCTAGATCCAAGATCTAAGTGAACTCTGATTATGATATAAAGAGCTATCACCCCAGCTTCCTGGATGAGATGTTCTACTATAGCACATTCATAACTTGTCATCTAATCTTCAAAGACGAGCAAAGCCAACATGTCTGCAAAGAAGTTTCTCGTTGCTGCATTGAGCTCCGTAGCTCTAGCAGTCCCTTTTGAAAACGTAGTCGAAGAGCGTCAGGCAGCTTGTGCCTCTGTCTGGTAGGAATTTTCACCCTTCTTTTGATAACTATGTCAACTAACACCGTCATTAGGGGACAATGCGGTGGCCAAGGATGGACGGGTGTTACGTGCTGTGTTAGTGGAAGCACATGTAACAAGTCAAATGAGTATTACCACCAATGCTTACCCGGTGCCGCGACAACTACTGGCACAACTACTCGCCCTACGTCAGTATCTTCCACTGCGAAATCTACCACCACAAAGCCAACAACTACAATTGGAAGCACTACAACTAAGGGTTAGTCAACAAAGCTTTAGTTCTATCCTGGGTTGATCTCCATAGTTGTTGATCAACCAAAAAAAAAGGCTCTGGACACGAAGAATTATCGCTAACTTCTGAATATAAAATAGTCCCCACTACTACTGCTCCAATCGGTAGCGGTGGAGCGGAATGGTCAGGAAACCCGTTCTCGGGTGTCCAGATGTGGACGAACTCATACTACGCCTCAGAAGTTTCTGCATATGCTGTTCCTACATTGGGACCGGACGCAGCAGCTGTTGCGAAAGTACCTAGCTTTATGTGGCTGTAAGTAAAGGCCCGATTGATAGTCTCATATTTGGGATTCGCCTAACACGAAATATAGCGATACACGAGATAAGGTTGATCTGATGGCGGAGACTTTGGCTGATATTCGTGCGGCTAACAAAGCTGGTGCTAATCCCCCAAATGCCGGAATTTTCGTCGTCTATGACCTACCCGACCGTGACTGTGCGGCAGCAGCGTCAAACGGCGAGTACTCTATCGCCGATGGCGGTGTTGCGAAATATAAGGCATATATCGACGCGATTGCCGATTTGGTGAAGACTTACTCTGACATTCGACTACTCCTTGTTATAGGTGCGTCTATGAGTAGTAATTTTCGTCTCTTATATGCTAACTGCCTAAACAGAGCCCGACTCATTAGCCAACATGATCACAAATTTGAACGTTGCAAAGTGCGCTAATGCTGAAAAGGCCTACCTGGAATGCACGGAGTATGCAATTAAGAAGCTCGACTTGCCTAACGTCGCTATGTACTTGGATGCGGGCCATGCTGGTTGGTTAGGGTGGCCTGCAAACCTGGCACCCGCCGCTAAGATGTACGCACAACTGTACAAAGACGCTGGGTCTCCCAAGGCGCTGCGTGGTCTTGCTACCAATGTTGCCAACTACAACGCCTGGGAGATCAGCACTTGCCCGTCATACACTCAGGGCAACACCAACTGCGACGAGTCCAGTTACGTCAACGCTATTGCTCCTCTACTAAAGGAGGCCGGATGGGATGCTCACTTCATCACAGACACCGGTCGCAGCGGCAAGCAACCTACTGGGCAAGAGGAATGGGGCCATTGGTGCAACGTTATCGGAACTGGTTTTGGCAAGCGCCCCTCGGCAGACACTGGCAGCGAACTTTTAGATGCCTTCGTGTGGATTAAACCAGGTGGTGAATGTGATGGAACCAGCGATACAAGCGCTACAAGGTACGATTACCACTGCGGACTGTCGGACGCGCTGAAGCCAGCTCCCGAGGCGGGTGCGTGGTTCCAAGCGTACTTCGAGCAGCTATACAAGAATGCCAATCCTCCTTTCCAGTAAAAGGCGAAGCACGTGAGGCTTGCTAGAAATAGGTCCTAATAATAATTACTATTTCTCTGATCCTATGAAGCTATTCATTCTTAACTTCTCTATTCCTCCTTTGGAATTCCTATAAAATAGCCATATCCTACCTAATTACCAGGTCTAATACCTCAACGCTTACTTTCGCTTGACAACAGCAACCTGGCTCCGTACTGGTACATTCTCCTCCCGTCCCGGGCTCGGGAATCCGTCGACAGGTACGCCAGCACGGAATAACAAACAGTGAGATGAGCCACCGAAGTGGAACATACCAATCTGGTCGCCCTTTTGTACGTGCTGTCCCTGGCCTACCGTAATCTCGCACGTGCTGACCTCGTCCATGCCCACACCTACAAAAGCCATTAACCCGATCGCAGGATTATCCGCTTGGATAAAGATGATGGCGCGTGTTGCTAGCGCAGTGAGGTACCCCTGAGCGACGCTAATACCCCGCGTGTCAATTTCACCTGACTTCTGCGTGCTCTTCTCGCCCTCGACGTAGCCGCCGGCGGGACCCTCGAACAGCGGCTCGCTAAAGTATGTTCCGTCCTTAACAAAGGCTCGCACGATGCGGCCCGAGACGGGCGCGTGCCATCGGTGATATGATAGCGCGGAGAGGAAGGCTTGATACACGGTCGCGCCATCGAATTGAGCGGCCAAGGGGTCGTGGCCGAGCATATCGAGTACCGAGTACGGCTGGCTCTTGATCCAGAAGCGGTCGCGTAGCTTGGCGTGTCGCGCCACGTTGTACACTTTGGACTCGCATGCGTTGGCGATTACGTCGTCGCTATCTGGAGAGGCGACGGGTCGTGCGTCTTCGCGTAGCTGTCGCGTGAAGAAGTCTAGGTACAAGTTAATATTATCCACGACAAAGTTAGAAGAGAGGGAAAACTGATTCCAGTCTGATGTGCTTACCATCCCAAGAAGTATAACCGTAGTGCTTGGCCGAGGGGTCACAGATGTACATGTCTTCGAACCTGTGGGACGTCTTCAACGGCGCGTTGGCCACTTCCATTAGGTCCTTGAGGCCATGCTCGGAAAACCAGCCTTCTTTATGAGAAGAAAGCACTTCGACTGATTTTGGCGACTGATTGCGACGACAATTGTTAGAATAGATTTCCTCCTAATTATGAAGTTCTCAAGAGATCGAGGAAGTGCCTGCCTTTAAGAATTTTCCCCATTCATTTAAGATCTTTTTCATCATCTTGTTGACCTCTGGGTCTAAGAATGCAGCATGGCCGCTATATCATTGAGTTGGCTAATAGTCCAGTAGTATACCCGAATTTGGCAAAGCACTCACCTAGGTGTAGCCATCACGTAGTCGAAAATGCCCACCATAGGGACTCCGACCATGCCAACACCAAACGCAGCATCAGTCCACTGGGGAGCTTGTGTGAATATGTGGTTGAGCACGGCCAGCATGTGCCGGTAGTCCCGGATTTGCTTCTTAGTGCCAGTTGGGTCTTTGTAATATGGCTTCTTAAGTGGTATTTCCTCCCACATCTGATTGAAGTACATATAGATGCGTGAGTTTCCTTCGATCAGTTTCTTAAAGTCTTGGAGGACGGGAATCAAGTCCTTGTGAGGGGCCTTGTCGACATGTTCGATTTGCGTCTTGAGCCATTCATGTTGGACGCGGTGATCTGCTGGAAGCCAGGCGCCATGACTGTGAAAAAATACTATTAATACGGTTTCTTATTCTTGGTAGGGGCATGGTAAAATAAACCTACTTAGGGACGCGGTGTTCCTGTGGAATATCGTGTTCATCGCCGTGTTGGTGAACCATCTTGACTTATACTATATTAAACAACAATGCCAAGTCTCTAACGAAATATTCGATGTGGGTATGCGGTTTTCATCTAGAACTGTTCCTGAATTGCCAAGAGTCATGGTCTTCCATGGTCTCATATAACCGTAGGAATGCGGGGTACGTAATTCAAGACGACTGCCATATGGTGAGGTTGAAGAATAGATCATGATGTAATGATTCGACGGGAGCTGCAGGGCGATCAGTAAGGCGTCCCAATGAGGAGATAATTGGGTTTGATGCGCCTCTAACGTCCAAGCTAAAGTGGAAATGGCCCCAGATTAAACGTTTAGGTTTCTACATCGCGGATAGCCGAGATGTCACAGGATACTTGTTCTGTGGAATAGTTGACCGGTTTTCGTAAGACGATGCCTAGTTTCCTGTATCGATGATGTAGTCTTCTTTGTATAGCCAAGGTTATGGATGGCCTCTCAGGACATAAAGGAGTGTCCGTTAAGAAAATATACGATATCATCAATAGTTAAAACTGGCTGTCTAATACAGTATGACCGTATTAAAACCTGGACTTATTTCTGATTAGTTACTATGTATAACCATCACAGAAGTCAGGCGAAGTACTTCTTGACTTAAGCTCAAGTCAGAAGCCCTCTTTGCGGAGCGGTGCGTTCCTTTAAAGTGCTATCTACTACCGCCTAGGAAAATAATGTCACTTGTCCGAACTATGCATACTTCATTTCATAACTTTCTTCTCCGGGTTTAAACCGGGTTTACGACGCGTTTGATATGAACGTAGGTAGCATGTAGTTATTAACTCGAATTGAGGTGCGCCCACGCACTGCTACTTGGTCCTTAGAATATCCAATGAAATGGGAATGCCCGGGGGAGGGTGCTAGAACGGGTGGTCTTTTTGAGTCCATATTTGGGATCGCTAGACAGGCCGTTCCCAGTCCATATTCTCGAGCCACTGCATGAAATCATTATCGGGTCCCAAGAAAGGGGTGTCAATACCGAAATTCAGATCAGCCATGGCGAAGTCCGTTGCGGATGGGGCATGGAAGCCGTAGTTATGAGCCGGCTCATCCGTCGGAACGCTCGCAATTGTCTCATTAACCTGCTGGTCCTGGTCATAACGTGCAGGTGGTTCGCGGGAAGTTTGTCGTTGTCTAGGAGAATCGGAAGGGCTCAGGATCCTGTCAAGTATATGGGTGATGACCTTGCGTCCCTGGTCACATATACTAAAAGAACCATCACTAGGATCGACAGCTCCCAGTCCAGCTGCGAAAACGGCCAAGTCTTGAATTGTTTGACTCCTGGGGAGGAGAGGGTTTTCGGATAGACGGGGAGCTGTTCTTGTTTTAATAATTCTACCGCTATTACGGCAGCGCTTCGCATGCCTTGTACTGCGAGAAGGGATGCAATATCTGTTTTAAACAGCATTCCTAGGTCGTGGCGTTGATTTATTAATAATATATCTTTTAGAATCGAGCGCGCAAGGCGTATGAGCTCCTCCGAGCTTGCGCCAGCTTTGCGTATCAAGACACGCTGGAGCAGAAAATAGTTTGAACGAAAGGATTGATGGATTACGATCATGAATAATATTTCCGTCGGTGATCTTCCTTCTATCTCTATAGGCGAGTCTCTTATTTTCCTGATGAACTGGGGGAGTTCATCTATATACTGATGGTGTCTAGACTTGATATCTTCCGCGCGCTCTAAGATTTCTTCGCGTGTATAGGGACCTAAGGCTAGGTCGAGTATATCCTCTCTTTGGATGGCAAATCCTATCCAGATCCTTATCCAGGTAACACGACGTATCCTTCCTGATGTGTTAAACCCTTTCTCGTCTAGACTAGCAAGTGCTAGGGTCAAGTCGTCTCCTTCAAGGAGTAGCTGGGTGACTGAAAGATCTAGAGGCGGCTGAAGGTTACAGTAACGGTGCGAGATCCGAGGCGGACGACCTGTAAATGTCGAAATGCCGATCTCTGCGCCATACATTTGGCAAAGCAGCCTTTTTCGCAGCTCTGCTAGAAAGAACGGAAGCCGATCGTCTTCTTTGACTCCCCGGTGTAACCCCATCGCAACAGCCGAAGCTACGATCTCACCACTCTGCGTATATGTCGTGTGGCTAGCTTCACCTTTAATTTTGGCTGTTAGAGAGTAATTCTCCATGAGAAGCCAGGTGAAGATGTCGCCTGGTGCTCCACATTCGCGGGCAAAGCTCAAACAAGCTTCGGCGATCTCGTTCATCTGCCTTGCAAATGAGGAATGCGCTGAATTATGTTTCTTAGAGCCACGACCAAAAGGTTCAGGTGTGTTTGCAGACTGGCCGGCGACTACCGCGATGAGGCCAATGACCTCCCACCGTATGCTTGGTCCGGTCCCAGAGCGCGCCCACTTCAACGCGTAAAGTTAGCAAAAGAGCATTGCCAGAACGTAATGGGGTCATTTTCAAGGCGTTTGAACATGCGAGGCACCCAATGAATTAAAATAATTTATGACATCTCAGTGTCCTCAAAATAGGGGTTACGAGGAAACGGTCATGAATCGCTGAGTGGTACTTACTTGCTTGGCTGTCGTAGTTTCGTTGAAGGTGATTGGACTTTGGGTATTCCGCCAAATCAGTTCACATAATCGTCGAGTCTTTTCGGGATTTTGGTCCCTTAACTGCGTACCTCGAATTAGTGTTCTACACATCCCTCAGAACGCACAAGTTAATGTTTGTCATACGTACAACGTCTCCATGATGCATCCCGAGGCCCCACAGCCACTCTTTCATTATGGGCTCTATGCAGATACAAGCTTCATCCTCGCATATTTCGTACCAACGTGATACTAGGCGGTTGATCATATGCTTGTCCTTTAAGAATGATAGAACTTTACATCCTTGGACTATCCGGTCGTGCGATACGCTCACTTCTTGAACCTGAGGGTGTCCTAGGTCTGGGGAAGAGACATCAAAGCTGCCAAGGCCGTCCGTAAAAATTGATACGAAAGACGTCTCACCCAGGAACCCTATGCTTATGGCTGGATTCGTAGGCCCATCTCGACTTTGCAATGGCGGAGCAGATGCCGCTCGATGCACTTCGCGAGGTACTACTTCAGTAGGGCGGGCCGATGTAAGTTGAGATGTGAGAGCATCAGGTAGCTCCGTAACTGGAGTTTTAATTGACGGCGTGGGGGTCGTGGAGACTTCATCATCTCTCACGGCAAGTTGTGTAGAGGGGGTATTCTTTTCTCTTCGACGGACCTATACTCGAATGCTATCAGTTTAATATATAGACGTCCGTAGAAGTCTACTGTCTAGTGCCTTTAGATACGGTATGATCCGTATGTTGAGTTACTAACCTGAGTAAGAGGATTGGGATGATATATACACTGGTCGGCGCACTGTCGCTTAATACATCTACCACAGGTCGGGACGACATGATCACATTTGAGCTTAGATCGTCTGCATGGTTCACACGATCTAGATAAGATGGAATATATAGCTGGGACAAGCCTCAACTCCTAGGCCGTAAGATACATGACTTAATGAGATCCTAAGGGGTATCTAGTCATGTACCGCACGTCCTAGGGAATCTGGGCTTCGTCCTGCAGTATCCCTCAAACGTAAGCTTGCGTACCTAGTATGAGATGAGATGGGACAGGGGTAAAAAGGAAGAGAAGACGAAGTGGGGGAAACGCGTACTGTAGTTTTCCATTGCGTCGGTATTTTCCCGTTAAAGAACGGCGTGGATGCACAGGCTGCAAATCTATAATTTGGCCACCGAGTGGCTGCCGTGAACGATTCATCGACACTGTGAACACTCCGAGATGCCTCGGACTAGATTTTCACTACGTGTCGGGGTTGATATAACTCAAGATAGAATAACGACAAGAGCATTCTACAATGGCAAAGGGATCAATACTATTCTTCCTTCTACTGATGACATGAGTCTGAGGCATCTTTGCTTATTGCTTACTCCAGGCTCCAGGCCGAGAGATCGGAGTTTAAACAACATTGTTCATAGACGTAACGAACTCCGAGCTTTCTTGGATGCTGATTGGTGGGAGAGATGTTTATCTTTTCGGGCTTCGGCATATTGTCAAATTCAGTCACCTCGGTGAGCTACGACAAACGACCAGGGGAAGATTGAGTGGAGAAAATACTTGATCCCATATCATGATGCATTGTAGAGATCATCACTCATTACGTGAAGAACAATTGCATTTGGAAAAAGCAATTCCGAGTCTAACGAAGCCCCAAACGTTCAACTGGATGAAATGCGTAACGGCTTACGCAAGTCATCATAAGTTAATTTATCCAAGATCATAAAGTGTAAAATAACGCGGTTGTACATTTTGAGTCACGTTCGACGTTCACTTCAAATAACATGTAGTAAGTTCGCTGGCCTCCTTAACTGAAATTTTAATTACATAGCCTTTTATCTTCTATTAGCTACAAAATGGAACTCTCATAATGATAGTACAATAGTGGCATATTCCGAGAGAAGGCCTCCTGCGATGGCTCCCCCAGCTAGCCAAAACCCATATCTGAACCACCACCAACAGCTGGCCGAATCTTTCAATTCGACATTAGCAATCATCGCACCCAGAGAGAGAAAAGAACCGCCGCCAGCTAGCACATGAAACGCGATCCCTATGTTTAAAAGACTTCCGCATGTGTATAGCAATGCGACCATACAACCAAGGAGCAGCCATAGTAGTGGTTTGGTCCAGTCCCTGAGCAGAACAGCAATACTCTTTAAACCCACCTTGATGTCATCCTTGACATCTTGATGCGCGTAGATCGAATCGTAGATAACCGTCCACAAAATACTTGCGAGGAAGAGACACGCGGTAGACGGTTCGACCCAAAAGAATTGCTTCCATCCATGGTTACTTCCAAAGGGGCCTCCCGTAAATGGCTCAAGATTCATTGCGCATGACCCCATAACGATACCCCAAGCCAAGCAAAATCCGAGTACCAATTGTGCGAAGTTGGTGTGCCGTTTAGCCCAGGGGTAGTAGAATGTACCGACGATATTCGGGACGGCGTAGATCGCGCTCCCGGCAGGTAATAAGAGTAAGAAAAAGGCGGCGCCGACAGCCTGAGTAGCTGTAAATATGAAAGCGGCTCGGGGTGTAATGGCGCCTCGGGGGATGGGACGCTTGCTCGTACGAGGTATCGACTTGTCGACGGGCGCATCGATAAGATCGTTCCAGCCATGGGCTGCGTTCGAGAAAAAGAAACTGCCGCCAAGCAGGATCAAGCTTGCTTGGAGGATCTGGGAGACATGCGATCGCTGGATAATACCGGCGAGGATAATGCCAAAGAAGTGCGGGAAGTATATCAGAAAAAGGGCTGCAGGAGGACTCAGTCTTGCTAGTTGGACATACGGAACCCACGATGAGGGTAAACATCCAACCCAGCCACCGGCATGTCCACCTCCATACTGCTGCTCAAGCGCATTGTTTTGAAAGTCAACTGTCTCGTGGGCCGCGTGCGGCTTTTCGTTGGTCGCTTTACTACTCATCGTAGGGAGAGCTACCTAGTGGAAGGGATTGAAAGAGTATAGTATTTATGAATAGGAATCAATTTCTTTTTGTTCTTTTCTTGAGATAGATTTTGACAGCTAGCGAAGGCACTTACATCCCGTCCTTCCCGCCACTACTTCTAGTAGGAGACGCTAATTAGAATAGTCTCACCATCGTCAAGGGTGGTAGGGACTACTATCCCGTCGGCGACAGCTATGTCCTCTCCCCACACGAAGAAGCTCCCGCCGCCCGTGTCTACACCACCGAAAGGCATAAAACTTTAAACATTCCTCATAGGGCTGAATGGTGCCAATAGAGAGTGACCAATCATTTCTAAGTGGAACAGGAAGGTATGGATTTCTATGCTACTCCATCATACGGGGACTTCTCCGGCGAAGAATTGTTAAACTTCTGTTGGATTATCGTTTAACAAGATTCGGCTTCTCATTAAGCCGATACCTTTCGAGTGTGCGTACTGTATTCGTACACACGAGTAATCTCTTAGGTCTGTTTTAAATCAGTCGGTCCTACTGCCGTTCTGAATAGGAACTAAGAGCCGCCTATCCCTGCCTATCCACATAGTCCCTAGGTCTTTAAGAATAAGCCAAATATGTATCCAGTATAAAATTCTAAGCAGCTTTCTAGTCTATTAATTAAACACGATATATCACGAAGGGGTTTTCTCCGATGGTTATATCCTTACATATAGGTATGAGGTATACCGATATATTAGAATATCTTGTTCTTGATCCTACAGTCTCTCCCGTCGAGAATGCCAGGCGTATCTTCAATCTGACCGCACTGTCCGCTTTAAACATGTGGATATGTACAGATGCCGTCGGCTGCGCTAAGGAGATAGCTGGTGGGCTAGAAATTTGGTCTCCGGGGTTGAAGTGGTTCCTTGCTAAATTGAGGGTAGAGACTTCACAACAAGAGATATCTGTAAGCAGGGTTTCCGAGGTGATTCCAGGGGGAGGATACTGAATCTATATCCATGTAAACGCTATCATAACCAAGTGCCCAGGTACCTAAGATATGCATTACGAAGTTACTAGCCATGAAGGAGCAATTGGCAAGCTATCAAGTGTCGAGTGAAATTATCTTGTCTTTAGCAATGCTACTGTAGTATGCGATGAGGGATGCAGCAAATGGCCTTGACCACTTAGCCCCTTACGAGCTGCGACAGCACACTCTCGTCATCTGGGATTGGCCTTAGGGCTGGACAAGGCCCCACGATCTCCATATGCCTTCAATAAGGAATACTGGGGTCTTACAGGAGTCCGGATCGGCAGTGGACTACTTCTTGTACGATGTATTTAAACTTTAATACAGACGCCGAGTCGGCGTGAATAGCGAGAGCGAGTGATCTCGACCCCTCAGTTCCGGACAAGCAGAATACCATGGTCTATCCCACCGTATTCCGGCCTCTTATCGGCCTTCTACTGGTCTTATGCTGGGCGGTAGAAGCCTCGCAAGACCATGCCGTATGCGACCATATCAAAACCCGGTTGAACAACGGGACAGTCCAGCCAAATTCAGATATATATGAAGCTCTAAGCACGGAGAATTGGTAAGACCTGGACTGTTTAAGCTAAGATTCTAATCTGACTCTCCTTATTTTATAGGTCGCAAACCGTCTGGGCGAAGCCATCATGTATTATCCAACCATCTAGTGCTGAGGAGCTCTCGTATATCATCTCGACTGTGGTTGACAGGAAAGCAAACTTTGCTATTCGCTCTGGGGGCCACTCAGTAGTACCTGGAGCCGCGAACATTAACAGTGGCGTTTTGATCGACCTGGCGAAATTCGACTCGGTCGAGTACGATGCAGACAAAAAGGTCGCTATCGTAGGTTCAGGCTTACGGTGGAAAGAAGTCTATACTTCACTAGATCAATATAACGTCACAGTAGCTGGTGGTAGAGTTCTGGACGTTGGTGTTGGTGGCCTAACTCTTGGGGGTGAGTTCCTACCTCTTTCTACTATCCCCGTTATGATCAGGTTGTTAATCGGTGTGGTACAGGTGGTCTTTCGTACCTAACCGACCTCTACGGCTTAGTGTGTGACAATGTAGTTAATTACGAGGTAAGACTACGGTGCTATATTGAAATGCTATGCAATACTAACTAGGATTACTTTATAGGTTGTAACTTCGACTGGAGCTGTCGTTAATGCGAACGCAGAATCAAATTCAGATTTATTCTGGGCTCTAAAAGGAGGTATCAGCAACTTTGGTGAGTTTTATAACCCTATTCATATCATAGCAAGAGACTCATAAGCTTATATATGAGTAGGCGTCGTTACTAAGTTCACACTAAAGACCTACGATATTCACAACGTTTGGGGAGGCGTTAGGGTGTACTCCCTCGATGCGCTACCGGCCTTGTTCGACGCCATGTACCAATACCAGTCGGTTGAAAATAAGGATCTATACGCCAACATTATGCTACAGGCTTTCCCTACCAACGCAAGTATCGGTGCCATACTGAATATCGTATACCTGAAGCCGGAGGAGGAACCAGAGGCGTTCGCGCCTTTCCGTAATATCACGCCTCTGGCCGATTTGACTAAGCTCCAAACATTAACTGAACTAATGCTCGCGGCTCCTCTGCCCGAACTAACGCGGTAAGATATTTGGACGGCCTGAAGCTTTTCTCATGTCATACTAATCCATTCCTGTAGGGTAAATTGGTTTAGCGCAAGCTTCACCACAGACAAGGAACTATTCAGCAAAGTGGGAGATATCGTCACTAAGGCTCCCGAACTAGAAAGCCTAAAAACCTAACTGCAGGGTCCTTGGCATTCGGCTGGCAGCCGATTTCTAGCAGCGCCGTACTCGCAGGACAAACTAGCGGTGGTAATGCACTCGGACTAAGACCCGTCAACCAGACATGGCTTGTCCTCGACGTGGGCTGGTGGTCTCCCGAGGACGATAATCTAGCGCACGACTACACGCAGAGTATGATTAACAAGATCGACGACGCATCCAAAGCTAGCGGAAATTACGTTGATTACATTTTCATGAATGATGCTGCTGCGGATCAACCCGTCATTGAGCACTATGGACAAGGAAATGTTGCAAAACTGAAGGAGACAGCAAGAAAATACGACCCTGATCAAGTATTCCAGACCCTAGCGTCAGGAGGGTTTAAGCTACCCAAGCCATAGGACCATTCTTTAGGTCTAGGTAATGAAAAGCTAGCTTACATATAATGCTGTAAACATCAATATAATGAGCTCTTATTATATGATACCGGGTTAGATATCATATAGATCTAACTTTGAGCTCATATTCGGTATTTCTGACATGTGAGAAATCACTTAACGAAGCATAGGCTGGGTGTTTCGAATAACATTGCCCCGAATCGGATTTGAAAGCCGTAGTGACCGTTGGCGGCTCCATAGCTTCAACGCTAACCCCCTACCTAACAAGGAAACATATACCGGCCCTAGTAGAGTGTGGATTGCATTAAGTTAGGGACCTTATGAGTAGTAAATAGTTAGAATTTTTTGCATGAAGTGTATACATGAAGTTGCTAATAGGTATGTCCTTAATAGACTGAGGTTAGAATTGAATTAACTGTGCCGCAACTTTGCCTTAGCTTTGCGAATCGCACGTTTATTCTACGCGGATGTAGATCGTTTGTCAGCCGGTTATATATTCTACCGTTGAAATGCCAAGGGCAGGGAAGGCCCAGCTGAAAAGGCTGGGTGGTATCAGTCAAGGATTATGGCTATAACTAGTTCAAGCTGGGTCCTATGTAATAGCTCTAGTTCCCATAGAGACACGAACAATGTAACACAGTTTAGATCCTTCATGATTTAACCCGTTTCCCTTCTACGATATTAACATGGAACTTAAACGGCCTAACTTACGATGCCGATGTTAACGAACCTACCTAAAACTAGTCTAGTCGCTAGGCCGGCACTTCAGGGTATGCGACGGCTTTGACATCCCTAATGTCTCAAAGACGGACGATAACTAATGAAGGTTAGATGCTGAAGCGGAGGTGAGCTACGCGCTGCTGTGGAAACAGGCAAGCTAGGTAGGTAAAATAAATGTCTTCGCATGCTAGCCTGTTTAGGCGATATGGAAGATCGAGGAGTAGAGAAGACGACGATGACGAGAATATTCGAATACTCTCGCACAAAACACATAAAACCCCATCTCATCATCATCTGATATATAAAGACCAAAGGTGTACCTACATTGAGATGTACGAAAATGAAGAATAAAGTCGTCTTAGTAAATCAGCTAAATACTTAGGTAGCTTAGGTCCAGTCAATCTAGATCAAGTGTATCTTTGTAGTGGAAACTATGGAGAATAGCTCGGGTCACGGATGATACGATTAGGGGATACCTACTTTTCTAATTATTCTTAATCTAAATCTATACTAGTTTTGAGGTTTTGTAAAGTGAGGATTGATCGCTATTGTTCACGTTCTGTTGTATGAAGGTTGTTCGTTCGTAATAGGGGTCTAGTTCCAGAGAAGTTGTGATCCTTGAAGTATGGCTGGAGACCCCTATCTTGGACGCGTAATTACTGCGTAAGTTCCTCGCTCTACGAACATGGCTCGATAGTTGCTTTCAGGGTTCTTCACGTAGATTACCAGCAGGAATCTTGGATTTATCATCTAACTTGTATAGTTTCGAAGGCGGAATAACTACGCGTGTCATTACTCACCCTTCTCATCCCAACCGAGCCTTCGCCTATGACGTGACTTTCCTCCTTCAACACCCACGAGTTATCGCAGTCGCGTCGCAGAAGCCGCCACTACACTTTCATCCACACCAGGAGGAATATATTCAGGTTCTCGAAGGATGCTTGGCCGTAGAAATCGAAGGCGAGGAACGTGTTCTTACCCCTGAAGATGGTGAGGTTACCTTCCGTCCCTGGACAAACCACAGACTATATTCCCCTATCACTGAGGACACGAGGGAGAACTTGGAGGTGACAAGGTTCTTGCTTTCGGCGGGGAGAAGCAATGAACCATTCAAGCTTGATACTGTTTTCTTCGAGAATTGGTACGCATACCAGGACCAAATTGTGGTGAAGGGTGAGAAGATCGACCTGATTCAAGTTATGAGCGTAAGTTGCACATTTGGCCCTAAAATCTTCGGGATTGTTCTTGACATAATTATATACAGATGTTTGATGCAGGCGGTTCTTACCTTTCACTGCCACGGTGGGTACCGTTCAGCAAAACTCTTTCGTACGTCTTGGGCGTTGTAATTGGCAGATGGCTAGGAGGAATTCTAGGATACCAGCCATTCTATCGTAAGTGGACGACGGATTGGCAGTCGGCATGTCACAAGATGAAGATGTCTGTATTTCAGAGACGGTTTACGGACCGAGTCAAAACTGAATAAAGCAATATTTTATTGTCCCACTAGAGGGACCGGCGTTCATTCATCATCGCTTGCTCCTCCGTACATATAAAAGTCTAAAATACCAAGGATTAGACCCAGTATTTGACTTCTCACAACCACATTTTAATACACTTTAAAGTCTTCACTTGCCTGGCCTCGGCACCAACTGTGCCTCGCTTAAGGACCGATTTCAATGGCGGTGTTCTCCTTGGTGACCTTTGCCCATTCGGCACTCTTAACCCATAACTTCTCCTGCTTATCTTCGTCATAACTATCGGGGGCACTAGGCACTTTATCCAAACAAAGGAGATAGCCACGCTCTCCTGGGTAAGTATTGTTCGTGGCAAGGTTTATCACATCTACTGCTCCGTCTGCTGCTGTACGGTAAGTTGGGTTTGTGAGGCGCACGAGTGGCCTCAAAGGTTGGAACACAAGCTTTTGGACAAAGTGGAGGAACAGAGGCGTGTTCGTGCGCAGAGCACGCGAATCCGTCAGATTTCCAGGGTCAATTATTATTGCCGTAATGTTGCGTAGCTTCTCATCCTATTCAGTAAGGTTAGATTTCTCGCGTTACTATCATGGCAGGATGAGGAATAGGTAACGAAATGGTAAATCCGGACATACCTTCTCGAGATGTCTATTCAGCGCATATCCCCACATGAGGACAGCTAGCTTTGAATTTCCGTATATATTCATGCCTCGTGCTAACTTGTCAGCATGCGGTGTGGCCGTCAATAAAGAATCCAGATCGTCAGGGATAGCTGCTGGCCACTTCTCTAGGCCATTTTTACCGGGGAAATGGGCGTTACTAGTGAACAGTATAATGCGGCCGCCTTCGGGTTTGAAGCTACCAAGTAGCCGAAGGACTATAGCAACGTGAGAAATATGGTTGACTTGGAGCACCTTCTCGACCCCGTCTGCGGTGAACTCGGGATCTTTAGTCAAATTCCAATAGTAAGCATTGCACACAATGCTAGCAAGTGGCGGTAGTTTCTTGTCTGCGATCTCGGTAGCAAGTGTGCTTGCGAAGTTGTGTACGGCAGTGAGATCCGCTAAGTCAAGCTTGCGGATAGATGCCTGAGCTTTGGGGAACCCAGCGATGGTCTCACGTAGCTTCTTGGTATTGGGATCCGTATTTTCTGTGTTGCGGACGGTTAGAACCGCCGTGTAGCCTGGATATTTGCTTAAAAGATGATGCACAGCAGGGATAGCAAGAGAACCGTTTGCTCCCGTAATAAGAATTGTGCCTGACATGTTGAAGTCGAGCTGAGTATTTGGGTAGGTTTATCGAACGAATAGTCTGATATAGGTGCTTATAAGATAACTTAGAACCCAATTGGCTGTGATATGAATCTTGCCAGAGGTCTAAGGTCAGCAGCTATGGTCAGACGAATATGTAGAAACCGATATCTTCGTTTAGTATAAGTATATAAAAACGTGTGAGATAACTAGCTGACTTATGTTGGTAGTTATATACACACAGTCTTCTAGGTACCTTGTTCAGAGACGTGGATAAGCTCCCAAAGCATAGTAGCTTTAAAAAAAAACACATCCTACCCTTGGTAGCCCATGGTAGCCACATGGTTAGCCTGTAAATAAGGAATATTTCCCTTGAAAAGATGGTCTTGATATCCGTATCATGGGCTAATGTCTAACGGAAAAGGGTTTAATGAATAACTACCCAGGTAGCTTATGTAACAACTCAAGTGAGCTTCGGAAACTTAGGTGTCCCCGGCCGGTTTCCGTGGCATGAAACCCCGGGCAAAATTAGTCACCTATACTGTAAAGTTAAGTATTTTCTTTACTGTGTGGATATGAAGGGGAAACTATTTAACGATTGTACCTAGAAGGCTTAAGTAAGGAATAATTGTTACGCGTATAACTTTTGAGAAGTCTAGATTCTGGGGATAATGAAATAGCCAAGGAACATCTATAATCTTTTTGCTTTTGCTAGTCAGAAATGTTAGCTTTCTTAAAATAGTAACACGCCAGTCATGTTGTTATAAAGATGAAGAAATATAGTAGATGATACGATATTTACCAGAATGATAGAATTAAGATTTATAGGTAATCTGTTATCATGAGCTTGTAATTCATTTTATAATAGCGGAGGAATTTTGAGAGAAGTAAATGATGGAAGACCACAAGCTTGTTTACGTGAATATAAGATTTCGGACGAGGATCTTAACTGGCTTATATACCCAGGTACCTAGGTAAGAGGTCGGGAACGTTAACGTGAACATAATACATCTAATATGAAAAGGTGAGTGGGCTTCCATAACATATGCGCTACTAACATAATTGTTGACCATTCGTGATATCTGATATCGCTTGCACGTGTAAAAAACCCTTGAATTTACTGTGACGTCAATTAGGCCTAAGATAGTAGCACGTGTACAATGTAGTACATACCCGACCTAGGTGACTTGCATGCGCGGGACGGTGACGGCATGAACTAACGCCGATCAATAGTCGCAAGGAGTAAACTCAAGATGAACTAGGTTTTACGATATCAGTTGCATCTTGAAAATATATTAAATTGCTCTTGGGATTCGTAACAGCGACGGTTGAAGCTGTGTAATTAGGTACTGGACTGAGACAATTGAATTCTCCCAGCGTGTTGCAAGCATGTGGAGATGAACAACAGAAAGTCTTATTGATATATGCATATCAACTTATGTCTGAAGATGTCATACCTAGTGCCTTAGCGGAGTGTATATTAGCTACTGACTGTACATGTACCTTAGATTACATACCTACCTATGTAATGAGTTTAAACTTGCGATGCAAACCCTTTTGACGATTCCATTGGCCAAATCATTTTATTACTCTCTCCCATAGACAGCAAGGAGTATGTCTGTCGAGATTTAATTCGCTATTTACTGTGGACCGATGCGTCAGAGTCTTGGTGACACTTCAAAAGACAAAAGTGTCTTTCCCTGGTGTTGTCAATGCCAAACATTTGTTGTGAAGCGTGTTGGATGAGTTTGGTACAAAAACATTTTGCATTTCTCAGTTCGCGCCAGTTTGCATCGGCTTAAGCCGGTAGAGTGTACCTAGTAGCTAACTGGCTGGTTGGACACACCTGGGCTGGCAACTGTGACAGAGTTGTCACGGGCAGACATTACCTGCACATACCTATTTTCATACCTACCTCATGTACCTACCTTACCTGTATGGAAGTATGTACCTAACCCCGATATGATTGGATGTATAAGGTACTTAGGTACTCACAAGTGTCTGTAGCCCATCATCACATCACACACCGAAATAAGTAGCAACTGCCCCAAGATCGTAACCGCCCTGCCTCCATACGTTAAAGTAGGCGGTACACACATCGATACTTCTCTAATCCCTCCTAATACTTCCCAATACTTCCCAATACCTCCAATACCACCAATACCACCAATACCCTCCACACTCTCCCTACCTCACTTCTTTGTCGCTTTGGAGATACTTTTCCATATTCTTCTTTCCCAACAATAACGAGTAAACATAACTCCCTTATTAAACAAAATCCCATCATCGCAACTATCGTCGATCAACCTTTACTTACTTTGATTTTATTCGTGATTTGTATCCTTCTTATTTCAAGTGGGAAGGGAAGCGATCGTCGCTTAATTTTTTGATATCCCGTCTATTTATTCCCTTTTTTTACTTCCCTGTTCGAAATCGAAAACCTCTGATGGTCTGGCAATACTACCCCTCGATCCACTACCTCATTGAATCCTTCGATATAACCTCCATCTTCGTTTTTACCAACCTCCTCGAGAGATTACCGACCTTAACCAATCTCGAATCCTTTTTTCCTAAATACATCGCGACGCAGTCTTCCGCGGACTTGCCAAAATGCGACCCCCGGCCCCTTCTCTCGATGTTATAGCCGCCCGCAATTCCGCCGCCGCCGCTGCTGCTGCCGCTGCCGCAACCGCCGCAACCGCCGTACCTAATGGAGCTTCAGGCCCAAATCCGCAGACGATGAACACGTCCGACGATACAAGGGATTCGAGGTCTTCATCATCGACAAACTCACCTATCCCCCCAGATAACGAAGAGTCCGACTTCTTCCACGTAGCAAATGATTCGCAGTCTTCCTTAGGAGTGGTACCGAACTTGCAAGACATGCAGGTTACCGATCCAGAATGCCTCCCAACCGTCGCAGCCCTTCCCAGCGAAATCCTCATTAGCATCTTCTCCCGTATCAACAGCCCGAACGAACTCTTGAACTGCATGTTAACCTGTAAGAGATGGGCCCGCAATGTAGTCGAAATACTCTGGCATCGCCCAACCTGTACTTCGTGGCTGAAACATCAGTCCATCTGCGCGACTCTGGGAATGGAGAAACCCTACTTCACGTATACGGACTTCGTTAAACGCCTCAATCTAGCTGCATTGGCAGATAAGGTCAGCGATGGTAGCGTTATGCCGCTTGCCGTCTGCACTCGCGTTGAACGTCTCACCTTGACCAATTGCAAAGACCTGACCGATGCAGGACTAATGCCCTTAGTGAGGAGTAACAAGAATCTCCTTGCTTTAGATATTTCGGGCGATGGCAATATCACCGAGCAATCTATCCTAGCCATCGCCGAGAATTGTCGCAGGCTCCAGGGTCTGAATGTATCAAACTGCAAACAAATCTCTAACGAAAGCATGATTCAACTCGCAGAGAATTGCAGGTATATCAAACGTGTAAGTCAACACCGCCTTCAAGTATCAAGTATCTTTCAAGTGTTCTTCATTACCCAGTTGAGGCGCCGATCTTATTTTAGGGACAGCACTAATTATACCTGATATTTTCTGAAAAAACAGCTTAAGTTAAACGACTGTGAGCAACTGAACGATAGTGCGATTATTGCCTTCGCCAATAACTGCCCAAACATCCTCGAGATCGACCTTCATCAGTGTGTGAATATCGGAAACGAACCTGTTACCGCCCTACTTTCTAAAGGACGATCTTTGCGAGAGTTGCGACTTGCGAATTGCGATCTTATTGACGATGGCGCATTCTTGTCATTACCGTCAAAGATATACGAGCACCTTCGAATCCTCGATCTAACGTCGTGTACTAGGCTTACGGACCGCGCTGTCGAAAAGATTATCGAAGTTGCCCCGCGGTTACGAAATCTAGTTCTAGCTAAGTGTAGCAATATCACCGATACTGCGGTTTACGCCATATCTCGTCTCGGCAAGAATCTGCACTACGTACATCTAGGTCATTGTAGACATATTACGGACGAAGCAGTCAAACGCCTAGTGCATTGCTGTAACCGTATCCGATATATTGACCTTGGCTGTTGCACTCACCTAACAGACGAGTCTGTTGTACAGCTGGCAAGACTCCCGAAACTAAAAAGAATCGGACTGGTGAAGTGCAGTAACATTACGGACGAAAGCATGTACGCCCTAGCTGGAGCAAACCGCCATGCCCAGTCCCGGCGTGCTACCTCGGGGAATAACACTTCCCGAAGGCACGAATATCACGCCGGTAGTTTGGAACGAGTCCATCTTAGCTACTGCACACATCTGACACTCCCGGTACGGCTATTCTTATCCCATAGTTACCACGTAGAATACTAACGCTACTATAGAGTATTATCAAGCTCCTCAATTGCTGCCCAAAGCTCACACACTTGAGTTTGACGGGTGTACCTGCTTTCCTACGGGATGATCTGGATACATTTTGTCGTGATGCCCCTCCAGGTAATAGCTGCCTTCGCGTATCTTATTCACCTTAATATATTAACACGCTCTTCCAGATTTTACCGAACATCAGCGAGCAGTATTCTGTGTCTTCTCAGGTCAAGGTGTAATAGGTCTCCGAAATTACCTAAACACCCAACCTGAGTTTGCGGAGTACCACTTACAGCAGGCGACCATATTCCCATCGCGAAGGCCTGTTCAAATAAATCAAGGCGCGGCTCAGGGTCAAATGCCAGGACTTGTCCCACTACCAGCCCCTGACATGGATGGATTTGATGATGTCGACGGAGTTGAGGATGACGATATGGGCGATGGTAGCGAGATTGCTCTCGAACCTGGTAGCTTCGGCGGAAATGACAACTCTACGAACGGTGCCAATTTATTAATTCCACCACCACCTCCTCCACCACAAACCGGTACTTATCAACCACCTCACCCACAGCCGCCGCAATTAGCTGCTGTCCCTATAGGCATTATTGCGGTACCCGCAACTCAAGCTGGCACAGGCACTGGGGCTCCTACTGGTGGTCCTTCAGGCCCTAGCACTGCCGGTCAGGGACTTTTCAACGCGGGCTCTTCCGGGCCTAGCACAGCCTCCATGCTAGGAGACGTCGAGGAAGACGATAGAGGCGACCAGTCTTAGAATTGTTGCGGTCGTGTCGTTGTATGCGAACAATCGTAAAGCATACGTCAGTTCATCTTAATGCATAGCCCGTTTCTACAAGTCCGAATCCCTTCTATATTGGACCCCTTGGAGAGAGCATACGAATCAGACCATGCATCGGGACTTGGTATCCACCTGGTTGAGCCATACCCAACGGTTCAGCAGATGCGCATAGCAAGTAATACCCACGGTCTGTTCGTTGATTTTTGCGTTGGCATGCATGCATCTTCTGCCCTAGCAAGCTATATGAGGCTGGTGTTATATTAGTGTCTGCACGGCGCAGAACAACACTTGGCCTACGGCAGCTCATGAGTACCTATACATCCAGCGCTTCGAAAATATCAACATTGCATTTGACCAACGATTGCTACAGAAAGTTGCCATAGGGCCATAGCTTAGGCGCCCACCATCGGAGTATGACTGAGGTACATGTCTCCGGAATTAATTAGAACCTCTACTAGTACTCGCAAGCCAACGGGTTCGTGAGGTTAATGACAGGTGTCTGGGGAACTGCGATTTTTATGGGAGTTTCGACGTACCAAGTGAAATCTTAGCTGGCGGCGACAGGACGGTCATGCCGGATCCACGGAGTCGTGTGGTGGATCTTTGCTCTACTTGTTTTCTAGCAGTATTGCGACGAATTAGACGCGGTGCGATTACCGTGGCAAGCTCGTGAGGAAGCAGAAAGGGATGCTACGAATAGAATGGCTTCTGTTCTCTTTGACGCTATGCTTTATTCCACAATATAATAAGTAGAAGATTCGTGAAGGCCTCAAAATCTTACGTGAAAAATTAAATGTATCATTGTCGAACCCCCAGGCTACTGGAATCTCTTTTCCCCTTTGCGTGTTCTCTTAATAATACTTAGGCGGCCGGGATGGTTATAAGCAAAACCCCGGGCCATCCCGATGGACAAGATATCAAGTCCGTGTGCCGGTGGTAATACTCGGGACCGAGTAGATACCGAGATGTTATCGATAAGGCTTATCCATAGTCATCACCGTAAGAAATCACCTTCTGGACCCGAATCTTGATAATACGGGCATGAAATCCACCTACTACTCACTACCTCTTAGTAAAATTAATCTAACTTTAGATCGACGGAGATCCAATGTATGATATGACTCTCATTGGGGGCGCGAAAAAAAAAAAAAAAGCATCCGATATAAAGTCGCTACGATGAGATATATTAGATCCGCTCGCCGCCGTACCATCGGCCCAAGAGGTCTTTAAGTGCTCTACTTCGTTAAGACATATTTACATATATCAACATAAAATTTACATATTCACGTTGCCTAAATCTTCGTCCAGATCATCATGTCAGCATCAATCCCTAAAATTGCTATCATAGGCGCGGGACCCGTAGGTCTCATACTTGCCAACATCCTACACCACAACGGGATTAAATCGAAAATATTCGAGCGTGAAACAAGTGCTACGGCCCGGGCTCAGGGCGGTACCTTGGACATTCACGCCAACAGCGGTCAGCGAGCTCTTTCCGCTGCTGGCTTACTACCTGCCTTCAAGAAGATATCACGCCCTGAAGGCGAAGCTACACGTGTCGTGAAGAAGGATGGTACTGTTTTGTTAGACGAGAACGAGCAGCAGCAACAGCAACAGCAACAAGAACCGAAATACGGAGAAGAAGATGATAAAGGCCGTGGACGTCCTGAGATCGATCGTAGGGATTTGAAGGACTTACTCATTGCGGCCCTGCCTGAGGATATCATCCGTTGGGGCAAGGGCATCTCGGCCGTGACACCGGTACCGGGGACGCAACAGTGGAAACTAGAATTCATTGAAAGCAAGAGTAACGCCGATGACTCGGAATCCGGACCATATGATCTTGTGCTTGGTGCCGACGGCGCATGGTCCCGTGTTCGGCCTCTCCTTACAGACGTTAGGCCGTCGTACTCAGGCGTCACAGCGCTAGACGTATGGATCTCGCCGGCACACCTCGCAGCACGCCCTGACGTAGCCGCATTTATCGGCCAGGGATCATGTATGATGTTTTCCGAAGACAGATTCTTATCGCTGCAACGACATAGTGACGGAAGTGCCCGGGCTTATGCCATGGTCCGGACGAACAAGGAGATTGGCGCGGAGCCGCCCAATGCGAATGCGCTGCTCGGACTCGAGGGAGATGTAGTGGTGGACTGGACAGATGCGAAGACGAGGCAGAAGTACTTGGACAGGTACTTTGGCGATTACGTCCAGGAGGCCCGCGACGCGGTCCTCGCTATGACGGAACAGCCTACTCTACGAGCGCTATACATGCTCCCCGTAGGTCACCGGTGGGAGCCTCGTCCCGGAGTAACGCTGCTCGGCGACGCGGCGCACGTTATGACGCCGTTCGCGGGCGTGGGCGTTAACGTGGGTATGATGGATGCGATGGAGTTGGCGGAGGGGATCATTGCGTACGTTAAGCAGCAAGGAGAAGGAAAGGGGGATCTGGCGAAGATGCTACGGAATTACGAGGGCGGCATGTTCGAGCGCTCGCAGAAGGACGCTGCGCTAACGGCTAGTATGTTGGAGATGGAGTTCAGCGAGGATGGGCCTAAAAGGGTAGTTGAGGTTATGAGCGGCGGTGGGCCACCTGCTTTAGAGGAATGATACCTTGTGGATGTATTGCTTTTGGATTAGAATGCTGGGACTTGGAAAACTGATATGGAATACCGGCTACACAAGATGCCAGGATGAGCAAATAGGCAGGTAGGTAGGATTTTAAAATAAGGTCATTATTCATCCTGTAACATATACGAGTTGTGGCTTGCTTAATTTACACATTAATTATATCTGGATTAGCTACTTGAGAATTTGACTTAAAGTAGTTAGAGAGAAGGCAATGCAACATCTAAGGACGCTCTACCTAGTTGATAGTGAACCAAGTGGCTTTTTTCAGTAGCTTTCCTCACATTAAAAGAATAGTCATTCATAATACTCGAAATACTCGTAGCTAATATATTCTTCCTGGATATTATACATACCTAGTAATCCCAGTTCGCTTAACCTTTAGCGGAAGTTGGATACGCCAAGTAGCTATCTCGAGGCCCGAATAAGCCTGTATATCTTTGATTCAAATATAGGGGGGCCGTTGAAGTTGAAGGTCAGGATACGGCAACCATCTACAAGAAGTATCATCGGGTTTTGGAACGGACAGGGGGCTAAAACGAAATACAACTCTTCCATCCAAATATGAGCTGAAGCGTACCGGGCGTTTGGGAAACTAGGGTGTGGTGACAGCTCCGGCATGTCTTATGATAATATTATAGTAATAAAGCCAACGACAAGGGCTATTGTGACAGGTCATGCTACACAGCTGTTAGAATATTACGTACAGTTTTAGGATTATTTCCAACGTGTACACCCTTGAAGAAGGTCTGTGCCAATACTCCAAACTTCCAAACTTCCAAACTGCCGCGGTTAGAACGAGTGCGCAAGCCAACAGCCAATAAATGAGTACTCCGGCAGTCAGTATTACGATACGAAGTCTACCCCATGGGGGAAGCTTGGCCGTACTTTGGCCTCGGTCCGGTACTCCGAGGCCAACTCAAGGTACTAAGACTTATAGTTTCGTTGAAACACTCGTGATAGTAACGGCGATGTTTGATTAGTGGAAAAAGTAATTCGTATTGGGGTCCCCGGGTTTTGACCCCCACACAGAAAAGGTATATAAAAGTCGTGATGCCTGCGTTTCCATTACTGCTCGAGACTGCTACCCACTATTCTACAACCTACTAGGTCACTACCCAACTAACCATCAGGATATCAGATCTTGTTCACACAAATCTTAACTGATTCATACTGACAAATATCTCCGGGAGGGTTTCAACACTTCGAAACAGCACAGCTACGCCTACACGAGCGAACTGCCAAGCGATCATTACGACGTCCCTGGAAGACGTAGAATTACAAGTTGCATATGGAGGATGATCTGAAACATATGATAAGATAGGAATCTTGCCGGATGCGGTGTTATGAAGTCGGACGGGCGAGTCTCGGCTATGTGATTGTGGTTCCTATCCCTTGCTCAAGACCTAGGGATGATCGGCTTTTGATCTAACATTCCTGCTCCGCATTTTCCGTCCCCGTCGGCGTCTAACCATTACCCATCGCACGTGGGCGTCCGACCGAATATCGTAAGGGACATGTTGGTACAACACAAACGAGACTGGAGATCTGGTTCCGGCACGATCGGTCGCGGTAAGGTAGGTAAACATCGACGGGCAGGATATCCTTACAAGCATGTCACGGGCCTCGGTATCGCCAGAGTGGAAGCGTCTAGATTCCCAGTACATGTCATCGATGAATTGATTCACCGACTTCTCATCGCTGGTGTTTTTTTAGCCCAGTTTATCGAAGATAACCGAGCAAAGAGAGGACCAGGGGGAGTAAGGGCAAAAACCTCCTACTTCGCAAAGCTCGGTGTTGGCGATAGTGGGACGTTAGGGAGAAGGGGGGGCCAGTGCGATTGCTTGCGGATCCTTCAGCTTTCATGGCTAACCCATGTTAAAGAGAAGCTTGCGATTCGCGAAGAACACGGCAAACCACGCTAATCCCCAGAGCCAAACGGCGCAGACAAGGTATTCCTCCCCAACACTCCCCCGGCCGGAGGTTTGTTGTTCATCTGGAGTATTAGTTTGACACTAGAAGTCTGGGCCTGTTATTAGTCTGAAGCAAACGCTAGACTATTACTGGCTAGGACATCTGGAGATCGAAAGATGATGATGATTGGTTCCGGGTAAGTATGGTTGCTCTTTTCGTATGTCTCGGCCGAGGCTAGACTCTTGGGAACGGATGTTGCTGTTTCTGGGTTGTGGTCTCAAGTTCGCATACCATGTAAGGGCCATGTAAGGGAGTAAGTTGCAGCGGTGAAACTTGACCTGCTTTCGTTCGTCGACACGTGTGTGTGTCGCTCGTTTTCTTATTTTAGCTACGCATCACCGATATGTTTCTAATCAGGAAATATGAATGAGAAAATCAATTACAAACGCAGGTTTAAACTTTTGTGTTGCGGTACTATACAGAAATCTCGATGTAATCTCTCAACTTTGAAATTTTCGGTGTGTCTATCATCATGAAGCATGCCTAGGGACTTAGCTGGATTAGTCCGCATTGGCATATAGTAGTTCTTTGAAAGCGACGAATGGGAATCAAGACAATATGGCGGACCAGGCCAGACTATGTCTATAAGTGTGTTGGTAAAGAATCTACGTCATGTTCGCGCCTCCAGCTGAGATCGCGTAGTCATGATATCCTATTTGGATAAGGTAAACGATCTAGATCCGGGGGAAACAATCTAGAATGTTTTATATTCAAGCTTTAACTGTCATGTCGGGATTGTTCCGTTACCTCTTAAATGCCAGCGCTAATTTTGACGAAAACATCGTCGCTTCTATTACTTCTCATATAGTCATTAAGCATAAAATACTCTAAATTTGTTAGCTTATTGCGGAATTTTAGTTGCATGCTCTAAGTTAAGTATCTCTAATCATGTCAAAGCTGGAATTAGTCGTATCTAGCATGAAATGTTATTATTAAAAGATTATATCACATCGTAGGATTTTCCGAGATTGTGGTCAAATCTCGATTTTGAACTACACCGCTTGACGAAAGCAGATACCGTGATAGAGTTAGACATTTTAGGTAGATGCTTTAACTATAAGAAACATTCTTGTGTATACGATTTAGTTATCTGCGTTTGTACACACGACGTGATACATGTGAATTCCAACTTGGCGTCGAAACCAAGTGCCAAGTGCAGAAAATAAACTACGACGCCGTGTATAAGACTATGGTCGAATACGACTAGCTCACTCCGCACGGAGGAAAAAGAGATTTCGAGATGCTAGGTCCTTTTCCCGTGAGGGGTAACGATTTGCGCCACCGTCGCCAGACAAAGCGTATCTTCAGCTCGTAGCGGAATAGCTTGTAGCGGATTAACGGAGAAGTACTAGTCTGACCTGCCTGCTTAATTCTAGCAGAGTAGCATCTGGATCTCGTTACGTTGCACGTTCTAATGCGTATCCATAATCTGTCGCCCGTCCGCTTGGACTCACTTGGTCTAAGTATAGTACATTCTTTACGCGTAATAATCTTGGGTTAATGTTGGTAGATATTAGTAAATGGTACATCTCGTACGATCTATTAGATTCTTTTTCTTCTTGTAAGCTGCACTGGGCTGATTGGATATTATGATGATCTGTGCCCTGCAAGGGTTAACGCGAGAAAATAACTTGGCTATTAGAAACCTCCTACGCCATGCTTACCGAACGTTGAGTTTCGGAATAAGCAGCCTTGTCCCGGGAAGAACTTTTGTTTACTTCGAATTAAGGGATAACATCGTATATATAGTGTAACTACGGGTCCGGCCGTTTTAAGTCGAGTTACACTACCCAGATATATGAAGATCAGTCACGTGAAGTATACCATCACCAGGAGGGAGGATCAGGAAGATGTTGGCTTGGACTCTATTAAGTGGAAAAGGAGGGGGAACCCCTTGGGGTAAAAGAAGAGGATCGATGGGGCAAGGGTGAAAAATACGGTAACAAATAATAAAAGACCTGTGAAATAATATGTGGATAAGTCGAAGGGTTTCCTCCAATGATACCCCCAGGTTATCATCTCTCAAGGATCTTTTCTTGGGAGTGGAGTCCATCATCTTGGGTCTGAAAATTCCTGTTAATCATATTTCACCGAGCCGAGAAAAACGACAGAATAAACTGAACCAAAGATGACCAACTCACGTGGACTGTGCATATTTACGATGACCTTTTGACTACACACCATTCTTGGCAGTTGGGCTAGCAACCCACCGGACAAAAGATCTTGACCCTAAATCTCTACATAGTGTTTAGTGAATCGAACTTATAAAGGCGGGGGAGATGAGAGTGCATGATGGGGAGAATTATCACTGTATTAGTGCTAAGACAGATCGAGACTAGTGGAGAAGGGGGAAAATTACAAGAAGCAGGGAAAAGAATGGCGGAGAAGATGGGGAAACAGGCGCAGCGTACGTGCTAGCGACGAGAATGTATATGAGCTAGGTAAGATGAAGGATAAACTCCTTTGTTCTCCTCTTAGTTTAACCCAGTTCCCCGCAGTGCCCGCACTCGTAGACAATACGGGGTTGAAGCCATCGTCGTCATTGCTAAGAGTTGTCTGCTTGGCTTAGGCCAGAAGTGGTTTAACTTTTACTTGTTCTTCTTTCTTTAGAGGCCGGTTTCCCCTCATCGTTTCGTCAGGTACACGATTTCCCCGGTCAAAGATTGTTTAAATTGGGGGTGTATGGGTAGCACAGCTACCGTTGACTTATACAAGTAACTAAGACTAGCTGAAATACAAGAGACACTACAAGAGACTTACACGGTCCGCAAGGTAAACTAGGATGTATCTTGTCACACTGAACAAGTACCATTGCGTTATCCTACAGAGCCTCATAATATACTAGCAATGGTATCTCAGTGAGACATCCGCTTTCTATAAGGCATATTCCATGTAAGACGGCTGAAAGTGAGCCATCTCATTGGTTTGTACCACCACACATTTCGCGAAGACCAAGTAACACATAGCCTATCAAATAGAAGTAGGGCAAAATATGGGCATAAACGAGCTCAAATTCGGAATCAGTGTCAGAGACAGAAAGACAAAGACGTCTTGAACGCCCAATAGTATGTGTCGGACAAGACCGAGTATGCGGCAACAGCCAAGAACACAGAACACGCCCAAAGGCTTACCCTCGTAGATTATCTTCCTCTATCACCTGATGTTGTGTTCACGCGAGGAAAAGTCTTCGCCAAACGACCAATCCGTCTTTCGGCTCGTACCCTCTTACACGAGCACGCATACTTATCTCTTATTGTTACATATCCAGCCTGCTGCCGCTAACCGGTTCCGTCAGCAAACACCCTTGCTCTCCTATACAACGCCCCATCCACATATCCGCCATCGTTTCTCTGCCAAGATATACCCATGGTGGAGCTTGCCATGGCAATTCGACCGCTTAGCACCCGCCTAGCCTCTTTGCCACAACTCATAGGCAGGATTTCCTGCCAGAGAACAGACGTTAGGCCGCCTCTGGATACCGGCACGCCGAATCCTCCCAGGTAGGCTAGCAAGCTATTGCTAGCATCCTTCGCGTGTCCGGATCCTTGCTCCATGGATTATCCCGGCGCGCGACAATTCTTCCCATGTGGTGGGGGGCCTTGTATCTAGTTGTATGGGGTATCCGTATGGGGTTTTCGCGCAAGAGAAGATGGCCGTCGATCGAAGATGCTGCTGGGATTGGGGGTATTCGTTGTGCTTACGCCTGCTTGGTGGTGTTCTTTGTCGCCAATATAAGGCTCGGGTATTACCCTTTCCTTGACTTCTATTCTCGTCTCTTCCCGTGTCTGCCTTTCTCGAGCCCAGGTTTCACTCCCTATAGCTGTCGAGACCAGGACCAATTCATCCTCTCGTCTGCTGGTGGTGAATCTTAAATCTTCTTCGACCATCATACATCCACCGTTTGTTGTCTCTCAGATTAAGCAGTCATGTCCGAGAAACCTCAAATCGACGCGTAAGTGTTGCGCTCACTTAAACGTACTCCTCGAGTCGCACAATATCTAACTCGTGACGATAGCATCGAACCCAAGGGTGTCGAAGGGCAATACTTGGAACATGGCCTCGACACTACTGAACATGTCGACCTTAACACCAACCTTGAAGCAAAGTAAGTATTTAATCATTACAGATACCTCGATGTGGATAAAGTCGTTTGCTTAATCAGCGCTATTACAACATATGAGTTGTGACTAACATGTGATTTCTCTTGACAGGATCAAGAATCCTCTTAAGGGTATTCCCTATGAGCAGTTGATGCGTGATGTCGAAGCTTTCGCGCACGAGAAGGGTCTCGATGAGCACATCCCGATTCTGCGCCGGGGTGCGCTCGTCGCCCAGAATCCCCACGACTTCGAGGACCAGGCCGGCGAGGAAGCCCTCGATGAAGCCGAGAAGGAGGCTCTCCGCGCCGAAATCCAACACCGATGGCGCATGCCTGCCCGACTTTTCCTAACTATCGCGACTTGCTCTATCGGTGCTGCCGTCCAGGGATGGGATCAAACCGGAACTAACGGCGCTAATATCTTCTTCCCCGAATTCTACGGTATTGGTACCGAAAGTACGAGAGACAGACTGGTAAGTTTCATTCCTACGTTACCTATTCCCGTGCAATTGGCTAACTATTTGTAAAGTTGGTTGGTCTGTTAAACTCTGGCCCCTATATCGGATGTGCTTTCATCGGATGCTGGCTTTCGGATCCCATCAACAACTGGATCGGTCGTCGTGGTGTTATCTTTGTCTCTGCTCACTTCTGTCTCTGGCCTGTTATCGGTTCTGCATTCTGTCACACATGGGAACAACAATTGGCTTGCCGTCTACTAATGGGAATTGGAATGGGTATTAAGGCTTCAACTGGTTTGTCTTCCCTCAACAAGTAAATTCTCCAAGTCTACCTACTAACAATAACCAGTGCCTGTTTACGCTGCTGAAAATGCACCGGCTTCGATTCGAGGTGCTCTGGTCATGTCATGGCAGATGTGGACTGCTTTCGGTATCTTCCTCGGAACCGCCATCAACCTTGCTGTCTTCTACCACCCTCTCAACTGGCGACTAATGCTGGGTGCCCCTTTCATCCCGGCCGTTCCTCTATTGTGCCTGATCTACCTCTGCCCCGAGTCGCCTCGTTGGTTAATGAAGAAGAACCGTTACTCAGACGCCTGGAACTCGATGGTTAAGCTGCGGAACAACCCGATTCAAGTTGCCCGGGATATCTACTACATCCACGCTCAGCTTGCGATCGAGCACCAGATTATCAACAAGAACAACTATGTCACCCGTTTCACTCAGCTCTTCACCATTCCCCGTGTGCGTCGCGCCAGTATTGCCGCTTTCACTGTCATGATTGCGCAACAGATGTGCGGTATCAACATCATCGCCTTCTACTCAACCACCGTCTTCGTCGAATCCGGATACGATCAATTCCAGGCTATGCTGTGCTCGTTCGGTTTCGGTCTTGTCAACTGGCTCTTCGCATTCCCCGCCTTCTGGACCATTGACACTTTCGGACGTCGATCTCTGCTCCTCTTCACCTTCCCCCAGATGATGTGGACTCTGCTTGCCGCCGGTCTGTGCACTCTGATGGAGCAAGGAACGGCGAGGACTGCGCTCGTTGCTCTGTTCGTCTTCTTGTTCGCCGCTTTCTACTCACCTGGAGAAGGCCCTGTTCCTTTCACCTACAGTGCCGAAGTGTTTCCTCTATCTCACCGTGAGGTCGGTATGGGTTTCGCTGTCGCCACTTGCTTCTTCTGGGCTGCCGTCCTTAGTATCACATTCCCCTTCATTCTCGACAGGCTACACACTGTCGGTGCCTTCGGTCTATACGCGGGTTTCAACCTCGTGGCGTTGATCATGATCTTCTTCCTCGTACCCGAGACTAAGCAGCGTACTCTCGAGGAGCTCGACTACGTGTTTGCCGTCCCCAACCACAAGTTTGCCAAATACCAGGTCACTAAGGCGCTACCTTACGGAATCAAGCGCTGGGTTCTGTTCAACCGCAGCGCTACCCTCGAGCCCCTGTACCACCAGGACGACGATGAGCGCCCGGCTCCTGTCCGCGAGGACAAGAAAGCCTCCTCATAAGAGAGAAGAAAACGTTGGGAAAGGGAGTGTGTAATGGGTCGGTCGTACAAGTAGTGGGTGAAGGAATGACTTAGGTACCCGGGCTGGTATACAGTCGGAGCACAGGATCGTTTCGGTGCAAACTTTTACAAAATACCCCAATTTTCTATTCTGGACTCTTAGGTATAATGAGTTCCTATATGCCTATCTATATTATTATTTAAACTCGATGGGTCTTCAAAAGACTTCCCTATTTTTTCAAACGTGACTTGGCTCGTGTTCTATCGACTCTTAGTGATTAGTGTGAAAAGTACATACTTTCTATAATTAGAAGATGCCGATCAAGCCATTAGCTATGTAAGACATCTAGGTACGCAGTCCTACGTTAATACAGAGTAATGTTGGGGCAGGTGAGTGACCAGCCTTAACTGTAGATCCGGACTCCATCCGATAAACACTCCACTCCGCGGATGGAGTGTCGAACCAATGTCCCACAACCTCCTCCCATTCCGAGCCAAGCTACCACTCGGCTGACTTATTCATTTGCTAGCTATTATACAGTCAGATAACGATACTCGAGATTATGCCATTATTTATATTTTAGCCTTCTGGTGCTCGGCGTCCCATTTTTCTTTGAGTGCTTTTGCTCGTTCACTATTCTTAGTAAAGCCTTCAAACACGGCTGGCCATCCACCACCAAGGGTCCGAATATCAACGGGACGACTAGTTTTGACATCCATATAAGTTACGGAACCTTTCACTTCGGCGACGATAGCTTGCTGTTTAAGCGAAAAGAGAGATGTTGTTCCAGTGTTACGTGTTGGCTCTATTATCTCCTGGCGATAGGCTGCGATTAACTGTGCATCTATATTAGCAAGGTTGGATTGCAAAGTGGTATCGAGAAGCGACTGACCGAGTCGGGGTACTTCACTTGTCTTCGAATATCCAAGGTGTATCTCCGAATAACCGGAATAACGGACTTGGCGTAAATCATGTCATTGTACTCTTGCTCACTGAGGAACTCATCATAACTTTCCATGACGCGATAGAAGCATTGACCGAGGAAATGCATATACTGTGAGTGCATGACATGTCCGAAAGGATCCTGATCTTCGGCCCATACAACTCCGCGTTCAACCATTGTCTTAGGGTCATACCCCATAGCTTCAAGTGTGGAGAGCGCCTGACTTCGGAGGGACGCGTATGGATCTCCGGTAGGGTGGAGACCCGGAGCGCCGATGGAGGAATAAGGCGATTGATACGCTGATTCGGCTAGTCGCGAACGGCGACGACGGGTTCCTTCCGCCATTATGGACAAACACTGTTTTATTTTTTGGATGAGATAAAATTTGTGGGATTAGAGGCCGATAGTTGCATTGGCCAAGATATGATTTTACGTGTGTTGCCGCTCGTAGGAATAGTAACAATAGAAGACAGTGCTAATGAATTGAGTTGACCGCTTTATATAAGGATTTCTCAGGTACCTAATAGGAGAGACAATTAGGCGATAAGGAATTTCCATGCACCTCCCTTACATCTGGTCAATTAAAACCCGCTTATAAATCTCCCTACAGCTTAGCTTTAGGTACCTATCAATCCAAGTATAAAGTACAAAGTACCTAGCCGAGGCACCGCATACCAAACATCGCCTTTAACGCCATGTGCGACGATGTTGTGTATAAATCTATTGCCACAGCTTCCAATAGTAATGCTTCGGGAGAGACAGGTTTCACTATTAATTTAAACGCAATTGTTCCACTCCGGTGTAGTGTATCGTGACACCCATCACCCATTATTATCTACTGCAATTAATGGATAGTCCATACAATAGGGGGATACACACTCCCAGAAGTCGTCTACTGGAATGATTCTCTTGCGCGTTCTTGGAGCTATTGCATAAGGTTTTAGGTTGCCGGGATCCCGCTGTTGTGACATGGTTCCCTTCAGTCCATAGCTCTGTCGTTATACACATTGCATTGCTGATGCCTCCATAGACTCCTATTTACAAACACATTGGCTCACGAAATAAACAACAGGATGTCCCGTGAACAATTGCCACAAGACCCCAACTTAGTCGATCAGGACAGAAGTTACGCGATTTTAATTACGAATACTTTATTTACCATTCTAATTATTATATCAACTGGCACGCGGATCATTACTAGGTTTTGGTTCAACAGAGCAAAGTTTGGAATCGAGACTTACTTGATTACCATTGCATTGGTACTATCTTCAAATCATCGCATTGCACCGTCATGACCATACTAACTTATATACCTAAGCTCTTGAACTTGGCCACCAACGCGCTTGAATATCGCGTAATCCGTGAAGGCTGCGGTCGCCACCTACACTTCCTTGGTAGCCCTCAGGTAGATCAGGTCGGGAGGATAACCGAATATGCCCTCCTATTCCCGATTCTTAGCCTTTGGTCTATCAAGATATCGATCTGTTTCTTCATCCTTTCTCTCATACGCGCTACACATAAACGTACAAGGTGGGTCATATATGGACTAATAACATTGAGAACCATCATAAGCCTATGCGAACTTATATTCTGGGCCATTCAGACAGATTTAATAGAAAAGCGCCTGAAGAATCAAACGCACAGGCCTATAGAAAAGTCAGAAATGCTGTTTGTCTCAGAAGTCATTAGCACAGGTAGGCAAAAGTCTCCCTTTAGTCTTGATCACCAACCCCTTACGTACTGTACCTTATTAATCTACTGATACACTATTAGTCTTTAACTGCTTGACCGATTTGTTCTTCGCCTTATCACCTGTTTATATCTTCTGGAACCTCCAGATAGACACTCGCAAGAAGATTATACTTCTTAGTTTGACTGGTTCCGGTTTAATGTACGTTATATTCCCTCTCCTACCTTGCCCGGCTTCCTTTATTTCCACTATGTGCTAAATAATTTCCCAACAGTGTATTAGCAGTTTCCATAGTCCGTTCTGTGTTCATTACGGATGTCTTCGCCTTCGATTTCACCTGGACTTTACCTAGATTCTATGTTTTAACCACTATGGAGCGCTGTATGGCGGAGCTTATCGCAGATCTTCCTGCTAATTACCCCGTAATACGTGCCACTCGCGAAAGGATCATACAAATAATCAATCGCAGAGGACATAAATTGAGGGAGCGCCCTAGCAGTGATAACAGCCGCCCTGGTTTTCTAGATGACAATCAGTTGACATCTGTCGCTCTGGGTTCTCAACAGCCCCAAATTGCGCGTCCGGTTAAGCTTAGTCTTACCGAGTCCAGGAAAAGTGAAGGGTTGGAAAAGTTTTGGGACTCAAAGCTGTAACTACCATGACTACCCAGCAAGAATAAAACACTTGAGGGTGGTATAGAAAACTCGACTAAGTCAACGTGTTTCAGAGGGTATCAAAGATATTCGAAGATACCTATAGCTTTGAGTAGACCTCTTAATCCGCTACAAGCGGTTTTCCCCCTTTACTCTCCATGGTACTATCTCCCCTCTTCAATGCCATGGCTTTCTTGACTTCCCATTCCCAGGCTGTCAGCTCACTGTCCTCGCCTTCGCCAACTAATCTTCTCATACTAGCATCCCGTTCCGGTCTTACGAGAATGGCTAGACTATATCGATCGACAAGGCGCTGCGAGCCAGGTGCATAATTGATCCGATGCACGTTACTGCGGAGTAATCCACCAGTCCATTGGACCATAGCGTCGCCTAGGTTCACAATTAAGCACCCTGGCTGCGGACGTGCCCATAGCCAAGCCTCTGCATCCGCCGGATCCTTACCAGGAGCAAGAATTTGCACTTTCATTAGAAGTCAGCCGCTGCTTCTAGTATGAAATGAGAGACCTTGAAGGGTAACCGTAATTTGATTATCCCAATCAACAGGAGAAGGGAATAAAGAGAATTGCAGTATGCATAATACGCACAGCCACCAAGCACATTTGCTAGTAAAGTGATCGTCCCAAAATCCGTGTGATGGATCATACTGGTGCGGAGAGCATCCGTCTCTGAACTTGCAAAAGCTTTGATAACCCGAAATACGGTCCCTGAGAGTTTGGCAGGATTCTGTAGCGATGTGAACGTATCAGGAGGTAGGCCGAGCTGAGTTGCAAGGACAGTCGCTATTGTGTCGACAACGCTTTGTCCGTGTTTGAGAAATGATACAAGTAGAGGTAAGTGAGATTGTACAAGATCAGGGAGTGGCTGTAATGGAGCATTCCCCATCAGACCGTCTTGTCCTATGTTGAACCACTCGAAGCGATCGGGCTCCTCCGTCTCGGTTTTGGCAGTGCCGCGCGGTTTGAAACTGGGAGACGTTAAAAAGTGACAGGAGACCGTATAAAAGCCAATTTACCCGAGAAAACTCTTAGGAATATCATGTAGATATTGCATTTTCACGTCTTCGGGCAGATCAAAATGCTCCTACCCACATCGAATAGCTGATCAATCTCCTTAATTATTGTCTCTCCTAGGCTATCTCCACGTAGATCAAGGAGGAAGAAACCTAGCTCTTGAGATGCGGTGAAGAGTCTGTTAGATGTAGTCTCATCACCTGTATTTAAACTGGCCAGGGATATTGTTTCCATATTGGCGAGTGGTATATCATTTGGGAAGTCGGGAATGTCTTTGAAGAGTTTCGCGGACGCCATGATCGGGAAACTTGGGTGTAAATCGTAGGAAACTTAGATTATTTATAGAAAGTGAAATAATATGAGCAATTATCCGTTTCTTGTTGCGATCTTAGTGCTATATATTGAGTTAATACAGAGAGGTAATTGTTGTATGGTCTATTTGAAGAAGAGTACCTAGTTCATATAAAGGTTCAGTTGGTTACCTAACGTAATCCGAAGCACCCGCTGTCACGAAGCCAAATAGAGATAGACTTACAGCTGTCTTTCACTTGTGACATATACTTTCTTTGTTCGCCTCATGTGAGGAGTACTTTGTATCACGAAGAGAAGTTAACGCAAGGGAGACACGTGATCCTGGGCGAGTGAGACATGCATATACTTGGATACTTAGGAGACACTTCAAGTACACGTAAGCCTACCTTATAATTGAATATGTTCGCTTAGATTTGAAATAAGTTTGAATCGAGTCGGACCAATAGCGCCTCATCCGCTTCATGCATATATTGAAAAAGGAGAATCAGAAATGTAAATGATATTTATTCCTAACTCAATGTCTTGAACGGGATATAGCCTTTGCCTGGAATGAAATACGGAGAAAGGTTATAAAAAAAAAAAAAACTTAGAAACCTCGGTCCCTTAACTTATCTCTAAACCAACCACCAAGGCGTAATATATACATCTAGATACCTAGCCTTTGTTTCGACCCTAATCTTCATATATATACCTACCTAAGTGCTATATACAACTATTCATAGTATTCTCAAGTCCTTATTCCACTAGCCACCCCAGCAATGCCTCATGAAACCTGTCTGGTTCTTGAATTTGAGGGCATGCCCCAGATCAGCGAATTCTATCAGATCTGCATTCGGTATGGCGGCAGCAGCTTGGTTCCCTAACACATCATAGTGGCCTATTTTAGCCTGCACATCCGGTGGGCTCCATTGCTTCCCCAAAGCTGTGTTGTCTTTGTCGCCTATAAGTAACAGTGTCCGCGGTTTTAACAAGCCGAACTCATATACTACCGGGGCACTCAAGGCCATATCCGTAACGAGCGCTTGATCAAAAGCGAATGTTGACCCTCGCTCCCCTTGTAGATATTGACCAGCATATTCACCCATACATCGTATGAGTCGTTCCATTTCCCTACATAGTATGTCGATTGCTCGTACGCTCGGATAGATGTGTAATTGCTTAAAGACTCGATGGCATACAGCTCGTCGATACCTTTATATGGTACACCAAGGGCCTTCCAGTCCTCTAGTCCAAGAGGGTTTACCAAAACAAGCTTCTCAACGATTTCAGGGAACATTAAACCGAAGCGCACGGATGTCATGCCCCCTAACGAGTGGCCGATCACAGTCACATTTTCAACGTCTAACGCCTGCAACAGATTTCTCGTGTTATATGAGAGCTGTTGAAGCGTATATTGATACGACTTCGGCTTGGAGGACTTGCAGAAGCCAACTTGATCTGGTAAAATAACCCTATAGCCTGCCTGAGAAAGTTGTCTAGCGGTCGCCTCCCAAGTAGGTGCGCAGAAATTCTTTCCGTGCAGGCAGACAGCGACCTTTCCGTTCGGTTCAGATGTAGGAGAAACATCCATGAATGCCATTTCAACTTCTTGAAGTTGCGATGTAAACCTATATGTCTTTAGGGGGAACGGATACGTAAAGTTCGAGCCATTGAGGTCTCCGTCGGACGGCACATCTCTTATTGAACATGCATCCTGAGCAACTGCCTGTTGGACCAATTCGATATACCCAAAAAGAACCACTGCTATAATATTGATGGTCCTCATGTTGATGGTGGAGCTTATAGTTCATCTAGCCTTAAGTAACAGTGCATTGGGTCTTAAGCGCTTTTAGGTGAAGTAGCTACTAATACTTGTGTTCTTGAGTTTCTGCTCCTATTAGCCTACTTTGTAGCCTGTGTCGCGGCTATTAGCATCGATGGTATGAAAAGAGGCGGCTGGTTAAATTTGAAAGTGATCACTTTGCTGAGCACGTCGTTCCCATACCCTGTGTTGTACTTCGATAGCAAGTAATGATTTTAACCCCTCATTGTGAGATCAGCATTATGGAGACCCGAATGCTAGGTTTATACCGAGCTTAATCTACCCATGTATTCAGAGCATGAAGAATGCATGGTTGGAATATGAGCTTATAGTCGGTATAATGCATTGCCACGTATTCGGAGCATCGTCCCTTTTCGCAAATGCGTGCCGCATTGTATCATTTTCCATGTTCTAGCCTGTTGCTATTCCGGACAGATAAGAACTGTCTACCAGGTAAGGGAGCATATGGGAGCATATGGGATCAAGCGGCTATCCATATGAAAGCATGTTTTCCTTAACCCTTGACAACATCAAAGCATTATAAGTAAACCAATTCAATGTTGTACAAACGTTTCTTGATGTAATACTTAGAAAAGTATTAAAGCTTTTAATCCACGATTCTAAGAGCATTACTTTAGTCTCCATTACCACTAGTTACCTTACTGTATCCAATATCGACCATAAATGGCATATATTGGTCTTGGCTCAAGTAGAGTTACAGCGAAGATATCGCTTAGTGGAGATGTCAGCTTCCGCATTGCGTTATTGCTCCGATGTAACCTTAGATCTCCAAGGCCTAGGAAATCACAGTTTGGTGGAAGTAGGGTGTAGATTTAAACAAGATATGAAGATCCCAGTCTAACTAAATGATGCTGGAAACGATGTTTACACGGCATAAAATTCTCCGAGTCTAGGGACTTCGCAATGTGAAGTTGGGGCCATTGTATCATCTAGAGCAAGTTCTCTCCTTAATCAACGACTCCTTTCTCGCAATTACGCGCGTTCTTGAAGTACTTATCAATGCTGGAAGTCCAACTATTTAAAATACTCCAAGCGGCAAACGAGTTACATATTAAACCAAAATTGCCCAGGGAGAATGTCATAAGTTCATAACCGCTAAACCACATAAATACTAATGTATTCCTCTCCATCGCCAAGGCAAAAGCAAGGACCTAAGTATTGATTCGCCTTGAGTTACGCGGGTGTACGCTCATTGGATCGCACATCGCCGTGTAACCTTCTGACGTGGCTGTTCAATGGCCATCATTTCAATCATGCGGCTCTTACTCAATGTATCAACTAACTACTTCATCACAACAAAGCTCACATAATGTCCGTTCCGGTAGATTCTACCATGATATATACGCCGTTAGGCAACTCAGATATCAGGCTGCTTACCGCTGAAGCCCGCGATGAGGGGTCTATCAGTTGCCACCTTCATATAGTCCCGTTTTCCATGGACCTGAAGTATACAGCCCTATCATACGTCTGGGGAGACCAAAGCATTAAGGAATTGATAAAGATAAACGGGCACCCGCTTCCTGTTGGGACCAATTTGTATAAAGCATTGCAGGATATACTGCAGCTGGAATGGTTCACGAAAGATTCCTACCTCTGGGTAGATGCGATTTGTATCAACCAAAATGACAATGTCGAGAAGTCCAACCAGATACCACGAATGGCACAAATTTACCGTTTCGCTTCTCGGGTTATCGCCTCAATCGTATTAACTGAGGGCCTGACTGAAGATGACGTTAAGTTGTTGCCAGACCTAGCCGACATTGTCAAGTCCACCGGTGACATCGGGGTTGATCCCGAGAAATTGAAGCAGTATGGAGACGACAAGTTTACCGGAGACAATTGGACACAGAAGCCTTACGATTTATTGATAGAACTAACCAGCCTACCATGGTTCTCAAGGGTCTGGGTGAGGCAGGAGGTCACACTGGCGACTGAATGGCCTACAATACTGATCGGCAAATACCAAATACCTATGCATGACCTGTGCGACCTATGCCGTGCTTACTCTGATCAAAGGGAACTCTTTGATATGCCTAGACTCAGGGGTATGAACGATACTCGGATAATTCTTCACTATCCTCGATTGGTGGAGAAGGAACTTGGACTAGTCCTTGATACCGCCGGGATCCTTCTTCACGCAATCCTGTCGTATGGAGCGGCCAAAGCAACACTCCCACACGATCAGATATATGGCCTTCTCGGTCAGGTTTATGCCTTGATCGAGAAAACCAATAACCATCCTCTTCCTAGCCAGCTGATTCCGGACTACAGCAAAGCCTATGAGACGGTTTACCATGAATTTATAGTGTATATCCTCGAGCATACCGGAGATCTTAGATTATTAGAAACAGTATCTCGAGAACTAGTGGGTGTTCCATCCTGGGTCCCCGATTTTCGGTATTTGGGATCAGACATGATTTGGAACACACCAAAAGTCAAGGCCAGTCTAAAATTTTCAGAGTCTAAAAACGAATTACAAGTAGAAGGTGTTAGAATCAGTATTGCTCAAGCCCACTTACCTCGTATGTCTGAAACCAGCCTATGCCTTTCATATCTTAGGGATCGTGTAAACGACTTCGAGGAAACGATTATCAGGCCGTCTGCGGAAATTACGAACACGCCCCTCAATATAGTGCGAGAAAAATGGTTTGATAGTATTTCAAAGCACAAAAAACGCGACGAGGAGGAACTGTATCAGAAACTACTAGCTATCATTGTCGAACCGCCAGATATTGATTTAACTGAGTTTTCCCTAGTGATGGACAACGCTTCGGTTCGCTTTCTTGTATTCTTGGATAATATATACGTCTTGTTTCAAAGCGGGAATTTTGGGGTGTGTAATAGGCGTGACGCTGTCACAGAAAAGGGGGATATACTCTGTATGTTGAAAGGTGCTCATCATCCTTCAATTCTTCGCCCAGTTGATAGTGGATATGCTTTTGTTGCGTCATGCACGTTAACAGACCACATTTACAGCGACAATATGAGAGAGGAGTGGTTCTTTCAACAGAACCAGTGCGAAGTATTTAACCTGATATGATTTAAATTCAAATCATTTGGGAAAAGGAGATTGAAATGAAGCACGTACATTAACTGTAGCATCAATTCTCGTCTCATGAATTTGAAAATTGGATTGTATTCATTATGAAGTCTGCTAGAGGTGAGATTGTGAGAGGAGTCTGGAAGGGTAAAACGTTGACAACCGGTGTGAGACCAGCACACGAAATCGGCGTGTTCGAGATTATCGTGTAAGCTTTGGGATAGAAATCACTATATAATACTCGGGCTTGTTTACAAAGCATATCCAAGGTATATATAATCATAGTAATGTTGAATTACGCGTACGGTGACGCCTCAGCACAACCCTACGTTTTCGTCCTTGTTGCTTCGTTCTATTTCTCTTCTTGGCGCGAAGCAGTTGATTGCTCGCACGCGCTCTAGCTATAAAGCAAATTCCATCGGCAAACGACTACCAGGCAATAGAGTAGGAGATAAAAGTATTAATACAAAGTATTTTGTGGCTTGTCGTCTTCAATAGAGGGACTCGGCAGATTCAATACCGGGGAATTCACAGCTGAGTAACTTGAATGTAATATCAAAGCAAACCGGCATCGACCAATAAAATGACGGAATCAAACGACGATACAACCATAGACTGGCACTTTAAGGGCACACCCAGTCATATCGATCTCCAATTCGAGAAACCGATATCTTCACTATTGAACGTTGTAGTAATAGTAGCACCTAACACTGCAACAGAAATTTTCCCCTTTCGGAAGTTCGTATTATGACAAATTACCTAGCAGAGGAAAAGTGTTCAACGTGTTTATAATATAACTAGACCAGAGAATTGTATAGCCCAGAAGAGTCCTGATGGATTGATGCGTATTTATGACTATGATTATGACCAGAATGCTTTCACACACGGAGAGTAATGTTGTTGACATAGAAATTCCTTGCATTGTTTTTTTCGCCATAACCCCCGTGTTTCTAGCGATACGAATGCTATCCCGGCTCAAAACAGGTTCCGGGATTGGATGGGATGATGGGACGATCATGGTCTCTTGGGTATGGCAAACCCAGGCCCAACGGAGCATTCTCTGCGGTAGTTGACTCTTGCGTTCTTGAAGGCTTTCGCGCAAACCGTCTCAGGGCTTCTAATAGCTGCTTGCGAGCACGGATTCGGGCAACATATATATAATATCCCAGCTCAAGAGCAAATTCTGACGCTAAAGGTATTATACACGCGCGAGTTAACAGTTCATCCAGTCGAGACAGCAAGCTAATAACATCGAAAAGCTCTACTACATTGCACAAGCATTCTACAAACTTACCTTAAACCTGACTAAGGCATCCATCCTCTTATTATATCTCCGCATCTTCCTCCAGCGATGGTTTAGGATCTCATGTTACGTCTTGCTGGGCTTAATTTTGAGTTATATGCTGGCAACCGCTGCTTCGTCTATATGGCAATGTACTCCAGTCAGTCGAGCCTGGGATAAGTCTGTGCCTGGAACATGCATCAGCATCACCAAGAACTGGTATTCGAACGCGGGCTTCTCGATCGCCACGGATATTATAATCCTTGTGCTTCCCATGCAGCCCATTTTCCGGTCCAATCTACCGCCAAAGCAGAAATGGGCTCTTGTGATCGTATTCGCTTTGGGGATCTTGTGAGTTAAACGATACTTCTTCCCTCCGGAGCCGTGTAGATATAGTAAAAAAACGAGGGCTGTTAGTGAGCTGACTCAATTTATCAGCGTAACCATAACAAGCATCCTACGTATGCAGACAATTGACTTCTCGTCTACGAGTACCGACCCTACCTATGACGTTGCCTCCTCGACCTGGACAGTTATCGAAGAGAATCTGGCCATCATCTGTGCATGTCTTCCCATGTGCAAGGGACCACTCAACTGGCTGTTCCCTTCGGTATTTATGTCGAGCTCGAAGCGTACTTCGACTAGTTATAAGCCGAACCATCCAACAAACAGTTCCAGCCGCAATCATTGGGCCCCAACCCGTGGTGATAGCGAAATGCTGAGCACGCGCGTAACATCTGTTCAAGGGTGTAAGCCGACCGTTGGCAGCAATAGCCAGGAATATATGCTGGAAGAGACTGGATCGCTAGATCGCAACAGCGATGTGGAGGAGGTTCGGGGCATTCGGAAAGTTATCCAGTATGATATCACAGTACATACATCCGGAGATAGTAAAGAGTCCGTTTGAGTACTAGGATCCTAATTAGGTGGATATATCGAAGTTTAAAGGATGACTCGCACGACAAGAGCATCATAGTAATAATAATAATATAAATAGACCTGGTACAAATCTGTAATAATCATGACCCTCGAAGTATCATGGAACCTATGTTGATTATCTAGATAGGGCCATTTTATGGATGGGGGGATAAAACGTTCTCCTTTTTCTTGTAGTTGTTTGTATTTGCAAGTTTAAGGAGTCCTTGGTGTTTTCAGAAGTGACCTGAAAAGGGGGGTACCTACCTAGTGTAGATATGCCAATGAAGCGATACATGCAGTAAACGCGAATTATAGAACCCCAGCGATGACGTAGCCTTACAAATACGTACCCAACATTAGGTACCCGTCCACACCTAAAGCCCGAGGTACCTTAGTGGGTAAAGGTACCTAAGGTCCCTCCACGTACCTAGGTAACCCAAGTTGCCGGAAGAGAAATTGGGAAGCTTCCCGGCCTCAATTGAAGCTTCAATTGGTTTTTGCGAAAAGCAACATCTCTCCTTCACTGTACAACCCTTTGCCCACGATGAAGCCGATATGCACCTCACAGACCGGTCTCATATTTAAACCCCTCCTCTCGCGCCAATGCCTATATTCTAGCCGCTTGCGTTTCAACCCGCAACAATGCCGCACGTTCCTACGACCTCAGCGGACAACTCACCGAGCCTTCGAGAACCTCAATGTCAATCGCATGCGCACAGAAACCCACGACTACTATGTTCGACGGCGAACCTTTCTCCTCTGCGGCGCAGTCTCGGGTTTGGTCGGTATCTTCTACACGTCGTATCTTCTCTACCTAAGACTTAGCAAACCGACAAAGTTCGACAGCGGGTTACCGGATAAACTCGACCCTTTCAGCACGGAAGCTGGTTCGAAGCGCAAGACGGTTATCCATGATGGAGATGGTACGGAACTTGTGCCTACGGGTAACAGCACCGTTCCTACATTTCCACGTTTACTCGAGCTCGCGCTTGGTGCTGCAGAAGGACAGGAGATGGTTAACGGGGTAGAGTATACCTTAGTCGGACTGGGCGTGAGGACCGTGAGTTTCTTAGGCATCCAAGTATATATGGTGGGATATTACATCGCGACGCAGGACATCGCTGCGCTACAGTCACGCTTGGTCAAGGAGATAGATCCCATCGCAACAACACTAGTGCCGAATGAAAAGGACGAATTACGAAAGGCGCTGTTAGATCCGGAGCGGGGAGAAAAGCTGTGGAACGATATACTGCTGGAAGTGCGACCGCGTTCACTATTCAGGGTCGTGCCAGTACGAGATACCGACTTCCATCATTTAAGAGATGGGTTTGTGCGGGCCATCTCGGCAAGGTCGCAGAGTAATAGCCGCGACTTTGGTGACGAAAGTTTCGGTGAGGCTATGAAGGAGTTCCGAGGGTTATTCAACCGAGGCAAGGTACCAAAAGGACGGGAGATGTTGCTGGTTCGTGACACTGCTGGGCGTTTGACGATCACTTTTGATGATGGCAAAGCTGGCATGGGCACAATTGGACGCGTCTCCGACGAACGAGTATCCCGATTACTATGGCTTAACTATCTAGCCGGCAGTAAAGTTGCATCCGAACCGGCAAGGAAGAACATTGTCGAAGGTATCATGGAGTTTGTGGAGAGACCTGTGGGCACGGTCGCCACACAGGTGGTATGACGCATATGCCGAAATCATCTATAACTGGTGAAGTGTATATTTTGAGCGTCGAGCAGCTGTGCATTGGTGTATATGTGTATATGTGTATATTACCCAGCATTCCACTTACTACTGTACCATCTAGCGATAGCATCATGCTCGTGTCAATTTGCCCATTCTTACTACCCATCTAGCTATCGGTAATGCAAGATGACCCCGGATGATTCAAAGCATGCTACCTGACCGGGTATATTAAGGTAGGCTAAAGATCCGAATGCGACAATATCTCCTTCACCTCCTCGATCCGAGTTGCTTGGCCTTGTTTCATCGTGACGAAGCGCATCCGTCGTCTACCGGCGCCGATGGGTGTATGATAGATATGGCACATTCGGACAGAAACAAGACGAAAACCCTCTGGCAGAGTACACCAGAGCTTGGACCTGATTGATATCAGGAATCGACATGGCTGTATACTATGTAAATTAAGTGGTCACGTTGTACCGAGTGTAAATGCAACCACCTGTTACTGAAACCAGGAAAATTCAAAAAGTTGGTCGACCATGTCGTTCGAACACATCTGTTTCTTTCTCTGTTGTGCTTTTCTCAATGACGGAACCACCTAGACCTCCTTGATATTCCCTAGGAGAATATCCTCGAACTCTCGGCCAGCCTTTACCTTGGTCGAATTAGTCAAAACACTCGATGCCCATCTCATCCCTCCTTACCAATCGACAGGATGCTGGATACAGCAAGTACCATTGCCGTGATCCTCGTCCCCATCGTGCTGATCGCCATCATCCTAGCTATGTGGTACTGTCCCTTTCGGCACGTGAGCAACTCTCATTCTGGCGCACCAGCTCCCAGCACTGCTACAGCGACCGTCGAAAGCATACCCCTCCCTTCCGAGGTGCCTTCGTACGAGCTTGAAGCAAACCGATCCTTTAGGCTCTCGAGGATCTCTGAGGAAGGAAGCCCTATGAATCATTTGGCAATTCATAGGTGACATATTTTTCCTTTCAAGATCTATCGGTTATTCCTCTACGCTCGAAAGTTTCCTGAGCTCCCTTTTATATGAGCTTCGAGACTCTACCTACTTACTTATTCAGCGAAACGCTGCTGTCGTCCCTTCAGTCGTGGAAATTGCTTCTATGATGATGGCAAGTAAGAAATCTGGTCAATGGGAAATATGTCAATTGACACACATACTAATCGCTTTCCTAGCAACTCCTTCTAAGCTGTTATACACCATGTCCAGCAGAACTCGAATTTGCCTCAGCACCGATCATTCTCTACGCCTCTACAATCGCATGCCAATGTTTTAAGGAGTATTCCCCAACTCTGAATTCGAGAGTGGCGACACTCAAATACCTAGTTGTTAGGTCGGCTTATATGCCGTGCCGATATACGTTAACCCTAAGAATATACGCGAAAAGGGGGATCTTACACAGTAGTTTTATATGTCGTTAGCCTTTTTACTACACCAGGGGCTTGATTTAAACATGTTGGTTAAAACCCTGCTGAGCATAAATTGACTCGTCTGAAGGATAACGGGAGGGCAGTTCGAAGTAGCGAGGCTCCATAGTGTTCCTGCTCAAAAAACACTATCCTTTAGTGAGACCCCTGTGATATACGAATTAGGAGTTTCCGCAAACGAGAAAAAGGTTGAAAAGGAGCTGCACAACCTTGAACGGCCTGATGTGGGATGGGTACACGATCCAAGCATGAGAGCAACAATAGAGCTGAGCAGCGTGGCTACATAGAAATTAACTGGGACCTAAAGTGAATAAACAAACGTCTTCTTTAATGAGAGGCTCTTTCACACATATACTGAATGATCATATAGTAAGATAAGAAATCGTTGGTACTAAGTTGTACTAATAGGAAATGACGAGTTTGTTTTTCTCGCAACACTTATTAGCATGGGTACCTCCTGATTTACTCCAGGATTCTTCAAGTACCTAGGCTTTACTGCAACTAAAATCTGACCGATAACGTGAGGTATCTATTATGAGTATAGTTGAAGAATGTCTACCAGTACTGCTTGCTTGTATCCCTAGGTCCACGCCGTGAAAACGATATATCTAGACGCATACCGAACATCATAAAACCTTTTTCCGAATTCAGGTCTTAAATCCGAGGCGAGTTGGGGATCCGTTGTGCCATTCCGTAGACCTTTATAATTTTGAATGTGGACTATCTAGTCACAAAGCGCCAACCTCGGCAAGCAGGCTTTTTAGATCGCCCGACTTCGCCTGCAAGTCAGAATTGCCACCAATATGCTTCTTTCCGATCCAGATGTTGGGGACAGTGCGCTGGCCCGAAATCTCCTGAAGTGCATCTTGGATGGCGGAACCGTCAGGCACCTGGTCCAATTCCACCACCTTGTAGTTGGCGCCTATGCTGTCGAGAAGACGCTTCGAAGAGTTGCAGTAGGGGCAGTAGGATTTGGAGAATACCGCTGCAGAAGGAAGTGCTTGTTAGCAAAAGTACAATCGCGCAAAGAGCCGGTAAAGCATTCATTGTAGCCGGTTTATATTGGCAGGTCTAAACCAGATGGATTGAGTAGGTACTTACCGACGGCATTCTCGTCGATAATGCTCTGAGCTTTAGTCTTAGCGTCGGCCATGGTTTGCAATACTGACGTACTGAACAGTCGTCGGACAAGAAACATGAAAGTTACCAATCGATGCTGCTATATCGAAAAAAGGTACCTGTGAACTGGTGGGGTGTTAGGATTTTTATAGTGTTTTCATAGTTGCACGCAACTAAGACGTGATAGATATGGCAAAATGTATTTGTCAACCCCCGATTTCGTCACAGCTTTGCGGATGCCGTCGGTGGAATCATCGGTGGAATCAGTCCCGTAGGCCCGGGACGGAGATTCCATCCATATAGGCTAGGTACGTACCTGACTCTAGATAGGTATGACGGCACCTGGTAGAAAGCGCAATGGCAAACATCGGGCAATGAGATCAATTATTACAGATCGATGTACATATGTAACACAGAACCAACAAAAGGCAGACTTCGGAATTTAACAATCGTAATAGATAGTGTACTCTTTCATACAAGTTTTGGTGAATGGTACATAACCAATCTTTGACAGCTACATATATATCTATAAATGACGCAATTACCGAACTTGTGTACGAAGATAAAAAAAAAAAAAAAAAGAGAAAAGGCGGTTGAGCGTTGGTACCGGACTTAACTCTATCTAGGTACGTACTATGTACAACATCCAAGACGTGGAAGTGGGGTAACCTAATGCTGGGTTACCCAACGATCCAGTCAGCCTATCTGCCCAGGCTGCCCAGGCTGCCCAGGTAAATTTTAATGTGCTAAGAAAGACAGCTTACATAAAAATACGACGTTTGATAACCCCGCCTAAGCTAAAATTGGTCTAACGGAGACTTTTTCTCTCTCTCGAAAATCCGCAGCCAGCCTTGTCATTGTTTCAACCACTGAAGCTCCGACACCTGGCTCCCATCACCAATTGGTGATTGATTTGAAAAAAAAAAAAGGGTTCTAGTTAAAGCTACCCAAGAAGTAAATCATCTACTTATATATTCTACTGTACTGTACCGTTCTCTATACGTATCATCCAGTACCGATTTAAGTCATTCTTTCAGCAATTGGCAAGCATCGTCGACCTTTATCGCTCATGCTCATGCGCGTATCTGGCGGTTCTACTTATAAACGAGTTGCACAATCCCTTGATGCGATTTCTTAGCGGTGGAACTCTTTAATGGCCGGCCCAATAAGAAAGGGAATCGACTAGACGTTTCTTTTACAAAAAGATCCATAACCAAGCTACTCTTCGAATCGCATGACCTTTTGAGTCAGCCTATCGTGGGTTCCTTTCTGACCGAACTTCTCCGTTCAGCATCGACAACGCATCATCGATCCGTTAGATAGTCGAATATCGTCTCGCATTCACCAGGAAATAAGGGAGCCCAAGTATACAAAGTCTACACGGATTATATATTTCTAGAGCCCAGTGTAGAGCCCAAGGCCTACCTTACCCGCAGCCTGTAGAGTCGTAACGGCAAATCGGCTTGCTTAGTTGGAAGACGACAACCTATAAGACAGTCAAGACTTATGCATAAGTCCTAGAAACATACGTATGCACCGCTCCGTTCCGATATTACCTGCATCCAGTCAAACGGATCCTGAGAAGATTGTCTACCGCAAGTCTCGGTACCACTGGTTAGATCTGCAACTCTGCAGCTGTTTCTCCGCAAGTTAAAATAGAGGAACGTCGCTGGGTGTCCTCCGGGGCAACCTAGCTCTTCAAGGTGGCTTCGAATCAGGCAATCTTGGCATCGGCTAGTGCCATCAAGAACCTTACTACACTATTACCACCCGCATTACAGAATTACGTCCAAGCAACAGTCGACCACCTCTCCGAAGCCGTCGCCGGATCCAGCGAGTACCTTGCTTCGCAGGGAGTTTCATATTCAACATTAGCCTGTACTTCAGTTGCCCTCGCATTGCCATTCATGATGGTGTCCCGTTTTTGGGCTAGTCGCGACAACATATCGCCATACGCTTCGCAGACCGATACTCAGGGCGTGCCTCACGTCACCGAGGATGACTTTAGCTATATAACGTCGGAAGATCTTGAAACCACCCTACCCCTCCCTCTCGATCCTATGACCCCCAAAGCCGACGTGCCCCACCTCCTGCTAACCTCGACGATGACGTCCTCCTGATCAAAAGCAACGGTATCACCTATCCTGTGCACTTCCCTGCATATTCCATCGGCGATGGTAAACTCCTCGTGAGAGATGTACGGGTTCGCGTGGGATTGGTTATGGATCTTAGTGACCGCCGGACTCGTCGCATGAAGATGTTCTACAAGGGTCGTCATCTTATAGAGCAGGATATTCCCATCCGCGACTATGGCGTGAAAAACAATAGCGAGTTGTTGGTTGTCGTACCTGAGGGCAAACTAAGCGATGAAGATGACGAGAGCAGCAGCGAGGAAGTTATCGTCACGGAGGATAAAGAGAAGGCTAAGAAAGCCAAGAAGAGTAAAGGTCGGAAGAAGAAGAAGGATCGTATTGATCCTCGCGAAAGTACAGCAAACCTTGCGGTACCAGGACAACGAGAACGGGAACGAGAGGGCAGGAAGCCCTCCCCAGATCCATCTATCCACCCATCCAGAGTGCCCTCTCCTGCTGTGCCTTCCGGGCCTAAAGACAAACTGGACGCAATTAGATCCCATTTTGATGAACAACTCTTGCCGCCCTGCCAGAAGTTCCTAAACAATCCACCAAGGGACAAGAAGAAGTTGGAAGATGAGCATCGGAAACTAAGCGAGACGATCATGCAGCATGTGTTGCTGAAACTAGATGAAGTAGATACAGGAGGTGACCCGGACGTCAGATCAAAGAGGAGGGAGCTCGTGAAATATGTTCAGGATGTTCTGAAAGAAATCGACGAGCGTCTCCCTCTCTCTATTAGACCTAAGGATAGGTGATCTATAAGCATGCACATCTCCACCTAGTGGCTAGTTCTAGAACTATATTATACGTTCAGAGATTCCCCTCTATCCTGGATGGCGGTTTAAGCTATTCTATCACGATAGTGTTTCACAGTTTCTATACCCGGCACCTATCGGATTAGCAAATAATGGGACTTACAGGCCAAATAGGTATCGGTGCTCCATTACAAGGCGGGTTAAAGTGTTAGTATTTACTTAAGGGACGGTACATAGGGAGGAAGGGGGAAAGAAAAGAAATTCAGACAATATGAAAACGGCGAAAACGCCTAGGTATATAGCAAATTAAATACACATTTAGATGGATTATGGTGAATGGCGTACACCAAAAGCTTACAACGAAGCCATCGTGAAAGAGAATCGCAACTCTACCTAATTCGAACTCGTTCTGTTATCGTAAGCTGGGTTACGTAGGTACGTGCATAGATAAGCAGAATCATCATAAATGGAAAATGTAATCTAGAAAGTGGATATCCTGGTTAACACCAGCTAAGCAGCTGGGCAGCTGGGCAGCTGGCATCCTCAATTTTGCGGAGGGATGTCGAATAATTGTTAGGTTATTAGGTTATTAGGTTATGCAAGCCCTAGGCACATTAGGCGATAAACCCTCTCGCTTCCCGCTAGAGCCCCACCATTCCATAATTGGATTAGCGGTATTCTCCCACTGTGCACACTCTGGGATTGTGTGCCCGATAATTTTCATCATCCTGTGGTGAACCTTTCACATTTGCGACCCTCAACAACAACCGCGACTACTAACCAACAACAGCGAGGGATAATCCAATAGGTCTCGGACGCATTTCCCCATTGCGCTCTTGAGCTATTTAATTCCTCCTTCTTTCTCTTCTTTCCACATTCATTCTCTTCACCCCGCGAACCACCGTGGTGACGATCAGGAAAGATGTCGTCCTTCGAGCCTGTTGTGAGTAGCCGATAATACCCATTCAGTGTTCTTATTCCTTTTCAGCGAGCGAGGAGGGATTTTGGGTTCAATCAGCTGGTGGCTGTTGTGTGTTTCGCGAATTGGAATATTTCACATATCACAAAGCACAAAACAAAATTCAATTATAAATCGAGACTAATACGAACTTCCTCTTTAGGTCGTCATTGATGGCAAGGGTCACCTTCTTGGTCGACTCGCCAGTATCGTCGCGAAGCAGCTCCTCAACGGTCAGAAGATCGTCGTCGTCCGCTCCGAGGCCTTGAACATCTCGGGCGAATTCTTCCGCGCGAAGCGTACGTATCCTTCACTCTTCAATCGTCTCGATCTTTCGGCAATTCGTTGGAACCGCGTTAAATCCAAACGGGATCTTGGGGATCATTCGACGAATATACTCTTTCTAGATTCTAGTAACTGACATGAGAAACAGTCAAGTACCATGCCTACCTTCGCAAGATGACCCGATACAACCCTACCCGAGGTGGTACGTTCGAACTCTCCCCCGCGGCGATTCTAGACAAATCGCAACCCGAGCTTCGAAGCACATAGAGAGTCTAACATAATAACCAGGTCCCTTCCACTTCCGTGCCCCGTCAAGAATCTTCTACAAGGCCGTCCGCGGCATGATTCCCCACAAGACTGCCCGAGGCGCCGCCGCGTTGGAACGACTCAAGGTCTTCGAGGGTGTCCCTCCTCCTTACGACAAGCAGAAGAAGATGGTTGTTCCCCAGGCCCTACGCGTTCTCCGACTACAACCCGGCCGAAAGTTCTGTGCTGTTGGCCGTCTAAGCCACGAGGTTGGCTGGAAGTACCAGGGTGTTGTTGAGAAGTACGTCAAACCTGGATTAGCCCCGCTAAGCCACGCTTTTCCCTTAGATTCACAATAGCGAAGATCATTACTGTATGGCACAAGTTTTACTAACTCATTCATTATAGGCTCGAGGAGCGCAGAAAGGCAAAGGGTGCCGCGTACTACGAGCGCAGGAAGCTGGCCCAGCGACAGCTGTCGGAGGCTAAGAAGAGCGCCAAGGTCGACAGCAAGACGACTGAGGCTCTCAAGTCGTACGGCTACTAATTGTTCCTTCATCCTTCTGCATTTTTTTCCGGGTAACCAAAACAAATACCAGGACAACTCCGTCTCATATTGCAACTAGATCCGGCGTGTGGGTTAGGGAAACTTGATCATCATATTTGCTCTTGTCATACTGCGCAATTCGAGGAAGGGCAGGGGCGGTCATAGGGTTGGGAATATGTTCACCGGCTCTGGTCCTGTGTTCTACGAATTCGTCGTCTAGACACCGAATGAGAAAAACGAACTCAAGAAAAAAAAAACCTCTTGATCCCGGATTATTATGCGTTTTACGTGATTCTGTTGAGTTAGCCACGTCATTAATTGCACCAAGCGTTTTAGGTGGACGGCTTTGATAGGGAAGCACACTCATTCTCTAGTCGATTCAAGTCTGTCCCTCTAAATTCCCAATCCGAATATATCGAATTACTTCTATTCCATGTTTTATGTACAGGCTTTTCGAGGGTTATCCAACGGAATTATTAGTGATATTGCCGTAGTTCACTCGTCCCATTCTACTCAGTTTTTCGGTTCTTTTGGCCACTCCCCTTTTATCCGGCTCCCAAACACGCATTCGCCGCAACCCGAGCACATTGATTTCTTTGATGTTTTTGCATACTGGTTGCTCTAACTTACTCATCCATCTGGTAACAAATGACGGCAATCGTAACTCTGGGGAGAATAATTGTTAGTTTCAGTTTCAGGTTTATGGTAACTTATCGATCCATAAATGGAATGGGTTAAGGTGTGCTATTTCTTCTGACCGATATATTAGGTACTTACAGGTCAGCTTCGCCTATTTGAAGACTTCTATTTATATTTGTATAAAGCATAATGATTGCAGGATAGCCCGATTTTCAAACTATAACACCGTGACCGTGATCGAAAGGGTTGATAGACCACCTAGTGTTATGATGCTAAAAGGTCTTCCGCTTAGACAGAATTACGTACGACTAATACCTCTGTAATTCATATTACTTCCTGTAGAGTTTCTGGTATGCTTGATTCTTCTTATAGTTACGAGAAAAGTCACTATCCTCTTGAGACTTTTGCTTCCTCATATGCTCCACCTACATACCACGATCACCACTGCCGCAAGAGCCCGGGGATGTTTATATCTGGCTACTTCCGTCATCCTATATCGTCACCTTACAAGAACTTACACCTATGGATCAAAGTAGTTAGCTACGAAGAGTCCTTATTCCTCCCTCTTCGAACTTGATGTTAGACCTGTCCTAGCTTTACTTAAGCGGCGGTAGTCTTCAGTCTTGCCAGAAGATGTTGTGTCACGCAACAGAACAAGCAGCATGGAACTCTAGCCTTAGGTGGCAACTTATAAAAGCTTGCTTGAGTCATACGTTCCAAACCATATCCCTTTTCACAGATATATAACCGAGAATCCTACCCAATATATCAGGACTAGCCGTGAACCTGAAGTTCCAACATTGCTTTAAACATAATAGAGACAACTTGGCCATTACAGGTTCGAAGCAAAATTGCCTCCTCCTTACCTATATCGGATAGTTTTCTCTTTGTCAATAGGAGAGACTTGAAATATGTGATTCGCATAAGTCATCAAGAACATTATCATTGACTTTTTCCATTTAGATAAAACTTAAAATGGAAATAACTCTTCAAGTATTCAGGCTCCTTATCTCTCTAATCAGCTTCAATATATGCATGGAGGGACGATAAATTATCTTAGTACATACCTATATGTTACACTTAGGTATGTATGTAGGTTACGACTTCCTCTAATCCATACGACCAAGCAGCCATAGATCGATTATACCTAATACCTAGGTAGGTATAGGTCACATACTGACCTATATTATGAAGGTACCTACATGTAACTTATACGTACAAAGTGAAGTCAACCTTCCAGGCAGCTGCGATACTTCCGGAGCCTGTTGCTAAAGCCTCGCTGTTTCTGCATGACACTAGCAACAGGTACCCGCTACACATAAGACGAACGTAACTGCTGCAGAGCGTCAAAGTACATGTACCTCGCCGACGTGCCCAATGCATTAGTTAGACCTACATGTAGGTTAGTAGCTTCCATGGCAGCACGGCAACACGGCAACACGGCACTACGTTAAAATTTGACGTAGTAACTTAGGGCAACGACGAGAACATGTCACAGCGCAAAGCTTCAGTTAATTGTGCCAGTTACCAGTTACCAGTTACCAGTTACAACTTTCTCTTACACGCCGCTCCTGCACTTACTTACGCCGGAGACCTAAGTGTTTAACTTATTTTCCATCCCCCCAACATAAATTTTCAGAATCCAACTGTAATAAACTTTTATTGATCTTCTCCAAAACATTCAAAACTTTTAGTCGGCCTTCAACAAAAAAGCTGTCCTTACCACATTTATTTCAATTAAGGTTTCTAAAACAATTAAAGAAACACTTCGTCTATCATCTGAACATACAAATGCGACAAATACAGTTGTCTAACTACCTAGATAAACAAATGGGCAACCTTGATCAGTTGCCACCACGAAGCAGTAAGTGAATCTCCAAAGTATTTTGCAACAATGTCCCCCCAACTCCCTACCCAGATTAAATAACGTCAAATACGACTCCTTTCTATATAGAGAAGTTTTTCATCGTCATCAAATATAATTGAATCCGAAACACTAATTTAATCTAGACCTTTACAACTTCGAGAATTTGTTATATTACCCAGTCCCTAACTATGGTGATGAGTATTCATCAAAGCGCATCATCTTGGGATAGTTAACGCAACTACCTCGGTATCTGAATACTTGCGTAATACTAATCTATCAACGCCTTACCCAACAAATTTTCAGTTCTATGATAGTCGCGTATGGAACAGACCCATTTAATCACTAGTTGCTACAGCGGAGCCTAGGGTATTTGGAGCTATTATATTTGACAACTCTTAAAAGACTTAACACGAAGGTATGTTACTATCAGTGTGGCCATTGCGTACGATGAGAGCGAAGACGTATATACTAACCCAGGTCCTTAGTCTCTTATATAACTATGATAACCTTAGTGATTAACTAAGCGGAAGAAATTCGCCGTTATCAGAGGTTTCACTTTTTTTTCGACCCGGCCCAGACGCCGTGCGGTTAATTTAAACCACTTAGACTCTATTTTCTTTTAAATATTCAACCTGCCAAGCATTAATTTGCTTCAGCATTAACTATTCATATTGGGCGGCGAGCAGCGAATATTACTTCAACCCGAGGATAAGAGTCGTTCTCTATGAGCGAAACGATTGGACCGGAGGATTGATTCAGTTGCATTTTGATGCAGCTGCAAAGACGAATTCTTATTATTAATCAGCTAAGCTGTTGTGTGCCTATCCTTGGTCGGGGATCTATTAATTCGCTGCTCTTTGCAAGCGATCTAATCCAGCCCGCGACTATCGCGAGGAGTGGTCGAGCGGCCACGAAACAGAATATTTGGTATAAGGCTGCCTAGAAACGCCGCCATGAAGACCACCTATTTGGCCGACCAATCTCCATTCCACGGAGTAAACTCTTGGGGTCGCATGGTACCGTTCGTTACGCCGGCTCTATGATAACGCGTTAGTTGGGTCAGATTGAAGTCAATGCCCATATGACAGCAGCTCACCTTTTCATCCCTTCGAGATATCGCGAAATGCCTTGCTCAAGGCCGAAGAGTGTTACATCAGTCTTCCAGATAGTTTGCTATGTCCCAATTAGCCTTCGGTCCACCGCTAGGTTCAGCACACATCTCAAGATAAGAATACAGGTATACAGGTTCCACAGGCGCCTAACATCAAATAAGAGGAATTCTTGGATCATCAAGGAAACATTGGCTATTAATGGCGGCAACCGGAAACGGACGTCATAAACATGATCAAAGGGGAGGAAGCAGAATAGGATTCTAATGTGCCAGTACTCACGCAGTATTCAACGCCAAAGAAGTGGACGACGAAGTTTCCGGATCGCTCGGCAAGTAGGATACGCTTGATTAAGTCATTCAGGCAGTTGATGGTACGCATAGCGATGGCAATATCACGCGGTCTCATAGCTTGCTCGGATCCCGGGACGTTCGGCGGGTTGAAACAAATGGTCTCGTAGAGATACTGTCGGATCTTAGCCGCTTTCATAAGACTGAGGCTGAGATCGAAGGGTCTTGGAAGGCTTTTCACGAAGTCGGAATAGAGGTTGCGAAGATCATTTCCTGTGAGGATTAGATGATCGTCTATTCCAATTCCTAACAACCTTGTAGCACGGTTAATGGCACCTTGGGACGTGGGCTTGAGAACTTGGTTGAAGCGACTGAGTGCCTGAGCATTGACAACTATGCTGTCATCTGGGATGATAGTGGCTTGGGCACCTGTAGGATACCACCACGCAGCGGCCGGATTAAGCTCCCTGTGAGTTGAGATTGAGGAGTTCATGGTAAAGTAAGAGTCCATGGTGCGAAATGATGAGGTCGGCAAATATTGAAGTGGAAGAGTTGCAGAGGGAGGGGATTGGGATGCAAACAATTGACGGCAGGACAAACGTCACGCCTTCTGGTTCTTCTCCTATTGACTCTCCCGATAACGCTAAGACACCTGATCTCCCTAAGGGTCCTGGTGTCCCTGATATGCGGGATAAGGTTTCAGCAATATTGTCGCGTCAACGAGCCTCGCGATCTTTGGTGGTGATTGAAGTGGTGTACAGGTTTGCCGGAGTCTTCACAACGAATCGCAAATAATGCAAATCATGCAGATAATGCAGATAGACTTACCAAAAATATAGGTAGTTAGCAGGACAGAACCCATTCGAATAATCAATCACCCTGTTCAATAACATTTTCACGCGTCTTTGACTTGAGTAGGGCCAGAAAGGGGCTTACTGTTGTTCAAGAAGCAGAGCAGATGCACGTAGAACGATCCCCCAAATTAAGGGCAATAAAAGTTGAATAAAGTGTCGGCGATTCTCGCTGAACATTAAAGAACTCGATGCGACACCCGAGTTAATTAATGGGAAGCTTCTTAATATATTTGTTGTAAACTTGTAGTTGTAGTGGTTGAGAAGATTGAATGATTGAGAAGACGTATCGGCGATGGCTTTATGTACATGGGTAAATAAGGCTCTAATCCGCAACTTCCCTGAGTACCAAGCAAGAACATATCAAGAACTGTCCTAGTGAATTGGAATAAGGTAGGTGGTTTCCTTAGAAGATACTACCGACGGTTGCCTCAGCGGCGCCATAGCGGCTGTAGTGGAGTGCTTGGTCCGGCGACTGCCTTAGATATGGAAAGAACTACCTGTGATTACCAACTACATCTAGATAACAAGATTCTGTCGACGGTAGGAACGCTAAGAACTTTAATTGCAATTATCTTAGCTTCAATTGAATTGAAGCTACAGACACCCAATTAAATTGCCTATGTCCTTAGGTATGTGCATCCAGTAAACGCATTCACATTGAAAGTGTGCAGTAAATATTTCAGGGGTTCAGGGGTTCAACCTACTAAGCATCCAATATGGATACTTGGGCAAGGCTACTCTTATACAACAGGTACATAAGGTCTAGGTACGCCTAATAAATAAAAAATAGCTTATAATTCAAGTTTAACTGGTATCTAGGTGGTATCTGGCATCTGACATCTGGTATCTGACATCTGGTATCTGACATCTTAGAGAGAGAATGATAAACCTCCGTTAGCAGAGATCAGACTTCCTGTGCACCAACCTGCTTCTGGGCTGCACAGCATACCAACTACACCAGCAATCTCATGATCATATGCTACTCTTCCACCCAGCTTCTTCCCAAGCTCCTGCACCTCTGGAGTATCGCTAGACCGTACTGGTGCCAACGGAGTGACAGGGTTCCATTTGGCGAGTGATTGCTTGATCTCATCCGCCACGGTCAGGTACATGTCTGTCATAACAGGGCCGGGGTTGATGATGTTAACCGTAGCATGCTCCGCCAGTTCGCGGGCAAAGACGCGGGCTGTTGCTTCTAGTGCACCTTTGGTGCCCGAGTATAGTGTCGTGGCCTCGGTTCCGACTTTGCTGTTGATACTCGACACCATGACAATTCGGCCAGACCTATCCGTGGGCAAATGCGGCACAAAGAGCTGGGTAAGCGTGATGGGTCCCAAGACATTGACAGCGTACATCCTGTGGAAGTCGGGTGCCGTGACGCTGGCAAGAAACCCAGTAATAGCGAGAGCAGCATTGTGGATGAGGATGTCAAGCTGCAGTTTGCCGGTCTGGGGGTTTGTGAAGTGAGTCTTGGCAGCTTCGACAATCTTCTCACAGTCCTCCCTCTGACTAATATCTGCCCTGACCCAGATGGTTTTCACGCCATATTTTGTTCGCAGCTCATCGCATATCTCAGCCGCTGCTTTATCAGATTTCTCCGTGGCGTGATTTATAATGATGTTGCATCCTTTGCTGGCAAGATTGCGCGCAATGGCAGCACCAATACCTGAATATCTCGGTTAGAGCTCACTTCATGGAGTATAATTTATCATATTGAGAGAAAGCTACTGACTTCTGGCCGAACCAGTGATAAGTGCTAACTTCCCCTCATGGACTCGGGGAACAGTGGGTGGATTTGTCTGAGCCGATGCCATCTCGAGTGATTATGATATTCCTAGGTAATGGTTTTGAGGAAGTTGACAGATTGCTGGAAACAAGTTCCCTGCGGGCACGACCTTGAAGTAGATATAACTACGATCAACTTTCTTATACTATCCAACCAAGAGTCTTTTGTCGACTATGCAGTAGTGGCTGCTCTTGCGTTGCAATACATATGGATAGTCCATCAATTGGCATTGCTAGATTGTTGTTGGTTCCATAAAAAAGTGTACCCATACTGGGGATCTTTGTGTTGTCGTCAAAAGCTGCGAATGATATCATGCCATGATTGTGTATGGCTACGATAAACCCGGTATATCCCCATGTAATAATATGCAAGTAAAGACTGGGGTTTTGCTGGTCACCAAGGTATGAAACTCACCGCACACTCGAACAGTTCACCTGCGTTAAATTTGGTTATAAATGTACGTAACGTCCAAATTATTGGTGGCGATGCGTCGCAAATTTGACGATTTAGCGATAAGAACTATCTTAATCTAGAAAGAATGAGCCAAAATTAGCTTATGGCTATGGATCCCATACTTACATCCGCGTGCAGTAATGTTCACGATGCCTCCAAATAGGAGAATGAGGTCTGGAGCATATTACGAATTTGGGTTGGGGAACACAGATTAAGTTACGTGCATTGATACGTCAATCTATCATTTGCTATCTGTCCTAATTCAGAAAAGGGGTCCACGATTGAGAGCTACCCCTGTCTCAAGCAATCCCACGTCACAATGCTAAACAACCACCGTCGATGGGCAGACTAACACCGGTGACATAAGACGAGGCATCAGAAGACAGCCAAAGAGAGCCTTGTGCAACCTCGCGAGGTAATGCAAACCGGTTCAAGACGCTAAACTTTTTAGAAAAGTCCTCTTCCGAAACATTCATGGCCTTGATAGCGGCGGCCGACATATCGGTCTGTTGTTTCGTTAGCGACTTTCGCTCAAAGATCAAGCTTTTGGTAGTTGGGGAAACGGGAACACTTACGTAAATGGCGCCAGGGGCGATGGCGTTGACCCTGATGTTGTGGGAGCCTCCTCCATAGCTGCGTGCTTGGTCAGGCCGATTAAAGCATGCTTGGCAGCCGTGTAGGCCGGCATGGTTGGCTGGGGCTTGAAGGCATTGATAGAGGCAATATTGACAATGGTGCCGCCGTGACCTTGCTTGATCATCTGCTGCATTTCCCATTTGCAACAGAGTGCTGTGCCCTTCAGGTTGATATCCGTGATTCTGCTCCAGTAGTCCTCATCGAAGTCGATGAGTGGCGTGCTGTCCGGGGTTAAAGCAGCATTGTTGATCGCGGCGTCGAGCTTGCCGAACCGTGCTACGGTCTTCTCGACTAAGCTTCGTACTTCATCTGACTTTGATATGTCGGCCTTGACGAATATAACTTCCCCAAATTTAGAAAATTCTGCAGCAACTTCCTGTCCCTCCTTCTCCTTGATATCGCACATAGTGACTTTGGCGCCGGCTTTGAGGAAGACCTCGGTGGTAGCCTTTCCCATACCTTGAGCCGCGCCAGTTATGATCGCAACTTTGCCCTTGAGGACGGGAAAGATTTCTACTTCTGGGACGGTGGGAGGCATAGTGAAAGATTTTGCAAATAGTGTTGATGATCGTTGAACAAATGAGTCTGGACTTCAACTGCTTGACTGGAGTGAAAGCGGTTCGGGTGACGATGTAAATATACCGGATGACAGCTACCGGGGACGTCATTAATAATTACAAAAGTAGTCTAGGGAACGAAGTCGACACGGCACAGAGAACACAGAGAACAGTTACCAAACATATGCATGAAGCTTTTTCAGGCCCAACTACACGTCAATGCAACCCCATGTTTTGTTCTGGAACCTCTAATGCCTAACAGTTACATTGAACCATAGTCACCCTGGTATGGTTCAGATATCAAATTGAGTAACATATGATGTTAGTATGCACTTCGTGGTTGGTTAATAGCTATAGCAAGCTAGTGAACATGAGAATGTTGGCTCCTGGAGTTCTTATGGAGCTTGGAGGTTGCGTCTGCTCGCATCTTCTTTCAACCTTTACCGACCTCGTTGTTCTTATGCTTGATAATGGAGTCCGTTGACGAGTCGAAGAGTTCTCCAACCAGCCACGTGGTGGCTACTACCACTAAAGATGGTAGCGAAGCAAGTAGTACCAAAGAAAACGTCCCGACTCACCTTAGAGGTACTAGCAAGCGGGCGATCCAGGTATTACAGATCGCGTTATTGATGCGAACCTATTCTGATCTTGATAGGTATGCATTACAGCGGCAATGGGTGGCTTCCTCTATGGCTTCTCAGCGAATGCCATGAGCGGGACATTGGCGCAAACTAGTTTCATTGGACAATTCTTAACGACTCCTGATGCAACTGCCCGAATGGATGGACTACTAGCAAGTTTCCTAGGTGGCGCCTTCGTCGGCGCTGTTGTACAAGCTCCGATATCGAACAAATGGGGACGTCGAAAAGCGAATCTTGTCGCTGCGCTCATCACAATCGTGGCGGGAATCCTCCAGTCGGCATCATACCATATCGAGATGCTCCTCGTAGCCCGTGTTCTATGTGGCGTCGGCGCAGGAATGGTGATGGCTAATAGCCCGGTCTACATGAGCAAAGTAGCGCCTCTCATACTCGTGGCTTACTAGTCGGTCTTCAAGGCGTCGGTATCGTCATCGCCTATATTGCATGTTCATTGTGCGGGCTAATATTCAGTTTCGTCCAAAATCCCGTCCAGTGGCGTCTGATCTTCATAGTTCAAACTGCCGCAGCGGTTATCTTCGCCTGCTCGTTGATGTTCGTGCCAGAATCGCCTCGGTGGCTTATGGAAAACAACATGGAGGAGCAGGCCAGGATTGAGCTCGAGCGGTTACATAGCACTAAGTCAGATCCGAAGGGCACTCTTGCTCGCGCCGAAGCTATACAAATCAAAGCTCAGGTTGAAGCGGAGAGGAACCTCCCCAAGGGATATATCTATATTTTCACAACGCCGCATCTTCGTAAACGAGCATTCTGTGGAATCTTACTGTGGGTTATGGGGCAGGGCACTGGGATCACAGCCATTGCCAACCTCATACCAGTTCTGATGGGTGGTCTTGGATTCGGCACGACTCTTCAACTTGGTCTAGGCTGTGCATGGACAGTTGTTTTGATTCTCGGATGCGCCGTGAGCGTGACTTACGTGGATAGAGTCGGTCGCGTCAGACTCCTTGGTAAGCATTGACCTACTTGGCTCCCTGTCGCATTCACTAACAGTCGTGAATTAGTAATTGGAGGCATAGTCAATGCAGCAATTCTGGCTATCATGACGGCGCTGATCAGATACTATCTCGAAACTACCTACCAGCCCGGAATCAACGCCATTAGTTGCTCTATACTTTATTTTCGGATTTGCCTTTACTTCTACGATTGAATGTACGGCATATGTCTACGGCTCCGAGATATGGCCGACCCATCTACGGAGTGAAGGGTCTACTCTTGCCTACGCATCCTTCTTTGGCAATGCTCTTGCGTACAGTGCGCCTGTCAACTTGGCGCTAAAGAATATTGACTGGAAGTATTATCTCGTCTTTGTAGCAGTGACCTTGGTGTCTACGGCTGTTCTGGCAGTCTACTTCCCAGAGGTAATTTTCCGCTCCGTTCAACCTGAATGTTGGTTGTGACTAATAACGTGTTCTAGACCAAGAGCTTAACGCTCGAAGAAATTAATGCAAAATTCGGCGATGAGGTAGCCGTTGATTTCAAGGACGCTATTGCGACCGAAGCAAGAATTGAGACCGAAGGTAGTAAGACAACAGTCTGATATTATGATGCTTGAAATGTTAGTTAATGTGACGAGCCTGAAACGAAGATGGTATTATGAAAGTAATGGGAATGCGAATGTAGTTGAGGTATTGGTAGTTTTTATTCGTGTAGAGTATTGTAAATTATACCTACCTAGTAAATACCTAGGTAACCGTTGAGTCCGTAACACAATTAAACTGTTAACGCGACATTATGAATGGCTATTATATCAAACAGGCTTCAGTGATATGATGCTTCAGTATTTATAAACGTAGACTGATATTTCATAGGCACCTACCTACCTCTCAATAGACTACCTCTGAACTCCATGATATCATCACGTAGTATGCATTACAATTAGGGAAACGATTTTGTTGTCTCTCGAGGAACTTCGACCTAACTAAGAGAGCTCGTTATCTAGAATCCTAAAGATTATCGTCTTCTCTGTTTCCCTTCGCCACCTGAATATTGCAACCCGGATGCTTATAGGCTGGGATCCTGTGGATACGTACAATATGAAACCTTTTGACGGGGTTGCCGTCATGCTTGACAGGGTCTAGACGTACGTATTATCCTCTTTTGTATGAGACCATAGCTTCAATTCGATATGTGATAGAAAACCTCGAGGCCTAATCACAATAGTAAATTACAACTGTACGATCTTTTCACCTGGCACAGATTACAAGATTCTCAAAGGGTTCCCCGCGACGCTGCACGGAATGCAGGGGCTCACATACATATGACGATCAGGTTCTCCTTAGTGTAGCGGTGTATGGTAGCGAGAAAGGAGCACTGTAGAATCTAAACGACTGAACAAATCCGATTCGACTAGCTTCCGATACTGTGAATACTGCGTACGATGGACATACTTTTACGCGGGCATTGATACCGTGTTAAACTTTCATCATTCTTGAGTGTTTTGTAAGTCATACGGCCTCATTTGCCTTATTAGGCAACCTTATCGTGAATAGCAATACCCGAAGTTTCTCTGGTTATTATGTCTATAGTCTTTAAATTCATTCTATGGACTTAAAGAAACACAGATGTTGAGGGTAACAAGATAGACGAGGAGTTAAACTCATTAGTTTAGAAGGAAATGTCTAATTAGTTGAAGGTGTGATGTCAAATGTGAAGGTCCAAAATGGTTAACCTGACAGAATGCTCTCGTTAAAAGCCCCTGTTGACCAGGGCCTCGGATTTTGACAGCTAACGAGGCTCGGTCCGCAACGACCGGTCTTGTCATAGCGTTGGAGCGGATCAGGGATCATGCAGCCGTTTCCACTTCGCCAAGAGCTGTTTAGCAATGATTGGACAATTAGCTTCACCTGGAGTTAATCATTATCCTTTACGACATGTAAGTGCCGTCCATTGCGGTTTTACGGTCTGTCAAACTGTAACATTGTTTACTGGTAGTCACAGTGCCGACACACTGTCCGCCTATTGACCCAATGAAGTAAAAAAAAAAAAAAAAAAGTCTCGAATTTTCGGTACGCGTGGTTCAGGGGAGAGTACGTGAGGCCTTACGAGATAGACATTCAGATTTTTGCTTTGCTTTGCTTTTCCAAGACTAACTACCCAGTTACCTACCTAAATGCTCCAATATTACGTTTCAAGATCTTGATTAAACAGATCCTAGGCTTACGCCAATTCCACTAGAAAATGTATGGAATAGCGCGTTTGTAGCTGCGTCCCGAGCCTAAGCCCTACGTGTGTCTCCATAGGATAGCATGTTAAGCTTTTTAGTGTGAATGACTAGATAGAAACTCGTCAGAATAATAAATCCAGTAGCCTTCTATAGTTGACTATTGTTTTATTTTATTCTAGTTATTTTATTTTTTTAATATTTCTTCTTCGTTATCTATTGTCGAAGCTGCTCTACTTCCATGAATCCAGCCTCAGGACGAGAACTAAAAATACCAACATATGCCCTATTTTACCAAAGTCAGAATAAATAGCTGCGGCTGCAGTTCTCAGCGAATCGGCGTGGTGTCCCAGTGTCGGGATCTGCTGTTTGGTCTGGGGGCATATCATGCTTGCAATCTGGAAATTAGACAGTGAAGAGTTTTGACAACCACTGCCCCTGCTCGTACCCCGAGGCTTATGCCATGTACATATGGTACTTCAAAGAGTTTGGTAAAGTCCTTGCACTCAGTACCCTGGTTAATAACTACCATATGACCATGAATCTCGTAAGTGCTTCTGCGAAAAACTTAACTACAAACATCTTTACCGGAAGTCAGCTTTAGTATTCTTATAGTAGTATTCTTATAGTAACATTCGACTACTGGCCGGTCCATCAATCTATGAATTCAATAATTTGGCAATCGGTGGTGCCCCGGGGTGTTTTTCTCTTCGGTACTTAGAGATCACGATTCGCGATGCCTTTAGGAGGCCTGGGTCCGACGGTCATCGGGGTTCTGTGTACGGAAGTCGTGCTTTCTGGAACCTTTATCTCTTTGCGAGTTGCCATTCGTAACTCATCGACTCGAGGTGTTGGTTCCGATGATTGGATTCTTATGTTAACTTGGGTAAGCGCAAACAAATGGCCCCTCTCCAAATTGCTCGAGTATTGACCGTGAAACAACAGGTCGTTCAAGCTACGTTTGTATGTCTTATGGTTGCATCATGTATCTATGGCTTCGGTCAACATAATTGGGATATCGACAAACCGGATAAGCGAATGGCGACCAAGTTAGAGCTTGCTGCTCAATTCGTCGTTTCGTTGGCAATGGGACTTAGCAAAGCAGGTGTGGGCGTATTTCTAATGCGTATCGTTGTTAAGACGTGGTAAGGCCTAGCCTAGACTTCTAACTTGAGAAAGTATGCTCACAAAAGATGAACAGGCACAAAGTACTCCTCTGGTTCTGGATTATCACGATGATGGGCTGGTCTATTATGCTTGGCATCACAGTTTTCGCGCAATGCGTCCCATTCCAGTCCCTCTACGACGAGCGTGTCCTGCGCCTATATTGCACCCTAGACCTGACTACCATTGCATACATTATGTGTTGTATGTACATACCGAATCCTAATACGTAGGGAATCGAACTGAAGCTAACACGACATAGCATGGTCCGCTGCGATGGACTTTTTCTTAGCAGCGTTTCCCTGGATGGTTCTCTGGAAGTTAAATATGCAGAAAAAAGAAAAGATTACAATCTGCGTCTCCCTTAGTTTAGGGACAGTGTAAGATACATTTCTGCAGTGTACTAAATTCTATAATCTAACTTCGACCAGGGCAGGAGTCTGCGGAATTGTCAGGACGATCGGTCTCGGCGTACTTAGTGTCGCTGAGGATTATCTATGTAAGTCAATAGTTCGCCGGTCTTATTTTAGCATCTAACAAATAATCCAACGGCAGATGCAACCGCCGAGTCGATAATGTGGACAAGTAGCGAGCTTACCATTACACTCATCTGCGTATCCGTTCCAGTACTCCGGCCAATCTGGGTTCGAATGCTCGATGGAACCAACTCGGACCGATATTACAAGCAGAGCGATGGATCGCAAGGACTGATTACAATAGGAAGGATAAGGAAGTCAAGACCTAACGATACGGAAATCGGCTTGGAGACCATCCGGCCGGACGTAAAAAACGCGAATGTGACGACAATCGGCGCCTCCAGGCGGAACTCGGATGACGGCAGCGAACGAACTATACTAAGGGAGAACCAAGCTATTCAAAGAACAAGAGAAGTTACGGTTGCCTATGAGGATAAAAGATAGGAACCCCCAATGGTTACAGTCGGTTTATAGAATATAGTTAATTCTATACCGAGTTAATCCACGGTTGGCGAAGAAGCTCTCTGTGACGCGGATTATTATGGCGGTGTCATGCCAAACTTCAACGAAGTTCCAACACAAGTAGATACCTACGATATCTAGGTAAGCCGCATATTGACTTTCAAGTAGTACAAGTTTAAGATATACCTAATAAAGGATCAATAGAACCATATTCTACCTATATTGTCCAGGTAACGATCTCATGGTCGGAGTAGATGAGTCCACTCCACCTTATTATTTGAGACCGCCTAGTAGTAGCCCAAAGTGCCTCTCACCACCAAACCCATAGTAACTATATAATTGAGGGATTTCGTAAGTTAGTATTTGAGACCCTTTTTATTCCTTTATCAGCCACCATCCCATAGCCTGTCATGTGGCTAAAACAAGATTAATGATTAATGACCTCTACAAGGAACCCCTTGGTATATACAAAATAATTGTTCTTACCCGAGAGAACCCTCCGTAACTTTTCATATTATCGAAATATCTACATAAGCCGGTAGGCCTCTAGCTACCTATACATATCGGACATATCCTTTGTTACAGACTTCTCGTCTAGAATCCTGACAGTCACCTCAGAAGCATTCAAAATTGGTATGGCAGGTACCACTTTAAGTTTTGTCAAGGACCCTGCCAAAAGTCTACATCAATTAGTTATAATCGGCATGAGTAAAGATGTGTAAACCTCTGACATTCTGAGGAATGATTCGTTTTCCTCCTGCTGCCTTTTCTACGGTTGTTGGCTTAGCCTACTATGACGGAGCCTCAAGCGCCTGCCCTGATGCTCCGTCGATACCTCTCCGCTTTTCCTCATGCCAACTAAGTAAGCGATTCGTTTAGTTAAAATAAGTCAAGCTACTTACCTTCACTAGATGCAGTGCCATATGCAATGATTTCTATAGACGGATCGCTGGCTAAGCGAATTGACCTTAGGATAGGGGGAACAAGGAAAACGAAAGAAGAGGCTTCATGGGAGCGAGTTAGTTTTAGTTCAATATAATAGAAAATACCAATTTTATTTATTACCTATATTAAGCAAACAAAAACAGTAGCGTCTCAAAGCTTTGTTCTGCGTTATAGCAATATAATGTACCAAAGGCATGCTACAGCTCAAAACAATTGTTTTCGCACAACTTCCGGAAGGTTAATTAATATATATTTCCCTCACTATTGCCATTTCTGCTAATTACGTATCTCGTCAGTCCCATACCTCGCAGAGTAACCATCACTTCCTCGCTCTATCATCGCCAATATCTTCACACGCCTCATATCTTTTACTCGCATATTCATTTAGAAAACATGGACCCAATAGAAAGCATGGAACCGATAGAGAACAGTGCCACCTCTCTGGCTCGGCTTAGCGAGAGGGAGAAGATGTACTCGTGCGCATGCCAGAATTGCAACTGCGTCGACAAGGTTACTAGCCCGGGTATACTCTGTGGCTATTGTAGTATGAATCATTAGTAGGTTGTCTTATGTACCTAGATTCCTAGTGTTACGGGATAGGTACATACATTTTAGACAGAATACATATTTATTTAATCACATATTCAGTAGGTACTTCATACTTATACTTACTAAATACCTTGCTTGTTCTATCTTCACTTACTCTCGAGGTTACCGTTGTTACTACTTCTCAAGTATCTGCCATACCTGAATATAGATACCTAATCACTATTCATCGTTTCACGAGTTTCTAGTAGAACCCCGATAGTTTCGAGACTCACTCCTTTGGGTGTGAGGGTGCGCCATTTGGGACATCTTTCATAGAGTGCAAAATCACGGCGACGTGGAAATACTGACATACTCAATGTTGTTATATCTCTAGGCTATACCTATCCGGGTGTAGTATAAGGATATAGGCTTTACCTACCTACGTCAGTGACTGGCTACACAGTATTCACTATAAGGTACTAAAATAAGCCTTTCATGTGGAAATACTTGGTAATATGATAGTAGAGTTACGTGGAATTGTTTGGAGTGCTTAGAAATAACAATATATAAACATACACCCAACAACCTCCTGTCCCTATTTCTATTTGCCATCAGGACAAGTACAACAAGAACGATACACCATCAATTCCCTGCAAGCCCTAAACAACTTTACCGCGGTCACCAAACATGGATCCATTACTTCAGCAGCTTGAGAATGTGGCACTCCACCAGCTCAGCAAGCTACCTGAGCAAGCTACCTGGCTCGACGATCTCAACGTCGAGTCTGCACCGTTAACAACAGCGCAAATAAAGCATCTCGAGGTCCTCATTGAATGGGCTCACAAAGCACAAAATGAAGTTTCTGTTGTTGAACACTACAGCACCAAGCCTGACATTAAAAATGGTTTATCAAAACTGGAGAATCTTGAGAATATCGCAAGGCGGAAGAAGAAGCGGAATGAAAGTTTGAATGTGTCAGGGCGGAAGTAGTTATCCTGGACGATAGGGGCCTTTAAGAGTCAGATAACGCTCAGGCAAGCAAAGAAGACAGATGTTCGTAGACCTTTCGGCCCAACGGCAAGAAATTGTCTATCAATAAGGTCTCCTCTTTCTTAGGATCTGATGGCCTACAACAGTCCCTTCCGGGTCGAGACCTAGTTATTTTTCGTAGAGAACCCTTTCGCTACGTTATGTATTTGAGATAATGGGACCAGCACTCCCGCTTCCATAGATACATTCCGACTGCTACCTACTCCTTTAATATAATTTCTTATCCTAATTGTTTCTTTGGTTCGTCTTGGCATAAATGACAGCCCGCTATTACGCAAGAATGGGGGACTTCGGGTGTGTATATGTTCGTGTCACAAGGCAGAATTAAAAGGTACAAGAAGCCTTTGTTATTCTACGAGGTATTTTAGACCGACTCGGGGGGCTCATCGTAGGTATCTAGGTAGCTAATAAATATTAGAAGTACCCGTTATCTTGGGCGTCTCATCTAGACTCCTGTCGGTTCTTAAGAATTAAGATTGGAACTGGCATTCGTCACTAGTTGTTGTGACTACTACTGCCTACTGTTGTCTTTCTAAGTTCTTTGTAAAGCCGTATCAGGTCTATCAGGCTTTCTATGCTCTTTAGAGAAATAGTGACTTTTGCTAGAGCTACTAGTCAAAGTTCTAATCTATAATATCAACCGATACCGCGACGTACTTATTTCTTCGTACCTACATATGACTGATTGTATTTATATGTGGCAGTTACTACTAACAAGTATCTACATCATCTTTGATATGATATGTACCACTGACACAAATACGTACATCAAGCACAGTCTAGCTTAGTACTCTTCTACTCTTAGTCACTTACATGAGGCCGGGAAAGCTAATAGAAAGGAAAATGGCAATTTAACAGAGGCTTACGGCTTGAGCAGAGTCAGAATGGTTGTAGACAAAAAAAAAAGGGGGGGGGGGGGAAGGGGTCGTCACAGTTTGCGTTTCCATTTTAGTGCTATCATCATGTTCGGCGAAAGAGCTGCGCAGAGCCTCATAACCCTTTATCACATCATCCGAATGATGTACCTCGCAAGATATTGAATCTAGTTGGCGATCGACAGTTCGGCTTCGTATGCAAGTTACACAGTACCTAGTTTCCAATATGTACCTAGGTTAAGATCGTACGACTTCATAAGCGTCTCACAGGCACGTAAGAAAGAATAGACCTATTGGATGGGGTGAGCGTATTATTCCAAAGCATTATATGCAAGAGTTGCATCTTGCATGCGCTGGAGAATTCGCTAATGTATCAGTGACATATATAATGTGACTACGTAGGTTCAATAGGTATGGCTTGCGATATATAATGGTTAAGTGCATTTAGATAATCCTAACTATGGAATGCCGCATAATCACTTACGTGCACAACTGGAGGGACTGGCGAATAGAAGAAATGTTAAATATTGGCGATTATGTTCAAAGGTGTCGGTGAAGTTTTCATGTGCTTATTCAGACGAAGATTAGGAGTTCTCAATGATCTGATATATATTGGAAGGAGTCCGCTTACATGGTTAGCATGGTTGGTGAGGCGGGATAAACTGTGCATTTTGATATCGTTGAAAGCTTTTTCTTTTTCTTAGGTCGTACAATACAGTCCGGTTCGAAATTGAAACACGATCACAAGCAAAAATGATAATATCCCTGCTAAGTTTAGAAAAAAGAAAATAGACAACGAACCAATCAAATCAGATTAATGACCTTCATAATATCTTAGTCAGATCCACTTGCCGAAACTTTACTCGAATTGTAGTTTAAAAATCTGCGCAAAAGAGACAGGGGGCAGCATTGGCGTGGGGTTCTCGCCGGGAAACTAAGATAACTTTAATCTTGTATTTAAAGACCTACCTCTATAGTACATAGGTTATACCCGGGATAGTATAAGCGTCTCTCCTACAGGTAAAAGCTACATGTGATTTAGGTAATTGTAAACTTGGGTATTCACGATTCCCCCACTGAAGGAATGTATTATACTATGTATGTCTATGCGAGTTAACTATACCGTTGAATCTTTATCGTATGTGCTGCTTGGATTAGAAATTAATCGCGAACCAATCATCTTCTAGGATAGCCTGGTTAAACCAACTGCATATTCCAGTACAGCAAGACGGCGGCGTTTAAGTATATCTCCTCAAGTAACCAGGGTTAGAACGTGACTCAATATCTGATAATTTAGATCTAATGATACCCTACGCTTCGCGAATAAGGCGTAGCTTAGCGCAAAACATGGCACGCAATATATCTGAGATGGTGAGGCTGGTGGTCTAAGGTTTTGGTTTATGATGTTAAGTCGCCTCCACAACATTCAGTTCAATGTTATAAAAGAACCCCACGTACATGTAGTTTTCGGCGTAGTTACATATGGGCCCCAACATTGAGTATATGCATCTACCAGGATCAGCTGAATGCTACAGGCCGGATCCCTGTTTCACACCCCATAAGCTTCATGTATACATGTAGTTATAAGTAGATCTGATTAAGATCGAGTGGCGTTTGTACTACACACCAAACCGAGGCTGATAACGCGAGCCTCTATTCGTACCTGATTTTTAACTTACCTAATTAATGCATGTACTTAATCCTTTAAGGGGCTTGTAAGTCATTGCACCAGATAAAATACCTCTTTTACGCGTAAGGAATGATATGCGACTTGTCCACATAGTGATGCTCAACAGCCATGAATACATGTATGCAGCGCCCTACACTTACGTATGCAATTCTCCCGCGGGTAAGAATGAAGTAATACGTGGTCCTGTATCGAAGCCGTCTTTTTGAGGATAGTTATGACGATGCCAAGTAGAATGACCTTTTTGGTGTACTAAATAGAAATCTATAGCTACCTACCTACCTGGGTAGGTAGATAGGTACCTAGGTAGTTATACAGTCAGTTAAAACTTTCCAAGTAACTAATATTAACTAACTAGGAGAATCTTAATAAGTGATGTCCCGTAAAACCAAGCACAAATACCCGTTTACCTGGGTTAGGTAGTAACGGAACTTCCAGGATTAGAGACGGGATATCTGGAATAATGAGTATATTCAATACCTGATGCATAGCTGTTAGCCTCTGTAGCTATGTTGGAATTCCTCGCGGAACAACGAGCTGCTTCAATACTTCTTGCTCCGCCTCGTGATAGAAACCATTGAGGAGCAGATTGTAGCCTCTGGTATATTGTTCCTGTGTTTGGGATTCGAGTTGGCTCAGAGGCTGGTATAGTCGTATTTTCACTAACTTGGTCCCTATATTTCGCCAAGTCCCATACTCTTATAACCAATCATAGAGATTTTGACTTATCAGAGTCTCTAAAAAGGGTAAGCTATTCACGTTTCAATTCCTGCCACTGTAATGTAAAATATACAAGATGGACCTATTGTTCGATATTCTTAGCATTTCGAGTTGTTGTATCTATAGCCCTGTTGTCCCCTCGTCCAGCTGAATGGGAATAATGAATGGGTCTAGCGACCCGCAAGAGGCTGAGCCATCTTACGAAGTCGACACAACCGCCACACTACTAGACCTGGTATAATGGCAAAAACAGTAACCACCTTCCCTATCCCATCTTAGCATGGAATTAGTGTCGACTTTCCAAGATGATCTTTTCCCGAACGGCGATTTGATTCCGAACATCGCCTTTATACTAATTGCTTCAATGAGGGGAACGCATAAATACGTGTACGCGGAGTCATAGTCGACCTTAATTCATCGTCAGTTTGTAGAAGCACGCAATTCGGCCGCTATGGTTTGAACGACTAGTAAGTAACTATGCGCCCCATCTTCCAGGGATTGATAGGTTTACCTAGTTACGATGTCGTGAGCTGCCTTTTGTGGTACCGGGATCCCCCCCCACTCGCGATAGCGGAAGGGCTAGATAGGCCGCCGTTGATGATTCCGGCCCGTCGGCGACCGGCCCAACATTTTCTAATCGTCAGGGGTTCATTTCCCCAGGGGGTAGAATGGATCCAAAAGACCAAGTATTCTATCTCCAGTGATAGGCCTGTTATAGACATAGAAAGCTTGCTGTGCCTTAGTCCACAGTCGATCAGGCCCACTGTAAAGTCCGACTGGCTGGGGATCCTTGAAGAGCTTCACATATTCTGCAAGATTATCTTCCAACTCAAGAAACCGGTTAGGAGCTTTGAAGGAGGTGACACTTCGTACGAGCCTAAGAGACTGTAAAATCGATGTCCGGGTGACGCTGAATTTCGGACAGTCTTGAGATATCAAGAACGCGTAAGAAGATAGAAAATCTCCACGTAAAGATTTTCATTCCCCAAGAATACGCTAGTAGGCCCAGGCCGTAGTTAATTCTTAGTATGGCTACGGCAACATGGACAACACTACTAGGTCTCACATCAGCACCTTGGCCGACGGAATAATTGAGCCGCAGTAATCATCTTGTCACGTTACTCTTACGAGGAAAAACGAATGGGAAGAAAAAAGTCCTACATGCATATATATCTAATGCATTCTGAGGCTGCGTAAGTCCACCAATTATCTGCCGATGACGTTAGAGTCTCGGCCTTTAGCAGGATAGAGCCAACCTCGGTAACCCGTCAGATCACGATTATAAGATGTTTTAAGTAGGCTAATAGAGTTAGCACATACATGAAGCATGAAGTAACGCCGTGTTGTTACGGAAAAAATTATAAAATTGCAAATGGGGGTCAGACCATATTGGGAAGGACCCGGCAATTCAGCGGCACGTCAATGATAGAAACAGATAAACGAGCGAATAGAATCCATAGATCTAATCCGTTCGATAACTTGAACATACCATATATGCATATCGTGTAGTTTTATGACTAAGTTTTCTAATCCCTATTTTCTACCAGAAAGCTCCATCTGCTATCCATCACACAGGGGGTGAATGAAACATCAATCCTTCGTTCCAAATTTTAATACTATAAGGTATTATTTGTGGGAAGCGATGGCCGTCGGTTCCGAGGTGGCATGATACACCTTCTAAAATGATTTTCTCTGTATTATGATCAGTTCAGCTTATCCGATGTCATGACATTTTCGGAGTTTTGGGATATTGCTACGGTGTTCCTAAAATGCCTTGTTTCTTACCTTAGGTAAGTAATAAACTAACTTGGATTAATGCAAGACGTGCAATAAAAGCAAGAGCAACGCGTTAACTCATACCTCTTAGAGATGACTAGGTAGTGAAGACATCCCTTACGAACTAAACATGCCTCTCCAGGTGATTGTCGTTGGCGCTGGTATCAGCGGTTTATGCACTGCTGTTGCACTTCAGCAAGCCGGTCACTCCGTAAAGGTATAATCTTCCTATTTATCAGCAACCTTGAATCAGGTTTATCAGAAGTGCTAACAGAATATAGGTCTTGGAGAAATCCCGTTTTGCTGCTGAAGTGGGCGCTGCAATCCTCGTTACCCCTAATGGGGCGCGCGTGCTATCTCGCCTCGGCTTTGATTTTAAGAAAGCTCGGGCTGATGATATGACATGCTTCGAGGTACTGAATGGTGTCACCCTGGAACCACTTCATCGTGCCGATCTCATCAATGCGAAAGAAGAGTTCGGGGCACCGCTCTATACAGTCCATCGTGTAGATTTACACAATGAGCTTTTGCGTCTAACCTCCACTTTAGACCTCCAACTAGCGTCTAGAGTGGCGTCAGCTAACGCTGAAGAGGGCTTCGTTATCCTTGAGGATGGAACGCGGCATGACGCGGACCTCATCATCGGTGCTGACGGACTGCACTCCGTTTTGAGGGGTGTAGTGCTAGGTGATCAAGAAGCAGCCAAATCTACCCCTTCAGGGTTGAGTGCTTTCCGTTTCATGATACCAACATCAGATTTGCAGGATGATCTACACTTTCGCGAGCTACAGAAATCCAAAGGAAGGGGTAACAGTGTGTTAGCAGATACAACTGCTCAGATTGAACGACATATGGTGTGGTACACTTGTCGAAAGTAAGTCTTCTTGGTCTCTATAAGCGACCAACTATGAAACTAACTGACAACTATGCAGTGGAGAAGTGCAGAATTTTGCAGGTATCCACGGGAGCACCCACGGTGATGACGCGGGTGAGGCAAATACCAATCATGAACTACTCTCTTATATGCTAAAACCCAGGCAGATTTGAAATCACTTATGCTAAAAGAGTTCGGCCATTACCACCCTAGTATCACTCACATCATCAAGTAAGTTTCGGGGTTCCTTCTTCAAACAAGCTGTGAGACCAGAAAATCTAATGAATCTTGTACCCAGCGTGGCTCCAAACGTGACCGACTGGCCTCTTTCTTATCACGACCCACTCCCAATTTGGCATCGAGGGAAAGTTGTGCTGATCGGAGATGCAGCTCATCCGGTAAGTAAGCCCCTTCCTTGACTTTCTATTTACAAATCGGAATTCGTCTAATACTGCTGAAGATGCTGCCCTTTGGCGCACAAGGAGCAAATCAGGCCATCGAAGATGCCGGGGCGCTAGGTGCGCTTTTTGGTAACGGAGAATCAGCAACAGATGTGCCTAGTCGTCTCGTCACATACGAACAAGTCCGCAGGCTACGTGCGTCAAGAGTTCAATCCTTATCTAGAGTTCGTCTCGGCAAGGAGAAAGAGGTTGAGGACCGAGTCCGTCTTTACGCTGACCCTCCAGGTTCTGGTGTGTATTTTCATACCTCTCATTGTGGCATTAAATATCGGCTAACAGAATTAGATGTGCCGACTTCATTCTCTGAACGGCTGAAACATGATTATACGTAAGTTCCAACTTATCACTCTATATAACATGAGCTGACCTATTCAGGGTCGACGTATTTGAAGTATGTCAAGAGGCGTTGGCTAAGGAAAGACTGGTGGATAAGAACTAATAACCGGTTCCTATGGTTGCCCTCACTGGTATCCTAGGACTGCAACGGTTTACATAGTCATCAAAAACTCTGCTTTTGATATGAGATAAATACATTAGTAGATACCTATATAACAGGCCCCTGTATTTATGTAAAAGTTGCTCAGCACCTAAGGGTTTACTCGTTTCTTGCCTTTAGATCTGGACTTTCATAATGTTATAACTATTATAACCATGCTACCTGAAATACATACCAGTTGACAAAAATATACAGCTAGGTAACTTAAAAACCCATACTCGCATTACGGTGCGTAAGCTGCTTATTTACTTAGCCCCGAGTTACGATTATTCATTTTGTGAGTAAGTAGAGTGCTGGTTGACTAGTTCAATATGGGATGGTGCATATTTCTGATAGGGGATGAAATGAGAACCCGCTTTTCGCAAAACGAAGGGGGGATTGTCTAATCCAAGGCCCAGACTTCGCAGCCTTAATCGCAACACCCATGCTCGATATAGCATATCAAACTTTCCGGGCTATCTGTCAATGAACAGCCTTGCAAAAGCACCTACAGTACCGGATACAACCACACCCAACCAAATTTCCAACCGAAAGTGTGTATTGCATTCAGCTCTGATTGGTGGAAACGGATCCCTGCAGTGATAATCTGACGCTAGCCGATGCTTGAAGATAAAAGATTAAAAAGATAAATCCTCGAACCCATGAACATCTACCGCTGATCTAGTTGAGCGCAGAAAAAAACGATGAAACTAAAAATCTGTAGTTATTATCAAAGGGTAAAGTAGTGTACCTAAACTACCTAATGAGATTTAAGGTTCTTGATCTACTACGGGATTCGTTGCACAAACGGTACCTAAGTAAGCCATAATAACTTAGGTTAGAGTTCGTAGCTAGCGGGCCGGCCCGGAACGACCTATCATCCGGCAAAACACGCTAAAAAGAGACCCCGAGAAGGCCTCCCGTCATCCGTGGCTGATCATCTAGAGGAAGGAACGGATCCAAGGAAGTTCTTCGAATACGCATATGTATTAAACGTGTATTTCTATGCCGATTATTGTTAGGCTCATGAAGTTCAAAGTTGAAAATTCATGGGGGTTAGAGTTGAACCCTTTAAATCCTTCTACGATCCTGATCCAAACTTATTGAATGTATGGCCAACTAATGATGCAGGATTTCATAATGTAAATCGCAAGCATATTAAACCTCAACGTATCAGAAGCGCCGACATGGGATTTCTAGATTCCAAAGGGGGACTACTAAAACATACTCGGAGAGATTTTTTACTGAGAACCGTGCCGTAAACTTAGCCTGATGTAACCCAAATATTACCTAGGTGCTAATCACTGTCATCGTTAGCCGCATATGCAGAGTCACCCCAAAGCTCACCTACTTCATTCGCATACCGTTACAGCGAACACGGGAGAAGAAAAGGGGACAAGATATTGACCAACAGGAAACCCCGTCCCGAAATTTGAACTTAACCTATCTTATGTGACTACCTAGGAAAACAATACCTTATGAAGAAGGGTGTAGGTACTAGGTACGCGTAATTCGTAGACGTGTGTAGCGGCGTCGAGGAAAGGTCTTCTGGTGCCCTCGCCGTCTTGGCTTATATCTTACGTCAATATCTTATATCCTCCTCTTGATCTACCGTTGGTTTAGTACGGATGAGGATAGTTAGGACTTTGGACCGGGTTCGCCTTTTCTGCGCCTTGCGTGGCTTCTGTTCTATGTGCCAAAGTTCGGAAGGATCATCGACATGCCCAGAAATCTAGATTCGAAACCCGAGGCATAATAAGCCATGATTCAATTCGGATTCTATCAGTACTAGTAAAATTGTCTACTGCTAATATTACGGCGACTGGATTGTCTTTCGCCACGGCGAGGATCTGATAGTTGTACTCCAGGGGTATATCATAGGCACATGCGCAGGGAGGATTAACATGCTAGATAAGGAAAGTGCAGAAAAACCTGTAGACATGGCATAATTATCCCAGCTCAACGCGTGCAGAAGTAGGTAGATGGGGGTCGCTTGACGTCCTAGGCGGTGGATCGGGATGCCAAAAACTTCTGGGGTAGAAAAGGTATTACTACTTCGATAAGCCTCCTTACGAACTATACCGAAGAGATGACAGCTAAAAGTGGAAAGCCGTTAGCGAAAAGCACGGGTATGGTATGCACAGCCAATGGATCATACAAGTGGGCGAGTTAAACCGCGTTTAGAGATTACCCACGATCTCTTCGACGACTGTGGAACAGGATGATCTGGCCGGGGCGGTGACGGTAAGTACCTAAAACTGGAGATGCAGATCATCCAGGAAGTATCGTCTCCATGTAGGAATACCGTATCGTGTAAACATGATGGCCGGGTTTCTTGGTCAAACGCCTTTATAAACCTTCAAGCCCCTCAAACATATTGAGCGGTCTAAAAGTACGCTCCAACAACGGCACCTGCATGAATCAACTTCATGATTGAGACTTGACATCAGTGTTACTTAACGTAATATACTCAGGTACTTGGATGCTCACTTACTTAAAGAGCTTGCCGTAATCTTGAAAGAACATCTCTTCCTTCGTGTGCTGGCATCATCAAATATTAATATTTGAAAAATGTATGCAGCAGACACAATGTCAGCTACGAACACCCTCCTACTGTTCGGGCCTCAGATCCCTCGGCTCATACCGTCCCGTCTTACAGACCTTCGGAAGACAATCCTAGAGGACTCTAGTCTCGGGTTCCTCATTCAGATTGTGAAGGAACTACCCTCATTATGGGAGACCACTATTCAACCAAGCTCTCCTAACTTCGAGCGTCTCACAAACGCTAAGCAACAACTAGAACAGTTAAGAGCATTTCTAGAGAACGAGAAAGAGGAGGCGCCTCGGTTAACTGCCCCTTACAACTTACTTCTCGTTCCTCTAACTGTCATTTCTCAAATCACCGAATATATTCGTCTGGATCACCAAGGAGTCGTCCAGGGATTCTGCGTTGGCTTCCTCGCTGCTACCGCGGTAGCAAGTACGCGAGATAGAGCCGACTTAGAGAGATGGACGGCTACCGCAATTCGCTTGGCGGTTTGCATTGGAGCCGTAGTAGACCTAGACGAATTGGAACGGTCGAAGGGGACGGCAGATTCAACTCAATGTAGCTCTACGTGGTCGGTTGGGTGGTCATCGGCCATTGAAAAGGAGCACTTCGAAAGGACGCTGGCGTCTTTTCCTGAGGTAAGTCATGATATACCCGGGGACAGCTATCCCATTATTTGACTTTCTTGCGTGGCTCATAGATTTTTAGGCATACATATCCTGCGTGACTGATGTTGACAGAGTCACACTTACAATACCAGAGGGCCATTTTGCAAGTTTCGCTAGACAACTTACAGATGGCGGCCTATCCGCTAAACCAGTGGGTATATCCGGCCGGTATCACACGACCAGCCCTGATCGAGCTGAGATCGTGAAGCAACTGAAGTCTCTATTTCAGCATAATGAAAAATTTCAGTTCCCAGCAGTTGACCAACTGACAGTACCCCTAAGATCTACCCTAGACACAGAAATCATCACGAAAGGGTTACTTCATGAAATTGCTCTAGATTGCATACTAGTGGATGTTTGCAGGTGGTATGAGACAGTGCAAGCATCCTTAGATGCGTGGGACGGCCAGCCAGTTAAGATAATTCCTATTGGTAGTAGTTCAGGGGCTGTTCCTCGGTCTCTCAAGTTAGCTACCGCTACACCCAATAACGGATATATGGACCAGACTCTATCCACAGACACGAGCTCACCTTCTAGCGGTATAACCACTGGCAATTTGGCTACTGGTCAAACGACACCAAATAGTTCTCTTCCTCCGACGGCCGTAGGTACAGCTGAGCCTATCGCAGTCATTGGTATGGCATGTCGATACGCGCAAGCTGATTCTCTTGAAGACTTCTGGTCTTTGATCAACTCTGGCAGAAATGCGACAACGCCTGTGCCCGAAAACCGGTTCAAGTCTTCGGACCTGTGGCGCAATCCCAAGGGCCCTTTCTTTGGTAACTTTCTAAAAGACGCCGACGCATTTGACCATCGGTTCTTCGGCATGTCTGCTCGCGAAGCCGCATCGATGGACCCTCAGCAAAGGCTTTTACTTCAGGTGTCATACGAAGCCATGGAATCAGCCGGGTACGCGGATGGGTCGGAGTCGCCACACCGCCCCGTGGGATGCTACATTGGCGCTGGTTACGTTGAGTATGAGGACAACATTGCTTCGGAAGATGCAACCGCATTCTCGGCTACTGGGGCTATAAGAGCATTTATCAGTGGTAGAGTCAGCCATCATTTTGGTTGGACTGGTCCCTCTGTTGTATTTGATACGGCGTGCTCTTCGTCCGCCGTTGCGATTCACCATGCTTGCAAGGTACGTATACCCCATAAATTTGTCGCATGTCTATCTGTATTGAGGGTCACTAATAACGTTTCTGAGTAAATAGGCTCTTCAAACAAACGACTGCTCTGTCGCTATTGCCGGCGGTGTTAACGTGATCACAAGCTCTACTTTCTATCAGAACCTGGCTGCTGCCTCTTTCTTAAACACGACAGGCGCCTCGCGGGCTTTCGATGCTCAGGCAAATGGATACTGTCGCGGTGAGGGTGCCGGTGTGCTGGTCCTCAAGCCTCTAGCACAGGCCATAGCCGATAACGATCATATTCTTGGCACCATCACCGGCACAGCAGTTAACCAAAATTCTAGCTGCAGTCCCATCACCGTGCCAGACTCACAGTCGCAAAGTGACTTGTACCTTCAAGCTCTCGCTGGAGGTGGAGTTTTGCCTTCAGAAGTTTCCTATGTCGAGGCGCATGGAACGGGTAAGCTGAAATATTCCAACCCCTGAATTGTGCAGGATTCGTCACATATTACTTTGAAAACATGCTAACAAATGATGAATTGTAGGAACCCCCGTGGGTGACCCTATTGAGTGTGCCAGCATACGAAGCGCATTCGGTAGTCCCAATCGCACACAAGATCTCGTAATAGGATCAGTTAAGGATGTTATCGGCCATACCGAAGCCGCGTCAGGAGTGGCTGGTGTTATCAAGACACTCCTTATGATGCAGTATGGTACCATCCCGAAGCAACCCAATTTCACTCGCCTCAACCCGAAGATTCCCGCCTTGGAGCCAGACAAGATGGCTATTGCCGCACAGGCTCGTCCATGGCACACGAGTACCAGGCGAGCGGCCCTTATCAACAACTACGGAGCGGCTGGAAGCAATGCCGCGATCGTTGTTCGAGAGCATCGCCGCAACACCACGACTGAAGATGGTATCTCTCAAATATCCGAGAATAGCAAGATCGAATATCCGATTTTCATTTCGGCGAAGACACCAGAAAGTGTTCGTGCGTATAGCGCCGCACTGAAAGCATTCTTAGACCGAAATCCCTCGATTAAAATGGGCGATGTGGCGTTCAATCTTGCTCGCAAGCAAAACAGGACATTCGAATATGCTTCAACATGGACCACCGCTAGTCTTCCTGCTCTCCGGCAAGATCTCGAAGCTATTACCTCTGGCTCACGCTCCATCTCTCAGAGAAGCGTAGACAAGAAAAAGAAGACAGCTGCAACGCAGTGGCCAGCACCGGCAGTGCTTTGCTTTGGAGGCCAGACAGGTCGTAGCATCTACCTCTCGAGGGATCTCGTCCAGAATACACCCCTACTGCGGGTTCACCTCGAAAGGTGCAATGAAGCAGGTCGCGCTCTGGGCTTGCCATCGTTCTTCCCGCGCATATTTGACCCGGCTCCTGTGGATGACCTGGTCTTCCTACACGCCATGCTCTTCTCAGTGCAGTATGCAAGCGCTCGTGCCTGGCTGGATGCTGGGCTACAAGTAAGCAATCTAGTAGGTCATAGCTTTGGCCAATTAACAGCACTTGTTGTAGCCGGCAGCCTAGACCTTACTGATGGCCTCCGCCTGGTTACGGGTCGGGCTCGCTTAATGGAGAAACTCTGGGGTGAAGACCCTGGAGTCATGTTGGCGATTGAGGGCGACGCGGAGCGCCTTGATAGCCTAGTCAAAACTGTCACCAAAAACCAACCTATTGACGTGGCCTGCTACAACGGGCCGCGAAACATCGTACTCGCTGGTAACAAAGCAGCTGTGGACGCTGCCGAGAAGGTTTGCCAAGAAACGCCGGGCCTGAAAACGGTCCGACTGGCTAACAGCCATGCGTATCACTCTCGTCTTGCCGATCCCATTCTAGAAGAACTCCAAGCTTTAGCCTCAACTCTCACTTGGAGGAAGCCATCAATCCACGTAGAGACGTGCTCCCCCAATCAGAGTTGGACCAGTATTGACGGGGCTAAGATTGCGGGACACACACGCGAACCAGTCCATTTCGGCGATGCCGTCCAAAGGATCGCCAGCCAGAGTCCGTCATCCGTCTGGCTCGAGGCTGGTTCCGTATCGCCTATTATTGGAATGGTCCGCCGGGCACTACCAAACACACGAGGCAGTGATAAAGACGTATTTCTATCAATCGACTTAGGTAAAGCTAACCCTTGGAGTAGTCTTGCTAAAGCTGCTTCTGGACTTTGGGGAGCTGGGTCTAATGTAGACTTCTGGGCATTCCATGGCACACAGACGGGTCAATATAAATGGTTGGATCTACCTCCTTACCAGTTCGCCAAGGCGAAACATTGGATACAATTCCGATCTTACGGACCACAAGCCGCAGTCGAAACGCCGCCACCTACTACGGGTCCGCGAGAATTAATACGCAAACTCGGAGATGTGGATGGAGAAGCCATATTCGCTGTCGATGCCTCGCACGAAGTTTTCGAGCTAAGCGTCAAAGGCCACGCAGTTGTTGGCCAAAGCTTGTGTCCGGCAGGCTTATACTTCGAGTTAGCCATCCGAGCTGCCAAACTTCTTCAAGGTGCCGAGGCGAAGAAAAACTCTCAAGTTCCTCAAATAGAGAATATGCACATCCTTTCTCCCTTAGGACTAAAGCCTAATGGATCCCTCCAAGTTAGCCTTAAACAGGAAAGTAGCGGTACGAAATGGTCGTTCCGCTTCTTCTCGACCCCTGAAACGGGAGACCGGCCTGCATCGCCATCTCAGCGTACCAACCACGCCCAAGGTACCATAGCCCTTCTTGATGTGGATGTAGCATCCGCACGCTTCCAGACTCTCGGGCGCCTACTAGGAAAATCTCGGTATGACCAAATTGCATCGAGTCCTGAGGCGAATCGGCTTGCTGGCGATATATTATACAAGATATTTAACCGAGTTGTCACGTATGCCCCATACTATAAGGGCGTCCGAAACACGATCGCTTTCGACGGAGAGGTCGTTGGTGATATACTCATGCCACGTGGTACTGAAGCAGATATTCTTGCTTCTGCGACTTCCGACCCCCTAGCTGTTGACAATTTTTTGCAGGTCGCTGGCATCCATGTGAATTGCTTACAAGGAAGCGGTGGCGATGACGACGTCTCTGTGTGTAATGCCATTGGGGAAGTGCTATGGAGTGACTCGTTACTGCAGGAAATTAGTCAAGAGACATCTTCCAAGACGCGATCATGGAAAGTGTATTCCAACATGGCGACCAAGGGCAAGAATACGCTCGTCAACGACGTATTCGTCTTAGACCCGGCGACAGGCTCTGTTGTTCTAGCTTTCCTGGGAGCCGAATTCACCCAGGTATCTCTAACCTCGCTACGAAGAGTTCTGTCTAAGATAAACGGAAACACAACCGCCCCTGCGCCATCTAAACCCTCTTCGCTTCCGCCAACCACCGATAATATCTTCACGGACGCCGTGCCGCCGCCAGCCCCTGCTTCTAACGAGACAACGCAGTATGTTAATCAAACTACGACGGCAAATAACCTCGAAGCCAATGCTACTACCTCCGCCACCTCCGAGGTCAGCCTGTCGGTCCGCAAAATGTTGAGCGACATCTTCGGAATGAGCGTTGAGGAGGTTCAACCGGACGCTGACTTAGCCGATCTGGGCGTTGACTCGCTAATGATCACTGAGATATCTAGCGAGATCCAGAAACACTTTGGTGTGACACTATCTATTGACGACATGCAGGATCTGACCGATGTCCAGTCCCTGATTCGGATCCTAGGAGGGGAATCATCTACTCCCACCCCCGCGGTACCAGAGACACAGAGCGAACCGACGAGACCAAATGAGGTGACCAACACCCACGCAGACTATGGAGAAGAAGATAGCCAAGAGCCTGCAGATGATGAAGGCCTTGCAGCTGTCGCCAGTGACTGGCTTTCTGTAAACAGGAATACTTTCGATGAGGACGCGAAGAACAACGGCTTCTTAGGTTTCCGCGAGACTGTCTACCCATTCCAAGCGGAACTAGTCGTTGCCTACACCATCGAAGCATTCGCCGCCCTAGGCTGTGATATACGTACGCTTCGTGCCGGAGAACATTTACCCGACTTCGAATACGTGCCAAAGCACGCGAAACTCGTGGCACAAATGCACAGAATCCTAGAAGACGCGAGATTGATCACACTTGAAAACAGCAAGGCCATTCGAACAGACCACGATGCGCCGCGTGGGTCAGCCCAGGAATTATACGACGCCATTATCCAGAAATTCCCCGACTACGCAATTGAACACCGGCTCCTGCGTAACTCTGGTCCCCGCGTGGCCGATTGCCTTGCAGGTCGGTTAGATCCGTTGGCTCTTCTATTCGGCGATGCTGAGGCGCGCAAGTTGATGGCGGATGTGTACGCTACCGCACCCCTATTCCGCAGCGCCACAAGCTACCTTACGCGGTTCTTGCACAACGTATGCGAGCAATTCCAAGGCAGACGAGAGATCCGCATCCTCGAAGTCGGTGGCGGCACCGGCGGAACGACTAAGACTTTGGTTGACATGTTTTCCAATAGTGATGCGAAGGACAAGGTCGTGTATACATTCTCAGATGTCTCGAAATCACTTGTCGCCGCAGCCAAGCGGAAATTCGCCCAATATTCTTTCATGGAATACACGACTGTAGATATCGAAAAGGAGCCTCCCGCAGAGCTCCAGGGAAAATACGACCTGATCCTGTCAACCAATTGTATCCATGCGACTTCGGATCTTGTTCGGTCTTGCACCAACCTGCGACGCCTGCTACGTGACGACGGATTGCTATGTCTCCTCGAAAACGAGGAAAACCTCTTTGCCTACGACCTCATCTGGGGCCTAGTCGAGGGATGGTGGCTGTTCGAAGATGGCCGCACTCATGCGCTTATTCCCGCGGCGCAGTGGAAGAAGAAGCTCCTGGCATCTGGTTTCCAATGGGTCGACTGGTCAGCTGGTTCTAGCCCGGAGAGTAAAATCTTGCGCATCATAGCAGCATCACCAACGGCCCAACTATCGAGTCCAGAAGTTAGCGACTCGGATCAGGAGCTAGATATAGTTCCCGAGACTCAAGAAACAGTGGTATTCAAGCACGCTGGTTCTCTACCATTGCAGGCCGATATATACTATCCATCAACAATACAAACCAGTAATGATGCGCGACCCGTTGGTAAGACACACTAGCCAGCTCCCTTTATTCGCCTTTCCCTTTACTAATTACGAAGGAGTGTAGCTTTGATGGTCCATGGCGGAGGTCACGTAATGCTATCAAGGAAAGACATACGTCCGAAGCAAACTCAGATCTTACTCGACGCCGGCTTCGTTCCCGTCAGCGTCGATTACCGCCTCTGCCCCGAAACCACCTTAGAAGAGGGTCCCATAACAGATATCCGCGACGCTTTAGGATGGGCGCGCAACACACTGCCGTCCCTATCCCGAAAGCGATCCGATATCCGAATTGACGGCAGTCGCGTAGTCGCAGTCGGCTGGTCTACAGGTGGTACTCTAGCCCTTAGTCTAGGCTGGAGCGCCCCTGCAGCAGGCATACAGCCGCCGCAAGCTATCTTAGCGTTTTACTGTCCTACCGACTACGAGGACGAATCCTGGTCGCGAGAGAATAAGCCTTACGGAGATGCCGTCATGGCTGAAACGTACAACTTATTAGACGGGGTACAGGACTCGCCTATCACGGCGTATAACCCCCCTACGGGAACACGCGCGGCCGGTGGCTGGATGGCCAAGAACGACGCGCGCTCGCGCATCGTCCTGCACATGAACTGGCACGGGCAGACAGTCCCCGTGCTAGTCCACGGCCTCAAAAAGAACGGCACCTCACAACTCCCAGCACCCACAGCGGCGCAGGTACAAGCCATCAGCCCGCTCGCGCACATCCGGGACGGCAGCTACCGCACGCCGACATTCCTCGTGCACCCGTACGAAGACGACCTGATCCCCTGGCAGCAAGCGCAGCGGACAGCCGACGAGCTGCGCGGCCAGGGCGTGGAGTCGGAGTTGCGACTTATAAACAATGCTGCGCATTTGTTTGACATGTATCGCAGCCACGAGGGGAACGACGAGGCCGTTCGGGCGGTTGACGATGGCTATGTTTTCCTATCTCGGCATGCTAGCGGCGTTTAGATGGTATGTGTAATAGACGGATCTGGAGTTAAGCGATGTGTTAGGAGTATTTATCTTATTGTATTATTGTAGCTTCTTAGAGGACGGGATATTTCTTACCCAGTTATAAATTTGGTTAGATCCTTATTGATTGCCGTGCTTTTATTTCTCGGGAAATGACTGAGTCGAGTGATAATATCGCTAGAATTATCTTAATCGTCAACTAGGAAATGCAGAAAATTCTATATATAGAAAACTACGAATAGACGTATCAGTTTTTCCCCGGAGAATTAATATTAATACCTCTACACCCAGCCCGGGGGGTAGATTGTGAGGGGGATTACCGAAATAGGCATCTCGCTAGTGTAGGGCGAGCGTTCATTGGTCGCCCTGCAGATGGTAACACAGGATCAAATTCGTATGTACTTAGGTAGATCGCTGTCTTCGCTCACAGGTATTATATTAAATCTACTTCAATACCTAGGTAGCAACTATAGAATCCATACTATGTTCAAATATTTACAGTAACTTCAATATCTCATTTTTATATGTAGAATTTAGAGTAATAATAAAGGAAAATAAAACAGATCCCGCCTGATGAACTAATAAGTAACTACCTAGCCCATCCCATATATTGTCATGTGCGCTTATAAGTTAGGTACATATGAAAATACAACTAAGTGCTGATATATTAATCCAATATTTGAGAATGAGGCCAATAGTAGTATATATAAGGAGGGAACTAATAGGTAGTCGGGTGCTATCACAGCCCCCTTATCCACTAGGAGAACCAGCTCAGGTACAGTTGGTCTTGAAACCATTGTCCTCTTATATTTGACTGCATATTGTCACCATTCCACACCGTCAACATTTTCAGCTCCCCATACTTCGAGTTGCTTTACCCACGTCTCTAGGTCAGGATAGTCTTTGTCCGCCTCGTCGGTCTTGGATGAGGATTGGTCCTCTTCATCGAACCGGAGCTCGTTTCGGAGAGGAGACGGCAAGCCGCGTGCCAGTCCAGGATATTTACCGTGGCCTTGTTCCACCCGAGCTTTGTTCCATTTCTTGTGCTTTTTGGATCTCTGCTTGCTCTGGACTTTATGATCTATTGTTCTCTTATCAAGCGCGCAGAAGAACTTGTCTGTCTCCTTAGACAGCGCTCGGGCGAGAATATCTAACCTGCTGATATAGTGGTGATTGCAGAGTCGTCTCCTTTGTCCATTGAGCCTCATGATATCCCTGTTACGTTTCTGAAAGCGCCAATGTCGGATAATGATCTCGGTGCAATTATCGATGGAGTCTCCGCGGCACGGCTGATCTGCCATCTTCATGAAGTCGTCTTCTTCATATTTATACGGGACCTTACTATGGTCATGCCAAAACTTGGCCACAGGTGGTGCGACTATTCGAAGAGCCTCCTTTGCCGCTTTGTAGCGTGCTTCACGTTCCTTAGAGCCTGGTTTGCCGCCCCGCCACTCCATAGATCCCACGTGCGCTTAGCCGGTTCCAAGGGTTGCCTTGACTCTTCCTGAGGTGATGGTAGGAGGCGGCGAGGTGTCATCCCTACTAAACCCTGCCACGTTTCTGTCTCATCCCCTTCATTGTCTGCGTTGTCGGTCCGATTCGGTGAAGCAGTAGCTAAATTATGCGAAAAAGGAAGGGCATATTTCGATCGTGGTCTATTACTTATGCTATCCTGGATTATCATCATTTTTCTATCGGAAACCTTGAAAAGCAACATTTCTCTGGCTTTCCGTAATTTTTCCCCTGCCTCCTGCACTTTAGATGGTTGAGGTATCGGTTCTTCCTGGCGAGCCATATTGGTGATTGCCTATGTGGATGTACCTAGTCCTGGAAGTTGGATTGCAGCAGTTTAGGCGCTTGGGGCTTTCTACCAAATGCAAGATGGAAATTGCGGGTTTGTACTGTGAGGTTATAAGAGATGCTTGTATGTCGGTAGGCCAATTAACCAAAGTTTAATGGCACACGCAATGATGCCTAGATGTTTCTTTCTAGTATGGCTAGTGAGTATGGGCCTGATTTGTTGCCTGAATAAGTAAACCAATTCAGTGCATATGTTGTTCCTTTTCCAAGCTTCAAATAATAGATATTGAATATCCAACGCAGGTAGGCCCAAGTCGAAACTACCCAGGATCAAGTATATCTTGACACGATGATGAGTCGATAAGAACCTAGTCAGATGGGTGCATTCCTAAGGCGATGGGAAGATAAGGAGAGTGAATGTTGCAAACAAGGAGATAGGGCTAAATGCCAGCAAGGTCGACCGACATAAGAAACTTAACCCTGCTGGAAAGATCGTTAACTAAACCGAAGCAGGAAGGCTGGATGGGATAATGGTAATAATGGTAAAGTTTAGGAGTTTTTAGGAGTTTTACATGAACCAAGGAGTCATTCAGTGCTGGAGTGCCAGTATGATCTGTCTTTTGACACACTGGCTGTTCCACACAGAAATATCTTACACTGCGACTTTTGTAGTTGTATTCTTAATTCTTAATTCTTCATTCTTCTTAATTCTTGCTTTTTTAAACTGCTAAACTCTCGTGTTTTGACAGGAGGTGTAGCGCTTGCGAAGTGAAACGCGTGATAACTGCGAAATGCTCATATAGGTTTTCTATCCAATGGCATATTGCACTAGCAGACTTTCCGTTTCTCACACTGGTGGCAATTAACTACATCCAAGATTCACACTATGTATTTCTGTGGTCCCTGTAGCTTCCAGTTGACAGTTTGCTGGATTGTTGGCCGAGATGACTTGGATCTTGGATAGAAAGTTAATTGCTTCAATGAAAGATAGACATGATAGCCAGCCCTGATATTTAAGCAAAGGTTCAACTCCGACAAAGCTACGCCATATCACAGGTCTTTGTCATTATCTCGTCGAGAACATGATATTTAAATCTATTCATTTCTATTCAATTTCTATTTAATTTCTATTTAATTTCTATTTAATTAGGTATGCTTTATCAATGCGGTTAAAGTGGAACAAAAAGTAAGGCCGTTTAGACTGGGTAACTACCGTATATTTCAACCTTGAATTATGTAATAATAGCGATTAATCAAATAGGGAAATATAAAACTTCATTCTGCTAATACCTTAGCTTGGGCAACTAGCCTTATAGAGCTAATAAAAGACGGGGTTTGTAATCCTTTATTAGCTAGTTCACTTTGAAGCTTAGTAATTCCGTGATGTTACCCGGTCGGTGTGATTGTCCGCCCGCTATTTGCGCAATGTACCTTTCGAATACCGGTCAAATATAAAAGGGCACGGTGATTTTACATCTTATCAACAGATACATATCCCAAATAAACCAATCCTCGGCAGAGAAAGTGTAACATTACAATGGACCCTGAAAGAGTAAGGCAGCTAGAACAGGCTGAAGAAGAGCTGCGCGTGAGTAACGAGTGCCCCTATTAGGCCATCTGCAGATCTTTTAAGTGGTATCGTAGAGACTACGGCTAATATAGAATTAGCGACGACGTGAACGTGGTAAGCTTGCACAGCGGGCATTCCGGAAACGCCAGAGTAGGACGACACGGGATAAGCAAGACGAGACCCAGAAATTAAAAGAGGCCATCTCAAAAATTGTTCGGGTAGCCAGACATGATGATCGCCCTGAGCTGGTCAAAGCGATCCAGGAAGCGGCCGGAGTCACCGGTGTGGACGAACAGACCATTGCCGAACTTTGCGATGAGGGAAGCAGCAGAGCAAAACGTGCTGCGAAGCCCTCGCAATCGTCACCTGGTTCAAGGCACCTTTCGCCAGCGGTAAAAGCGCCATCGACCGAGTTGGTTACCCATTCACAAGGAATGCCCCTTGGTATTGGTAGCCGGACGGGCTGGATTTTAAAATCTCAGGACCCGGTCCCTCTTGAAAGAGGAAGTGACCTAGAATGCATGAGCACTAGATTAGACTATGGTTTATGGTTTGATACATCCCGATTCATACGAGAAGATAAACCTCCTTTAGATATTATTCCATATCTCGGAAAAGGGATGAAAACCTTCGCCGGTCGGTTATTCTGGGCTTGCGGTGAGCTTCTACTGGAGCAATGTCGAAGAGTTGAGATGTATGAACATACGAACCCACGAGTAGCAAGAGAAGCCAAAGAAGTAATCTGGAGAATGGTTCAACACTCACCGCCCCTGCACAACATACGATACATCATAGCATTGGCGGAGGCACGTCGCGAATTCCGCGACCGCGGCTACATCGAAGGGGATAATCCTGCTGGTGAGATTGATTCGGCATTCATTCTACAGGAGCAAGTTATGCACGACTATAAATCAAAGGGCAAAGACACCATTGGGTGGCTATCTCCGATGGCTGTCGAGCAGGAGCTTCGGAAATGCCTAAGCCTCGGATCATCCAGGCAGCTTGATCGTGTGCTACAAGTCTGGGACCCGAACGAAGTGGAGGGCCCCCTATTGGATATGATACAATCGCTTATCTGGAAGCTAGCGGCAAGCTATATCTGTTTTGGAGATGGACCACGTTGGCGTACTGACCGTGTCTTGGCCTTATTCAGTGGGAGTGCTTAGAACGCAAACACTTGAAGAGAATCGCTCGTTGCGACTTTCTAATGTGGTATAAGAGGGGCTGCGGATGAGGTAAGAAGCAGACGAAGAGATTTAATATGCCGTATCCGGATTGGTAGTTGTGATTTATGGGTTCATCTGCGACGCCTTCGGATCGACTACGAAATAGTCAATCGGCATATTCATCGATACAAAGGAACAGTTAGGACTATGCAGCCTCTTCGTTATGTCTCCGTTCCCAGTCTTCCTGTATTTCCTGCAAGCATCTGAGAACTTTTGGACCAACTTCGGTGTCAATGACCTCCCTCTGGAATCTGGTCATTTTCCCCAGCACATAGTCGGAAACGGTCATATGGTCCCTGCTGTCAGGTCGGCCAATACCAATAGATATGCGTGCGAAGTCATTATCAGGGAATTCCCTAGGTTTTAAGCATGCTCCGACACTTTTAACACCGTTGTGCCCTCGACTGCTTGCATTCCACCTTCGAAATCTCACGTGCCCTAATCCCTCCTCCAAATCATCGTGAACTAGTACCAGGCTCAGTTCCGATGGTGTTGGTTGGTTTTTCAGCACTTCCTTCCAAGTCTTCGCAACCCATTGACCGGAGATGTTCATCTGGGTAGGGCTCTGCAGTAATGTATATGGATGGCTTGTCGAGGCCAAGCAAGATCTCCCGCCATATTTTTCAGGTGTAAATGACGGCTGAGATGGACTAAGTAGCCTTTGTAGCGAAGCAAGTGCAAAATGACCAGCAGAGTGGAGGCATTCGTAATATGGTGCTTGATTGCCTAAACTGACAACCAGGAAACGAGGGTTGGACATAGCTTGGGAAATGTTGAAAGAGTTTACTGTAGAAATAATTATTACGGCTTCCCATAGGCGAAGAATAAAATAAGGTGGATACCTACATTGAACTTTAAGTCCAGGATCAGCCACAGAACAGATCGGAACACATGGATCATAGCGGGGTACCTATCTCAGTACAGTGTGTAGGTACCTAGGTACACCTATGTAACGCCAGACCAGCAGCGCGGGGGGGGGGGGGGTGCCGACTAGCCGTATATGTGGCGCAGCTAGATTGCTGACGTAGGATGGACTCAATTTCCATGATTCGAATGTTCAAATGATGCTCAGCCACTTGCAGCCTGTGACCAATTGTCACCTAAATCAACCAAACCAACTTACAAACAACATTTAGATTCGTCAATCCTTCTACAATTCCACCTCACCTTTAATATCAAGTTGCCGACACCTTAACTATTTTCATCCTCAGACCATCTAAACCGCAATTGTGTATCTAAATTCCGACTATTCATTATCGCCGATACAAATAGTATAGAACGGAAAAGAGCAAAGTGTCGCAAACATGTCGTGGGCAGGTATGAACTTCGGATTACTCTTTACTCTATCAAGTACCAGGTTATGGAGGAATTAACTTTATCTAACCCGTCGGTTTCATAGGGTTCAAGAAAAATGTCAACCGTGCGACAACCCAGGTGATGATGAAGACAGGCCATGTTGAAAAGACGAACGATCGCGATTACGAGGTCGAAGAGCGACGGTTCCGAACCATGGAAGCCGCTTCATTGCGTCTCCAAAAGGAAGCAAGGGGATATCTAGATTCGATACGAGGTAAGCCAATAGCATACAAAACCGAGAATATGCGACAAGGACGGAATACTAAGAAACGCCGCAGCGATGACAGCCTCCCAAATGCGTATAGCCGAGACAATAGATGCCTTCTATGGCGATGCCGGAGCTAAGGACGGTGTTAGTAGAAGCTACAAACAAGCAGTGGAAGATCTGGATACAGAAACAATAAAAGCGCTGGATGGACCGTACAGGTATGGGTTAAATAGGGACATGACGCTGGGAGCACTGAGCTAACTCTTTGTTAGAACAACAGTACTAGAGCCCATCACTAGGTTCTGTGCATATTTCCCAGATGTCAATGAATGTACGGTCTCTATATTACCTATGTATATCTATATTCACCGCTAACATCCCATCTAGGTATCAAGAAGCGTGGCCACAAGCTCTTAGATTACGATGCGTTACGAGCGAAAGTCAAGAAACTAGCCGAGAAGCCCGATAAGGATGTAACAAAGCTTCCACGTACAGAGAAGGAGATGGAAATTGCCAAGGCCGCCTACGAACAACTCAACGAGCAACTCTCTACCGAACTTCCTCAGTTAATCGACCTTCGAGTACCTTACCTCGACCCCAGCTTCGAGGCCCTAGTCAAGATCCAGCTTCGGTTCTGTGCTGAGGCGTATAGCAGAATGGCTCAAGTGCAACAGTACCTGGATGCGGACACTAGGGAGCAGTACGCCCAAGGTCAACTGGACTCGAGAGTAGAGCAAGTGTTGCAAGAGATTCGGGAGCTCAGTATCAGCGGCACGGTATAGCACAACTGCGGTTGAGAAACAAACACGCGGAGTTAGACGAAGAAAAAAACAAAAAGGGCTTTCATTAGGCGCAGTGGTTCTGGTCCGGACTGGCATTTTCATAGGTTAGGGCACTGTTAGGACGAGCCGCGATACGATTCACGGGGTCACGGTAGATACCGAGAAGGAAGACGACGGTCTTTCGATTAGCAGCCGAGGGTATTTCTTGAAAGTAGATTTGGTTTGCAACCTCTTCAAGGAGATGGTACGCTTTGTGTTCCTTACTCAATATTACATTAGGATACCACATATCGACCTTGTATTTCTATGGTACCCTTCTATTGCGTTTTTTTTAGTTACCACGAAGTATTTCATCAGTGTACAATCTTAATCCGAGAGTCCCCCTCAGCTCATGCATCGTTCTTGTTCTTGGGGTTCCCCTCATTATTCCTGTATTCATGATCTTATCGATGCAGATTTAATGTAGGTCTATCCCCTGTTTCTAACCAACCTAAACAGCCGTTGTACAACTTAGACGGATTGTACAGCGATCTAGAGGTGAATGCAATAACGACGTGATTAATACGTGGCTCTGGGAAGATACGTTGAGTATATTCGCGCCACATATAGCAATGAGATAGAAATAGAAACCAATACCCATCGCAGAATACGAACTACGATAAGGCATCATGAGTTACCGGAATTAAAGATATATACATTCATTTTCTGTATATACAGCATAGATAACACGATGCTAACGACGAAGTCTTATATACCTACCGCCACACCATCGTGCAACCTACGAGTCCAAACAATCATTTTATCTAAGTATCCGTAACCTCTTCCACTTTTCACGTTTACCATCTACTCAACCCACACAACAACGCTCAGTCCATCCTCTTGTTGGGGAGTGCCGGGTGTCGCAATTGGTAGGTTAGCGACGAGATCGCCAAGCTTGCCTGTCTTGGGGTCGCGCGCGATGATAGCTACGTTGCTGCTCGTCTGCCCGCCGACGGCGACGAGGTCACCCGCCTTATTGATGGAGAATGTGCGGGGGAACCAGGCGTGTGCGGGAGTAGCCTCGACGAACTTGATATCGCCAGAGCTAGGGTCGATGCTGTACGTGACTAGGGAGTCATTCTGAGCACCAAAGGTCTCGTCCGCTCGGTTGGCTGCGTAGAGGAAGTTGCCGGAGACGTGAACCTCGGCGGCCTTGGAACCGTTGGGGGCGGCGCTGCCTTCGGCATAGGTGGATAGTGTCTGGGTCTTCTTGAGGGATAGACACCCTTCGTCAGGGTAGGATACGGTCCAGGCCGATACTGAGTTGCCCAGCTCATTCACGGTGTACAGCCTCTGACCGGCCGTGGAACCGGATTCGGGCGCCCACCACGCACCGTGACGCGGCCCATCGCCTGGGTCAGCCACACCCGGTTCACATGCTGTAAGGTCGCCCGTCTTGGCGTCAATACTAAAGATGCGGATCAAATCCGCGCCGAGGTCTGGCACAATAATGTATTTCCCAGTTGGGTCAAGTTGAGCAGCGTGCGGGTGAGGCGCATTCTGTCGTGAGTTTGGCCCGGGTTCGGACATATTGAACTTCGACTGCGCCAATATGGTAGAGCTATTGGAGAGTGGGAGCTTGTATCTCGTCAATGTCGACGGGTCGCTAAGACAGATGTTAATCCCCATTCTCAACGATAGGATACGGATGACCTCTTACTATTCGACAGTGGCAATGAAGCCTTGACCATCCTCACCACCGTACGGCGTGCCGTGAACACTAGCGCCCGCAGTAACGGCGCGTCCGGTCTGCTTCAAGCTGCCGTCCGACCCTACGGAGTACGAGGCAAGTATGCCACTTCCGTTCCAGTCTTCATCGACGCAATATACCACACCCGAGTCCACGTGCAGCCATGCTGGCAATGTTCCACACCCTGATACGGATGACTTGTTGACTAATGTGGCATTGCTACCGCTTCCGGTGAAGGATAGTGAGAAGATCTTGCCCGTATAATGCGATGCGAGGAGATTGGCTCCCAGTACTTCTGGTGCTAGCCCTAGTGTTCCTAGAACCAAAGTCTTGAAGAATGCCATGGCGGAATATGCCTTACAATGTAGCGAGAGAAAGATGCCAAGCCAGAGAAAAATCAAACGAAAGTGAAAGAAATAGACTAGAGATTAGAAATTAGAAATTTTCGAAGACGAAGCGAATATGTTCGTCTTTGAGGTGACGGAGTCGTATCGTGAAGCGAGAGCGCTAGGACTTAACGGCTACAGACAAAGCGTACCATTCCTATTCCACAGCCTCAAAAGCGATATCGTAATTTGCCAGTCTAGGGCAAGTTGTCGCGAACAAATTGCTACTAGGCAAACCAGGCCGTCGAGCACGTTCCGCGAGCGCAAATGGCAACGACTCGGAACATGATCCCGATTGTGCAACGTTCCGGACGTGAGGAATTATTCTGGGCAGGGGGGTTTTGAGGCTAATTGGTCCGGTACGTCGTCTGAATAGTCAACCCTAGCTTAATTAAAAGACCCTGATAAATCGATCTCGTTGGCTAGATAGCATTGCGTTCTTCGTTCGATGTGACGATGCCCCAGAGAACACCCCACACTCCCCGCGACGATCCCGGAGGCACGGTCCTGCGTCCTGATGGACAGATAACACATGGTAATTACGGCGTCTAATTACAGCCTTTCCATTCTCTAATAAGGGGGCGCGCAATACGCGGCTGGCGCTTAAGAATTGTACCCTCTTGGCAAGAGATTATGCACCCCAACTTGGAGATGGTAGACGCGTGACCTGGTAATTTTTCCTAGAGACCCCTGATATCCTGCACGTTGACCTACACATGGTTCCCTAGCGAGATGGGCCTTGACGACATTACGCCTATCTCCTAGTCGTAGAGTCGGCAATTAACACCGTCTAGGCCGTCCGCCTGCCATCGGAGGACTTGCCAATATGGCGCATGACGCTCCGTAGCATCATATGTTGGGGGCCAGGGTTTTAAAACCTCAATCTAAGCGCATCGTAGCTATAAGCCTCGAAACCCGACTTGCCGAGCTTTAGACGCTCGGCACTGGTGAGCAATGACACAGATTTCTAGGAATTAACGAAGGGTCCTAAATTGCTGAGTTGTCAAGAGACTAGAAGACGCATATATCAGATGCTTTCTAAGTAATAAGCGGTTGTTTGATCTGTACCCCAGAATGTGGAGGTGTTTGGAATCTAGACGCGCGCTTTAGTTGTTGTGATTCATTACACGTTATGTTAACGGACCAGGTTTCATATAGGCTGTATATGATATCGTAATACTAGTAAACTAGATTGGCAAGCCGAAAAGATCGCCACGATCCCACTGGCGTGGGTACAGCGCGTCTAGTTCGGATCAAGATTCCTACGTCTCGGCTTCTTTGCTCGAAAAGCCTGGCTTCGTCGGTCGATCCCCGGGGGCATCCACCTGGAGAGCCTCCTAACTCCCGAGGATGACGGCCAAGGATGTTCGATATTAAGTATCGGACCATTTAGCCCTATATCGTCGTCGACATTGCGTCCGCGATAAGTTAAGTATGGATAACAGACTGTGAAAAAGTCGTGGAGTCGTTCGACAGGTCGTTCGAGTATCGCTGGGATTCTACGAACGGAACTGGCCGAGTTGAGGATATATCAATCTCTAAAAGACCGGAGATTCAGGACGTCAAAGGACTCCTCGGACGCATCGGTGACATCTCCATAACAAATTATCGTCTTCATATAGCTACCAACAGGATGCATTCGACAGCGGCCTTCTGCCTCGGGCTCGTGGCCAGCCTCGCCCAAGGAGCTGTCCTCACCAAGCGTGCTGCTCTAGAGGACTGCCTCTCGAGCAGTAAGACGGTTGTGGACCCGATCGGTTCGGATGACTACAATCGTGACATCACACCCTTCAATAAACGGCTAGAATTTACACCTGCAGCCATTGCCGTACCGACTACGGTAGAACAAATCCAATCTGCCATAGCATGCGGCTCAAAATTGGGGTACAAAGTCACCGCGAAATGTGGAGGGCATAGTTATGCATCTCTAGGTCTCGGCGGAGAGGACGGTCACCTCATCATCGAGCTAGATCGTATGAACTCCGTCAAACTTGACAAAGAGACAAATATTGCGACCGTGGACTCAGGCACGCGACTCGGTCACTTGGCGGCGGAGCTATATGAGCAGGGAAACCGCGCTATATCTCACGGAACATGCCCAGGGTAAGTTCAGCCATGATTGTGAATGATAGTCAGAACTGACGATTTAGTGTCGGCATCTCCGGTCATGTCCTCCATGGTGGATTCGGTATGAGCTCCCACACACGCGGTCTAGCACTGGACTGGGTGATCGGGCTGAACGTTGCATTGGCAAATGGATCGCTCGTCCACGCGTCAGCAACGGAGAATAAGGACATCTATTGGGGTTTGTTAGGCGCAGGCTCGAATTTCGGTGTCGTTACAAGCTATGAACTGAAGACTTTTGAGCCTCCGGCAAATGTCACATGGTTTGTGGTTAACTTGCCGTTGAAGAAGAACACATCCGTTGCTGCTTTAGAGGCGATAGAAGACTACACACTGAACACCATGCCAGCCGAGCTGAATATGCGCCTCTTTGCTACGCGCCAATTTACTCAGCTGGAGGGTATCTACCAAGGAAACAAGACAGGCCTCGAGGCTGCGCTGGCACCATTATTAAGTAAGACAGGTGCGTCTCTAGCGCAAGCTCAGACGACCACTTGGATCAAAGGTCTCGAACACTTTGCCACTATGAAGCTTAATCAGACATATCCTTACACACAAGTGGTAAGTAACTCAACCTCATAAGATTGATAAGAAGCTGACCTCTGCTGTAGCAAGAGAACTTCTACGGCAAGAGCTTAGAGTTGAAGGGATTGAGCGGGACTGCGGCAAAGAACTTTGCGGACTATTGGTTGGACGTTGCCAAGAAGGAGACAACTCGGTGGTATATCCAGCTGGACCTGCAAGGAGGCAAGAATTCAGCGGTGTGGAAAGCCGACCCGGACCTAACGTCGTATGCGCATCGTGACAAGCTGTACATCCTCCAATTCTACATGACGACAAGCGGCGCTCCGGACAAGGCCTTCAAGTTCATTGACGACTGGGCGGAGACCACGATAGCTCCCCTGGAGGCGGAAGACTGGGGAATGTACTTCAACTACCCAGACACGAATCTGAACCGCACGACGGCACAAGAGATGTACTGGGGTAAGAATCTCCCCAAATTACAGCAACTCAAGGCGGAACTTGACCCCAAGGAACTCTTTTACTACCCAGTATCGATTAGCCCCGCGGAGAAGTCCGAGCTTCTGTAGCGTGGGATACGCTGGGTGGGGGTTCATTCGCGTGTACATAAATGAAGGATACCATTCTGTAAGAATATCGAGGTGGGTGACTTAGCGAAGCAAGAAATGTTCAGTATAGTTTTAAAAAGACTCATTTTCTAATAAGGATGATTAAAACATATCACAATCGGAGTAAAGCATAAGAGTTCGTTGATATCATTTATACATGATACAACAAATGTAGAATGAGGATGAGGATGAGGATGACGTGAATTGATTACAAGACAAACGGGAAAGCCGAATTAAACCAATAAACAGGTTACTTAAGACATGGAAGTCCACTTTCAGCCACTGCCCAGGTGCTTTACCCTGGTCAATTCAGGATAAAGTTTGATCCGTGACCTTGATTAGATAAAATCCGTAATCTTCAGCCCCCTTTTGACCAGGTGAACGGGATACTGTGTGGCTTATTTCTCGCGTTTTAATTCTTGGGTGTCAGTGAGGTTCTAATTCATTACAATTCGCCATCACTAATAGAATCAACCATCCGTTTCCTATAATTTGATCTTTGACTTTTCTTTCGCGTTTGTACTATGGATTCTATAGAAAATGAGCGAGTAACGGATACTACAGAACGAAATGACATTAAGCTTGATTCTTTTCCTAGATTTAAAGAAACTTGGAATCGTTCCCTTGTAGAAGGCAGTTCAACTCTACGCTACGAGTTTCCAGATTATTACCTCTCTAACCCAGAGTGTTTAGTGAGTACCGCGACGGTAAAGTCCTTTCGTCTGGGTTCGATAAACCCCATTCACCATTAGAGTAGAATTCTAACTAACTGATATATATAGGCACTGGCGCAGGTATATTCTTGCGATCATTACTTCCTGCAATAGCTGCAGCCAAACATGAAGTTATTCTTGTTACTTGTTTCTGGGCACGAGGTCCTACTCTAGACGCCTTGAAGGAGACTTTGGAAAAGCTCGCTGAACACCGCCGTGAGCTTATCCGTACCATCCGTTCAAACAACCCGGACGCAGATGTGTTGTCGCCCTTAAAGATACGCATTTGTTTCTCGTCGAGGTCCTTTTTTCAGAAATTATTCCACCCATCCTCCAGAGATGGATACGTGTATCCGCCATCAACTTGGGCCACGCGGCTAGGCTTACCAAGCCCGGATGTTTTAGAGGCTGGTCTCATCGATTTGCGTGTTAAAAGCTTATTCTTCTTACCCTTTAGCGTGATGCATCCTAAATTCCTTATTGTCGACCGCGAGACAGCCTGGCTTCCTAGCTGCAACGTGAGTTGGGAGGATTGGTTTGAAGGGTGCGTCGAAGTCAGCGGTGATGTAGTGGCTACCTTGGTCGAATTCTACCGACATGTCTGGGACTTGAAACTTGAGAGTCGTCTTCCAAGCGGGGATAGTTTGAATTACGATCGTTCTCAGCCTCTGACACCAGGTGAACTCGACCTAACACCAACACTCCGAAATCATGCTGGTACTCTTGAAGAGTTCGTGTCAGAGATTAAGACCCCTGCGATACTTCTACCATCTTCTCATCACTGTAATCCCAAGTTCGACCTGATCCCATGGCACAACCACCCGCCACCGCCGTCGACGCCCCTCAATACGGCTGTGCTACATCTTCTGGACATGGCAGAGCACATTGTCTACATGCAAACTCCAAATCTAACATCGGGGAGAGTAATTGATAAGCTTCTAGATGCCTTAAAACGAGGGGTCAATGTCACTATCGTAACCAACGCGAGACTTATGCTTCTAGAGCAAATTGTAACAGCTGGAACCACGACATCTCGTTGCCTTAGTTCACTCATAAGTAGATATAAAAGGCTGAAGTCGCAGCCCTCTCAATCTACTAGTAACGGCAATCCCGACAGTTCAGACATAGCCATTGACATTGAAGCGCAGCAACTTCCCTGGGGCTCTTGAATGTCTACTATTATTGTCCCAATTCTGAATCTCTAGCTGACGGAATGGCCGGAGAGCCGGTACAGTCACATCTTAAATTAACCATCATAGATGCCGAATATGTAATTCTCGGATCTGGAAACGTAAGTCAACCTTGATGTCCCAACCCTTTTGCTTCAGGATTGCGCGGCGCAAACTCATCGTGAGAATACACTAACGCGACGTTTCGTAGATGGACCGCGCAAGCTGGTTCACTAGCCAAGAGTTAGGTATCTTGTTCCACTCGAAAAACTTCGCGACAGCAGTTTCCACGGCAGTTTCTAGTCTTCTCGATAGTAGGCGTGAATCCGTTTTTCTCTCTGACGAGTTGAGAGATTAGGATCCTAATGTGGCGAGTTTACCCCATAGTGAAACAAACTCACGGATATCAGTGGCAAACATGAAGCCCCAGGTTTGTTCTAGCTAGGGATTAGAGCCTTCTTACACCCATGGATCCCAAGAAGTCTCTTTTATACGATATCCACAAACTAACCGCGTAAGGAAGATGGCAAGAGGCTCGAACTAGGATTCCCCACGCCAATGGCGCTTAGAATAGTTTTTAGGCGGCTTTTCCGTCATCTAACCGTCTAGATGAGGTTGCAGTTAGAACTCTAGTGCAATTAGATCGTATTTCTCAGTGGCTTAGCTTGCCCACACCCTCTACTAAATCATGTGAAAAAGCAGGATGCTGTTGGAACCGGAAACGTTCGTTTCGGGGACCTCGGTTAGAAATTCCAAAACCAACTGCATCGGCTCTGCGTCTTTTAAAGTTCTCGGTCTGTGCTTTGGTATCAATGCGCATACTGTAGGGAAAACATATTCCTCGACGTGAGACACGGTAGCATAAAGCATATACTAGAACACATACATATAGGAATGATGGCGTACAGCTAGCTTATATAGGTTGACCGAGCCTCAAATCTCCAGCGTCTTGTGGCGCTCTATACTTCTCACCGAAAAACGCCGTCGTTTCTCAAGTGGCGGACGGGATACAAGCCAAATTCCAATCAGGAACCTTGGCTCGCCGTGCTATTCGCCAGGTTCCGATAGTAGAACTGGTCACAGCATTGGCACGCGGACACAAGCTTCTAGGATTAAGATTAACGGGTTTGTATCTAGAATTCAAAAAGATTCCGAAATACATAGTATCAACAACCCCCACGTATCGGCTGCTGGAAAAGCGGCAACTCATCTTACTGGTGGTCGATAGAAAGAAGGGCTGATGTCAGACTTCTCAGACTCTCAGACTCTCAGACTCCCGTCGGCAGCCTGCATCAACGTCGGTGAACCGCAAACGAGAGCCTTATCGGGTACCTGGTTCGCCCCGGGGTTTAGCTCCCGTTCCGGTCAAAAGTCACTGATTTCTCGCATGCATGTCCGTCGATATCCTCTACCCTTACCCGATCGCTGATCGTTAGTAACGGCCAGTAACATTCACTAGTTGGTATCCCTGCGTCACACGGTCTCCCAGGTAGAGTCAGTCTAGAACCAAGCCGCCGGATTCGGCTTGGCGCATTGGTTATCTTTCTCACCGTCCCTCTTAAAAAAGGCCGCGTAGGTAATACTGTAAGAAATCCTTCTTCGTCATTTGGCGTTTCCTTGCATTGCCCAATTCTGCGTGACTGGTCCATTGCATCTCAATCATATAGCCTGGCTTGGGATTGCCTTGCTAGCTATCGCAAGAAACAATTGCTTTTTAATAGGCTGCCGCACATGGACTTCGTGCAAGAGTTCTTCTCTTTACTTCTCAAAGGAATTTTCGGCCGCCCTGGTACTACCATCTCTACCATCTGGCTCTTTGCTCGCTGAAGTCTTTCGTAATTTCTCCAGGTAGAGGAGTATCTCCTCCTTCACCATGGCATCTTCGGGTGTCGATTATTCCACCGGCCCGGCCCCCGCGTATGCGCCCGGGAACGGTAATTCCGATACGGAGAAGATCGCTCTGGGTCGGCAAGATAGCCGGATCGAATCCCTCGCTATGGTTGGTGAGACCGACGGTACGCACCGCAAATTGAAGGCTCGCCATATTCAGTTGATTGGTATTGGTGGCACGATCGGTACCGCGCTCTACGTTCAGATTGGTAACGCCCTAATTCAAGGCGGCCCGGGAAGTCTGTTCATTGCCTTCTCGCTCTGGTGTACTGTCATTCTCGCCGTGACTATGTCTCTGGCAGAGATGGTTTCATACTTGCCTATCTCCTCACCATTCATCCGCTTCGCCGGTCGCTATGTTGACGAAGCCTTGGGTTTTGCAGCTGGTTGGAATTTCTTCGTCTTCGAGGCTATGCTTGTGCCGTTCGAAGTAACAGCATGCAACCTTGTCATACACTTCTGGAGTGATATTGTACCTGCAGGAGCCATCATCGCGATCGTCCTTGTGCTTTACGCCCTAATCAACCTCCTAGCCGTCGAGTGGTATGGAGAATCGGAATTTTGGGCTGCTCTCGGCAAGGTATTACTTATCGTTGGGTTGATCATATTCACCTTCATTGTCATGCTCGGTGGGAATCCGCTACACGATCGATTCGGCTTTCGATATTGGTACGAACCCGGGTCATTCGCCGAATTTTACACGACTGGGTCCCTTGGCCGTTTCCAGGGTTTCATGCAATGCTTGATCCGAGCAGCTTTCACTATCGCAGGTCCGGATTATGTCTCTATGGCCGCTGGCGAGGCCGAAAATCCTCGTGTGGTAATGCCCAAAGCCTTCAATGCCGTGTTCTATCGTCTGACCACATTCTTCATGCTTGGATCTTTATGCGTGGGGATTCTAGTCCCATATAACGACGCTGAGTTGACCCAGGCATTTGCTGATGCCGCTCCTGGAGCGGCAGCTTCACCGTATGTCGTCGCCATGAATCGATTGAACATCCCAATTCTACCGCACATAGTCAACGCTATGGTCTTGACCGCTGCTTTCTCTGCCGGTAACAGCTACGTGTACTGCGCATCGAGATCGCTATACGGACTCTCCCTCGAAGGCAAGGCGCCCAAGATTTTCACCAAGTGCACGAAGAAGGGCGTTCCCATCTATTGCGTGGCATTGGTACTATTGATCGCCTTACTGGCGTTCCTCCAAGTAAGCGAAAACGCCGCAGTGGTGCTTAACTGGTTTGTCAGCTTGGTAACGGCATCCCAACTCATCAATTTCAGCGTGATGTGTGTTACCTACATCTGCTTTCACCGTGCTTTAGAGGCGCAAGGCATAAGTCGTGACTCTTTACCCTACAAAGGATTTTTGCAGCCTTATGCGGCTTACTATGCTTTGTTCGCAACCTTCATCATGACCTTCATAGGGGGCTATGCTGTTTTCCTACCCGGAAATTGGGACGTTCCAACTTTCCTGTTCTCGTAAGTTGACTATTCTAGATACCTAGGAAACCCTTGCTAATAGTTGTGTTAGTTACGTTATGGTAGCAGTGTTCCCGGTCCTCTATATTGGCTGGAAGCTGGTTCATAAGACCCGGCATCGTAGGCCATATGAGGTGGACTTACTCAGAGACGTAGCTGCGGTCGAGGACTATATCAGGAAGTTCGACCCGCCGCCGCCCAGGTAAGTTCTCCTTCATCTATCATGTTAGATGTCTTGTCTCACAATCATAGGAACTCATTTGCCAAATGGTTTAACCTAATATTCAGCTAAGAGTAAGAGGACCATGTCCCATCCTTTAGGAAACCATCTGGTGAATATCTAACAAGTATGGAAACGATGTCGTCCCCCCGTTTCCCGTATGTACCCCAAATATAACACGTGATACTACCAATCACAAATCATCTCTGCTGCATCATGGACGTGGGTATGCTTTGGTAAACAAATAAAAGAGTCTTAATTTCTCTTGGCTACCCTCCTCTCAAATGCTAGCAACCTTCCAAACGCCGAGTATATGTTTTATAGTACATGGATATCATACTTCATTAAATGATAAATGCAAGCCGCCATGGGTATTTTAGATCATTGTGAAAAACCGATTTGTGAGGTGTCATCGCCGTCCCCTGGGCATAGGGGATAACTCGATAGGCCTGTTTCTGTAGGGGTCCGAATATCTCCGTTTTGAACCCGCTACGGAGATGGTAGACTCATCATCCCATGACTCGGGTGTTTCTGGCCGAACTTTCCAGTTCCGCTCGTTATTTCGGGCTTCTCTCTTTTCTCTTTCTTGCCTTCGTCCATATAAGAATGCAGCCACCGCCAATGCCACGATCGCCGCAGATCCAAGTGTGCAACCAACAATGATACCAACCAAGTTTGGTGCTAGGGAGTCATTCGATGCTTGAGCGCCGTTAAGAGCGTGAGCGGTTTGTGCTGGTTCTGCGTAACCGTTTCCGTTCATAATTGTGACCATCATCGGCGGGCGTGTTGCTAACGCGCCAGTCGTGTCAACAGCTGTGAGAGGCAATGCTAGACTTGAGGTCGTCGGCACCGCCCGATATAACAGGTTTACTTCGCCGGCGCTAGCACAGAGGGGCATGAGAGATGGATCCCCTATTCCGTACGTCGGAAATATCTGTCGGGTTTGGCAATTCAGAGGGCCACTTTTTTGAACCGTTAATCTATCTAGGATCTACCAGATATAAAATTAGGAAGGCATTCTTACCAGTTAGATGTTGCGCCTTTCGAATATACCATCGCATTATCTTCGCAACCCGTAGCAAAAACGCAAGAAGAGGCCGTCGAAGCGCAGCATCCTGCGAATCCAGATGATGTGGTGAATATTTCGCCATCGGGGCAATATATCGGCTTGGCTATCGGGTTCGTGTTAGTTCTACGTGCTCAGACTACACTCTTAGGAGATCTCATAAATATTTGACTTACTCGTAGCCGATACAACAACAAATCCAATGAAAGGGTCTTTAGTAACTGCCGAAGCTCGAGCTGTAATCGGCGAGGCGCGTTCTGTCGTCGTAGTAGAAGGAGAGGAGGAACTCGTGCTCGGACTCTCAGATTGTCCCATTACACCACCCCATCGTCCAAACGACGCTATAAGCAAAGCTACCCGCCACTTCAACATGGTCACCGCTGATGAGATGTAAAGATAGGTTTAGATAGTAAACGAGTGCCGAGAGTTGAAATCTCGTGATTCATAATCAATTAGCTAAAGATGCAGTGAATCTTGGAGTCGCAAAATCGAGAGGTAAATTCCAGAAAAGATCGGCATGGAGAATAAATAAGGCATATTCGTTCTCCTTCCCATAATAGACCGCTCCCTGTGCCGCCTTTAGATATTTGTTTCACCATACGTAAATTAATTGTTTTTTTCGAGATTCGCTCCTTTGGTTAATATCTGTTGTAGCAACTCGCACCTAATAGGAAGGACTGAAGAATCCTGCAGCCCTAAATGGATCCTATATTTAGCCCATGAAACCCCCTGTCCAACCAGTAAGCCGGTGAGAACCAGGGAACAAAAGCACGCTGTCGTCCCATGTGGCACGTTTCCTTAATGACAGGATAAATAAACAGCTCTGGAAGCTCAGCACCAACTACGATTTAATATACTACGTTTCACTATCTTCATAAGATGTCGTTCGTTACACCGTGGCGCAGCGACGATAACTCCTCCGCAAAATAGATCAAGATCTTTAAATAAAATCTCATCGGTATTTTATTTTCATTCTGTTTCCTATTTGTTCGAACAATTGGGCCACCTATATGACGACCCATTTCACCTCGTCGGCTTCCTCCTATACTCGTCACCCCATCCGAGCTTTTTCTAACTCGGGTATCGTACGTTTCCGATCTTGGTAAACGTGCCCAACATGTGAACATTGAATCTTCCATCTTACGTGATGGCTCATCTAGGTAATAGACGTCCCCTTCCAATTAAACCGATCTCGTCATCCGTTGGTTAGGTACCTGTCATCCTGTTACACCCCAACTTGGGTTAGATACATATTTGCTCAGTCGGATTTGAAGTCCAACGCTTTTTAGATCCTAGCCTTAGAAATAGGTACGTAACAATGTGGCTGAGCTCACCTGGGCATCAATATTGAATGGCTTGCCTTAAATTCTTGTACGACGACATCCTCATTGAAGATATCTTCACATGACAAATAAGGCCTGCTATACCTACTACGAATGACAAATCTCGCTGCTGTACCGAGTTACCGTCTTTGTCTAACTCAAGTCAATCCTCGGCATTGGTTTATTCCATGCGCCATACTGGGTACTACTTTCGGGATGATATAGTGACCGATGATATTATACTACTCATAGTGAATTGCCAAGAAGATAGATCTTATACATACTCGGCGCATCCCTTTATCCTTCTCATCATACATCAATATGCTCGCACTCATAATATTCATGAGGATGATCATGCTGTCAGCGAAATTTGTGAGTGATCCTGAAGCTCGGTTCCATGTTCTTTTCATGTTATCTCTTGCGCCTGTCAGACTCCTCATCCTTGACCATCCTATAGGATACGAGTCTCTGTAACTGTAGAAATGGTTACTATTATCTCAGTAATAAATGCATAAGCAATTATATTGGCGTGATGAGCAAAGATGAAGCTATCAAAAGACTCGACTCTTTTTTATATTCAGCGATATTTTCTAATATTCTAAATGAGTGAATTTATACTACATACTCAGAAGATATCCCAATCATATGTGGATATACTTTTATGTATACATATATTAGCTAACCGGCGTCTCTAATGAGCAGGATGCCTATTTTTCTGTGGACAGTTCTAACCTGCTACGGCTTATTAACCGAGTGTAAAGTGAGGATTGACGTTCTGCTACCAAAATCATACAAAGAACGTTGTAATTACGCAAGAAACCATAACTTAATTGAGATAGTAAGTCACTACATCAAAAGGGCCTTTTATTTTGAATACCTACCTAGTGAATATGTGTAGGGTTTCTGGGCGTCCCTCTGGGAACTCTGTTATGTAAGTGTTACTGAAACTCACCCTGTAAGTCTTTATATCATCAGAATATCTCTATTAGTGCTGTCTACACAAGTTCGACGTAGCACCCCCAAGGGGGTGCTGCGCATTGATTAAGGAAACGGGCAGTAATTAGGATAGCGTACCAAACTTTGAATACTAATAAGAAGTTATTCCGACCCTTGCTAATTCTGGAAAAGGAAAAAGAATAATGAAAATTTATGAAATATTATAAGATACATCAAAATACGTGGGAAACACGCTTATTCGGAAGTATTTCGGTTAAATCCCGAATCTTGCCCGTTTCCTTAATCAATGCGCAGCACCCCCTTGGGGGTGCTACGTCGAACTTGTGTAGACAGCACTAATAATCAGAAACCTAGGTATCTATAGTAGATATCATCTCCAATAAGAAATACTTTCTCTTTTGATTCTATCGAAACGAATGGTCAAGGGACTACTTTAGGTACTAGTAGTTACATGATTTCTTGGCGTAGAATGTATATAATATAAGAAGGACCTCCATCCTACTCATACAGTTGATAGATTAAGTCAATATATAAGTACAGCTCATATACCGTATATTCCAGCAGATTCTTAGGCAGGTACGTATCCCCTATTATGCTTAGGTATTTATCTAGTGACCTTTTGTTAGGTCATTCTTGTTCCTATTTTGAAAAGAGTTGGATAATACAGCATGTGATGTTAAATAATTAAAAGAGAGTTTAGTTATAACTACCACGTTACAATCAGAATCCTGCCTTGGGTTGCTGTAGTCATTAGTAAAGTTCAGGATAAAATATTTCGCATCAATAGTTTTTGTCTTGTTTCTACTAGCTGTGAACTATGAGGTTTCTAAGCAACGGAGGGCCTTCCCCATAAGGCAGCGCGTTGGTTGTTCGCTGTGTTCTGATTGAACATATCTTCGTTTTAATTTGTGGAGTAGTTAACTAGAAAATAAGTTCAGTTAGTTAGGTAGTATACGACATAGGGTTGGTTACTTTATGAGGTCTGATTAAGGTAAATGTATTATGCAGTTCACTAATAGTCTATAAGCAATTAACACCAATAAGACAAAGCCGAAAAGACGTCTTGTTAACCTTCCCAATCAAATTCCATGCAGATATCGTACAATCTTCTATCATCGGTGCGCTTATAACTTTCAACTGTAACCATGGCGCCTCTCATATTTGGCATAACTTATACTCCACCTTACCACCGCTAACCCTTCACGGATAAATCTGCGTGGTCATTCCTCCAATAAGACACCATCACCGGAATTTCAGGACTTCCTAATGAAGACAATTACGAAGGCATCGTCCGCGTTACCCGACAGGGTTGCCTTTAAACCCACCTATATTAATAACAATAAACTTCCAATGAATCGGAAAATCTGATTAACCAAAGAACTTCTCTTTTCGGAGTTCGATATTATAGGCGGTTCGAATCGACCATGCAACTGTTTAACTCTATCTGGGCTCTTTTGCCCTTTGTGAGTACCGCGCTCGGGTATGCTAATCCTGGAGCATGCTCGGGTACCTGCGTTAACACGCATGATCCGTCTATTATTCGACGATCCGACGGCACGTACTTTCGCTTCTCTACAGGAGGGAAGATAGCAGTTCATACCGCCCCGGATATTACTGGACCGTGGACTTATAAGGGTGCAGCACTGCCGTCGGGGTCATCCATCGACCTTGGCGGTAACCAGGACCTATGGGTAAGTTATTGGATATGGAGTAACTATCCGGAATTATGATTCACATGCTAACAATAGGTCCGTTCAATGCACAGGCCCCTGAAGTTGCCTTGATCGGAAGCACTTATTATCTGTACTACTCAGTCAGTAAATTTGGCGTGCAAGACTCTGCCATTGGCGTCGCCACTTCGTCCAGCCTGGATGTGGGCACATGGAAGGACCTAGGGTCAACAGGGATTCGCTCATCGGCTGGAAAGCCTTATAACGCAATCGACCCCAATCTTATCAACGCAGATGGGACTTACTACATCACGTTTGGTAGCTTTTGGAAAGACATCCACCAGGTAGCAATGAAGAACCCACCCAAAGCCGTTGCAAGCGGTTCCAGCGCTGTTCAAGTTGCTTTCGACCCCGTCAAGACCGACGAGGAGGGCGCCTTCGTGTTCAAACATGGCAGCTACTATTATCTCTTCTTCAGCAAGGGCAAGTGTTGTGGTTATGATACAAGCAGGCCAGCTGCTGGTGAGGAGTATAAGATCCTAGCCTGCCGATCTACAAAGGCGACCGGTGGGTTCGTGGACAAGAGTGGAAAATCTTGCACTAATGGCGGCGGAAGCGTGGTTCTTGAGTCACACGGAAATGTGTATGGACCTGGAGGACAAGGAGTCTACGATGATCCTAAGCATGGACCAGTACGTATCAAAACACTTCAGACCGTTTGGCATTGATAACTAATTATATCCGCTCTATAGGTTCTTTATTATCACTACGTCAACACTAAGATTGGCTTTGCGGATGGCCAGAAGCAGTTTGGGTGGAATACCATCAACTTTTCCAGCGGTTGGCCAGTCGTGTAAAAGAGAAAATCAGGTACTTAACTAGTACCTAACTAACGAACCAAAATCTCGGATCATTGTTTTCTGGTGTGCGGTTACTTGCGATACTTGCCTTAATCTGTTCGGCCTACTTTATTAGTCAATAATATTTGCCGTCGAGTACGCCTAATTGTATAACCGCTCGATGGACTCACGAACTGATCTTGGGCGTCTATGCGACGATGGTATTCTCCGCCGCTCACCTCCCCACTCGCAGGCAATTTCGTCGACCTTGTTGCTGATTTGACTTCGTGCTTCGTCTCTTGAAACTCCTTGTCTTAAGAGGCTGTCATAGTCTGTATGGCGATGCCGAATATGGGCGCGTATAGCTAGCCGAGTTCTGTCAGCAATGCTTAAAGTCTTCATTCTTCCAACTCTTCCGCTCCTCTTTTCCATTGTTTGTTGGACGGCTTCTGCTATATCATCGGCAGGAATCTGAGGGAAGAGAGACAAAACAGAATTACGGAAATCAGTCTCCAACTTAGCATCTTTACGGCGAACCGATCGAGCGCGTACGTCCTTCGTCTTCTGGTTATCCTCTAAGACTTTGAGGTAAATACTGTTTGGCACCCTGATACCAGTCCTTAGCCGTCCTTCTCGGACAACGTAAACGGTATGCCCCTGACTACGCGCTTGCTTCCGGCAGTGCATGGTGATATAGGCGTTCCCCTTCGGAACAAATCGATAACCCTGTGGCATCCATGTATCAGAAGATACCAAACAGTCCAGGTTCGACTCCATATCGGCTCAAAATCAATGATGAACGGTAATAAAAATCTAAAATAAGGAAATGAAGATACAGTGGGATTTTTTCTTCGCCTAAAACTTCACCATACAGACGATTCGAGCCCCCTTGGAACCAGGCGTAAGAAACCAGACAGGATTACTGTTTACCCATACCATTGTAGGGTTGGAGCCAGTTGATTTTAATGTGAATATTGGTGAACAATGTGGACATAAATAGAAAGGGACTGCCGTATTGTTGTTAATTCAGCATTGTTCCCCTTCATCTTGAGTAAGATACCTTTTACTGTATTCTATTGTTAGATGAGCCCTAAAATGAGTGTCTACCTACCTAGGCAAACAACAAAAGACTTATGGGCTAACAATAATGATATCTATAATGGCATTGTCTGCGTCCGAGGTAGTATGAACTTAGGCGGGTCAAGGGGGTCTGCAGCTGTGGTGCATAACATTTTAACTGTTGTTCGAAATGAGTCCTACAGGCGATCTATAGTCCTAGGAATAGGAGACGTATGTGTTAAGTGTTTGTTTAATATGTCAATTCTCCGTATGCTAAGAGGTAATTAATCATATATGGGATCTTACTTAAGAGATATTATTTAGAGCTCATGTAAACAGATTTCTTTACGTTTGAGTCTCACGTTGGAGGAGATCTAATACTTAAAGATTCCGATTTTACCAAACTCTTGATAGTTTGGTTTTAAGTTGGTTGTATTGTTATTGTCTAGGTCTATCGATGAATGCTAACAAAGCCTAACAAAATCTGAATGTGGCACATAGTTTAATCCAATCAGATTGTTAACTGAGATCATTGTTGAATACCGATTCTAAACTTACTAAGTGAGAGAGGTAAGTATAGTAGAATGATATCCTGATCACGATTTTATCCCCATTTCTAAGTTATTTCGCCAATGTGCGACATCATCTCAAGTGAAATTAGCTGGCCAAAAGCTGTAGAGCTAGTATTGTCAAACGATTCTGGAGGATGATGTGAGCGTTGATAGGCGCCTTACGTACCTACCTACCTACCGCTCTTATCAGATCCGGTATACCTAAAAATTCACCATGTACCAAAGAGCAAGTGATATAATACTACAAGACTATCACTCACTCGTCTAGCCTTCTTTGATGCTTACCCATATACTGCCATTAGGACCCTCAACTATACAGACTAAACGCTATGCTAGCCAACACCGTGACATGACATGAATCCAACTCAGATAAAACTACTGCTAGTTTTGGTGGACTGCTAGATTATCCTGAAGAAAATCTCGAACTAGGATGTTAAATCTCGTGTCGCGTGTCCTCACGATCTCGGGAGTTAACTTGCTGAGGTGCCTTTCCCACGCCATCTGACTCCATGCGTGATAGGCGAGCTGATCCTCATAAAGACTGCCGCCATTCCTATCTATCTCCGCCGCCCACTTACGTGCTTCGTCCGAGCTTAGCTGCTTATGCATATATTCAATATGGCTCCATGTCCAGGTTGGCCAGAAGAAAGCGTTTGGCGCTAAGGTGCAGACCTCATCCGGGTGTTCTAATTCCAACTCCTTAGGAAGGACAACACTGTGATAATTCCACTCCTTGGAGAGATCTGCACCGTTATACTCTCGAAGCCACCTCGCTATAAACGAGCTGTTCTTCCGCGCGACCATGATGGCGTTACATAGACCTCCACGGTTTCCGCCCTCGTGGCCCAATATTATATCGCGTGGCGAATTCAGAAGGGTAGTAAAAGGCCGGAAGCCGAAGGCGTCCATATCCATATAGATACCACCTTGTTCTTGGAGGAGCTTTAAGCGTAGAATATCGGATACATGTGCGGCTTGCCAGGTCGCATCAGGTGAGCTCTTCAAAGACGATATCTCATCGGGCGAATGGTATACGAGGTCGATATCATCTTTTAGAAGACGTATCCATGGGTTTGAGAGGGGGGACGCATTCGGCTCGGGCGATGGTGGATCTGCGAGATATGTATAATGGAGAGAGATCTTCTCCGCCTTCATGCCCACGATAGCACTCCGTATGGCGAGATAGCACAGGAAGTCGAAGGTCCCTACGCTAGGCTTGCTATAAGGGTTACTGAGACCGTAGATGAAATGAACATGGTTCGGTATCGGATCTATATGTCTATCGATATCGGTAGCTGATCGAGGGGTAAGGCCGTGTAAGCAGTCGAGCTCATTTTGCGTAGGTACGAAATCTTGTTGAACTTTCCATTGGTAGGCGAAAGGTAAGGTTTGGCGCACGCGATCCCCGAATTGTCTTACGGATGGCCAGAAGGGAGGACTAAGAAGTACCAAGACGAAGACGATGGGGAAGAGGTAGTAAAGTCGACGACGGCGTGGAAGTACCATAGGATGATACATGCTAGGAGGCGTGCGAGACAATGGGAATATGTAAACAGGCTTAAAGCGGTTGTCTCCCCCTGGCGAACAAAATTGGGAGGCCCTGGAGAAGACCGGAGAAGATGGACGGCGTCTTAATTACGGTCCTTCTTGGCAACCCCAGAGCCGGATAACCGGTTGCATTCGCTAGCGCTGGCTGCCGTATCTGCGTGTCTGGTAATGATACCATTTATCGCGAAGAGGTAGCAATAGCCCAATTTGACTTGTTCCATAAAAAGCGGGATGCGAAATGCGAAATGCGAAATGCGAAATGCGAAGTGGAATGGTATCCTTATAGGCGTCGAAGTGTTTTAAGATATAACTAACTAAAATAAAAAATATATTTAAGTTTAGATAATCATTGGTACATATGTATACATGCGAGGTACCCTCTTATGTAGGTAGTCCCTGCGCCCGTGGAATTTAGACTATGACCTAATTGCACTACTCTGCTTCCTGTCACACAAGGTGTATGTACCGGAGGAAATGTACTTATAGGTAAGCTCTTACGTACATATGGTACGGGCAAGCACATACTAATACCTAGGTATATACAGGTAAGCACTGACGGGCACTTTCGATTAAGTAGATTTAAGTCATAGTTGCCATTTCATTCAATCTCGAATTTATTATGAGATAGTTTAAACATGATTAAACATACTTCAAATTCTATATATCAATGTTGAGGTTAAGCTCAACACATATAACGGCTGCATATGCAGAGCTACATGGACGCGTTGGTGAACCCTGCTCGGGTCCCAAAAATAGGGGTCTGTCTAGTGTACAGGTGCAACGTACAAACGCTAAAATGTACCACATGCATGTACCCAGGTACTTTAAATCTACTATGTACTGAAAATGGACCCTTGACAACCGAAAAAGATCAACACATGGGATCTCAACCAACAAATCAAGCCGATGCAGATGGACTCACAAATGCCAACAAAAGATAGCGATATTATCTTTTTAACTACATCACATCTGAGCTAGCACGTAAGGTTTGGCTAGCATATCTCTTATCATGTCGCTGTTTCATCGGCTCCCACGTTTGAGAAGAAGAGGAGGATGGTTGCAATCGCCTGTCCTCTGGGTTATTGGCGTTGCATGTCTTCTTGAGGTCACTTTTCATGCTTCCCGTTATCGGGTACCCGTGCCGTCACGCGAATTCGATACTCCCTTCTATACCTCCTGCCAGGAGCCCCCGAGTACTCCTCCGGAGTCACCGCGCGAGAATGCCGCCATCGTTATGCTGGCCCGTAACCAGGAAGCCGAGCAAGCCGCGAAATCCGTCCGCAGCATCGAGCAACGCTTTAACCGCTGGTTCCGCTACCCGATCGTGTTTCTTAATGACGAGCCCTGGAACGACGAGTTTAAAGAAGCTATCAACGCTTCCACGAGTGCTCCGACCTTTTTCGAGCTTGTACCCAAGGAACAATGGACTTTTCCATCATGGATGGACCAAGACGCCGCCCGCGCGAGTATAAAAGATCAAGGCGACCGTGGTATTTTATATGCGGGAAAAGAGACGTATCACCACATGTGCCGGTTCTTCTCTGGGTAGGCTGGCCGTCTATACTGCTCAGATTTGGCTTTACTGAGATGTCAACGTTGTAGGAACTTCTATCAAGTCGAGGCGTTAAAGAAATACAAATGGTACTGGCGATTAGAACCTGACGTCGAGTTTTCTTGCTCTATCACCTACGACCCCTTCGTCGAAATGGCTCGCCATAATAAGGTGTATGGCTTCACGATATCGCTTTGGGAGGAAAAACGTACTTGTCCCAGTCTCTTTAGGGAAGTATCAGACTGGAAGGAATTAAAGGGTATCCCCAGCACCACCCTTTGGAAAGCGAGTGTCGATGCATCCTGGGTCCCCTGGCCTTTCCGTAGCCTACTCAGCTGGTTTTCACATCGAGATAGCTCTGGCGATGGATGGAATCTCTGTCATTACTGGAGTAACTTCGAAATTGCCGATCTTGACTTTTTCCGTGGGTCTAAATATCAGGACCTTTATCAGCATCTGGAACATACTGGGGGGTTCTATTTCGAAAGGGTTCGTATACGCCGGACGTCGATGCCACGACACCAATTTGCTCTCTTTTGGAATATTTAAATTGCTAATCTGATTTCTCATACCTAGTGGGGTGATGCTGCAGTTCACTCGCTCGCTGTGAACATGCTTGCAGAACCGCATCAGGTGCACCATTTCGCCGACATTGGATACCGACACGATTGGTATTACCAATGCCCCGCGAATGCACCCGGTGGCCAACTACCCGAGTCACAAGCGCTCAACGAGGTCCAAAGTAAATGGGCCGAGGAAATACCCGGTGGTGTAGGTTGCCGTTGTGAATGCGACGGTCGCCGGAACAGAAACCATGCTACCTATTGTCTCAATAAGATGAAGGCACCTAATACTGCTCACCGTCCCTGGTCTACCTGGATACTCAGCTTCATTCTTTAGAATAAACACCTTTCACTAATATTGGTAGACGTTTATTACGGCATAGAGATACCCTTTGACTAGGGGCTGTTACCTCTGTTAATCGCCATTGGACGGTTGCGATTATACTCATGGCGGGATTGTATACGCCGAAATTTTGCGTTTTGCCCCGTCATCGCGGATATGACCAAATTCATTTTGCAAAAGTACCTCAAGGCGACGAACTGGTTTCCTGACCAGGACCTGTTGATAGGCCGGATAGAAACACGATATCCAAGACCTTGTTTCTCGGGAATCTTACAGCCTGGCTTGGATTCGACTCCACATTTATATCATATATACGGCATAGACGACCACGATCTACTCCAAGAGTTAAAATAAAGATGCAACGACAATACTACGATAGAAGACATTATTGGGTCTACGGGGCATCATGTAATAAGAGAAAACACCAGATAGTATGACTGGTGTTGATTCAGTACTGGCCAGTCGATACTTGGGCCTTTATACCCCTCTCCAAAGAAGACGTCTGGTCGAAGCCTTATCTGGACTTGGTAAGAGACGAGCCTAAAAAATAGTGTTATAACTGATGACTCCGAACATTCTACGTTTTCGTTTCGCATATGCTTTTGGTGCTTTTATTGCCACTATTGTAACCGGGCTTTTCGAAAGAGCCAAAATTCGGTTTCGAGAGTAACAATAATAAGAGATCATCCACATGGTTAGTAGAGACCCAACCGAACGGCTTCAGTAATCCATGTTTGAGTTTCTCGGTCGTCCGTCCTCCATTTGTCAAACCCATGACCCGACAATCTAGTCAAATTGTGCCACCCAAGGCTCTCCCATACCATTATGTGGCTAAACAATTACCTAGTAGTATCTGGGTACCGGCATCGATTCTAGATCTCTTCCCTTAGGATGCGAAGTACGTCGGTCCAATACTCCATGAAATCAAGCAATCGGATAGAGAACAACCTGCTTGTTCGTCGTCCGGTGAAAACTTGAACTCCTCGTATAAAGCTCACTCATCAAATAGCCTAACCTAGGCCAATAATTCCAATGGGACATATATGCCATGGCTCCTTGGCCCAACCGAGAATGCTATAGCCTAGCTCACGCATGAAGCGCTAATATACGCTCACGAGATGTTCTCGGTATCGACAGCCATTTCTTCTTTAGCAGCCTCGGTAGTTTCTTCTGCAGGCACATCTATATCCAAACCTCAGTTAGCGACCTGTCTCTTGTTCTTCCGGTATGTCCAGGAAAGACACGTACCTTTCATCTCGACCTCGCCTTCAGCCTCCATCTTACGCTTCAAAGCATGATTCATCTTCCGCTCGAGCTTGCGCCTCTTCTTCGAACTGAGCGCTGCATTCGGTCCGCTCGTAGGTAATAACCCGGGGCGCGCGCCACGCTTCGTGTCCGCTTTGGCAACTCGGCCCTTCTTGTCGAGGGCGGCGGTGCTGATGCGCTTCTCGTTCTGCTTCCTGGCTTTGGCGGCGCGAGCTACGAGGCGGTTCTTCGAGGGTCCGTTGGGGTTCTTTACGGACGGCATTTTGTCTGATTCGGTGGTTTATAACGGTTTCTTATGGTAAGGGAGGTAGTGACCCTTCGGAGTTGCAGACTGAAAAGAGGTACCTAATGGAAAGAAAATATTGGAGGGGTCCAGTCTGAAAATTTTAGTGGAGCTCGCCTTTCAGGGATCTCCATGCTCCCCACATAGGTACTGAGGTACTGAGGTACTGTACTTTAATTGAACCCTTTTTCTAGAAGCTTTAGGTGGTACCTTCAATAAGTAACTGTTTTCGATCATACCACATATACCAAATCCACCTAGGTATGCGGAAGGTGAGTGGACGAGACTTCCAAGTTAGATGCCTACATCTGTTGCCCTGGTAGGGAAAGGTCTACCAGCCTTGGCCAAAATGAGCTCTAGTCTCTTGCTGAGGCTGAAACCCCTCGAATCCTGCGTTAGGTACCTATCTATATTTTCTATATCAAACAAGTTATCTTGCGTTCAATCTATGCAGCTGAGTTCATGATTATTTCCGGTTCTGTGTTATATATCGCATCTGAATTCAAACTACACCAGATAGATGTTGAATTGCATTCAGCAAGATGAGCCCAGTTTCGATCAATATAACGGGATCCTTATGTGAGCTTTGTCGCCAATTTATTAACAACCTCTTCGCCTTCGATTTCACTAGACAAACAACGTACCCAGAACGATGGCTCCCAATAGGATCAGAATGGACCCCAGAAAAGCCTTGGGGAGATGCTTACCATCACCATGAGACGTTCGAAGACCTCTCGAACACTGCCAAGATATGCGAACTCTGCAATGTCCTCCACGCAGATCTTGCGCCGTTGGATACGTCTCTGCACCAAGACTGGTTAGGTCTATACCCGTTTTGGTCCTCAGGCCGTATAGGAGACAACAAGTTAAAGGGCCACTTCAGAGCCGGCTTCCGTGATTCTCTGCAAAGTATGCCCTGGGGAAGTAATAAGATCGGAAGTATCCCATTACACAGTTTTAGAGTCTGCCGACGAGAACCCTTAAGAAAAGGAGAAGAAGTGCCTTGGTTAGATGCCTATAGAAGGCTCCCAGCAGTGTCAACGACTTTAAACACCTCAAATATCTCCGAGTTGGTAGCTAAGTGGACAGAAGAGTGTAATGAGGCTCACCCGAATTGTGTCAAATCCGATTCGATTCATGCGCTTCCAACAAGAGTTGTTGACGTAGGCAATAACAAATCGGGAAATATTTGTCTGTACGAATCGAAAGGTGAAAAACTGCCATACATTACTCTCAGCCACTGCTGGGGCGGTATAATTCCGTCTGTCACCACGACAGCTAACTTGAAGGCAAGAACTAGTGGAATGAACATTGATGAATTGCCTCAGAATTTCAAGGACGCTATACAGGTTACGAGATCTCTTGGATTAAAGTACTTATGGATAGACGCTCTCTGCATTATCCAAGACTCAAAGTCGGATTGGGAGCAAGAAGCTAAGAGGATGTATTCAGTGTATGCCGGCGCTTCAGTCGTAATATCCGTCCTTGACTCCACAGGCAGCACCAAAGGCTTTCTCAAACCGAACAGGGCTCCCCTAGCAATAATCAGCGACAAATATGCAGTTCAGAAGATATACCCTGACATCAACGAATATTTCGTAGAATGTCCCTTAAACGGCCGTGGTTGGTGCATGCAGGAAAGACTTCTAGCCAAACGCCTGCTTCACTTTGGAAAGGAACAGATGTTCTGGGAGTGTCTCACGGACTTCAAATGCGAAGATGGGAAGAATTATACGGGCGAGTCGGACAGGCACTTTGTGGCGAAATTCCTGAGGATTCGAAAGCAGATAGGTGTAGCCGCCGCTCAAGGCATTGAGTTGGATTGGAGGGACTGGTACCAGTTGCTGGAAGAGTATACCACGCGGAGTTTCACCATTTTTACTGACAAGTTACCTGCTGTGGATGGGGCTGCTGCTTTGTTTAAGTCTACTAAACCGACTGCGACGTACGTTGCTGGCTTATGGCAGGAAGATATCGCGCGTGGTCTCCTATGGTGCGCCCATTATTACCACATGCCGGGCCGAAAGGTCTGGGGAATATCGACGACTGACGTGATCTCCAAACTGTCCAAGCCCCCTAGAAAACGTGCGCCTAGCTGGAGTTGGGCTTCTCTCGATGGCGCACTTGACTTCTGGGCCCTCCGGATCGGCGGGTTCGTCGTTGAGGTCTTGGAAGTTTCAATGAACGTCGAGAAAGAGCCTACAAACGGCTATCCGGACGGAACTATAAAACTCAGGGGTCGCATTGCGCAAATGTTTTACCATCCTCCCGAGGATAACAAATACGACGTTGGCTTCTTAACATTTGAACAAACAGAGCCCCCTGGTTCTGATACTGGGCCAGTACACACTTGTGCTATGGACTTAGATCGTCGGACCCCACGATCTTGCTGGGCGCTGGTAATGACAGAGTCATCAATGGACAAGCATTTACTTACCCTTCATAAGCGTGAGGACGGATCTTATCGGCGGATCGGGATGAGCATGGTCAATTGGCGGGAGGTCGATCCAGTTAGGTTTAAAATGGAAGAAATCCAGATTTCGTAAACGATCACAACAAAATAGGACACAAATGACTATTTATCACTTGGCAATAGGGAGCTCGGTACAAATCACTATAATCTTAATCATGGACGGCAACATCGGTGTTTTGAACATTATAGTATTTTTTTCTATGATTTTCTACCTAAGTGCGCCTTTACCACTCAAGTCGGTCGTCGCATATTAAGCTAACATCGTATCGTCCATTCCCTTGCCAAACCTTGGCACCCGAATTGCAAGACGCTACAATACTCCTCAAATCGCTAATCATGCCTCCTGGTCCGCTGGCATATACGGCCGTCGAGCCTCTGACGGTGTTGTCCACGAATCCCCTTACTATCTTGTTCAGGTCGGGGTGCCTATCAAATCCTTCCCCTCCGATCCTCTGGACATCCAGGGACGACGCGGACTGCACACCCTTAACGGAAGATGTGGCGGACGAGGGTAGCCCGGACTCCTTTACGGCTATGTCTTCCTTCTCTAATACATCGTCGTTTATCGACGGACTTTTGCTGCTTGCTTCTCTCGTCACATATATGTGAACTTCGATCTTATGCGCCCTGGCGGCTTTACGAATGGTATCGAGCTCCTTCTCGACCCAGCGGGTATCATCCTTCTTCCTCACTGCCCAGACCAGCTGAACTTTCCGGTCATTCACTTCCGGCTGCTCTATTATTCCAAGCAACACCGGTAAGACATATGTAATTCCTGTTCCACCGGCCACACAGAGCACATTAACATCTGGCGTTAATTCATCAACTATAGATTCCCCATAAGTCCCTGACATAATCAATGGAGTGGTTGCGCTCGGTGAAGCGGCTAGTTTCTTCGCGGTCAGCTCTGCGAGCTTCTTTGTCTCTCCTTTCTTCGCCCTGAGGATGTACGAGTGCGAGACAAGTCCATCCTGTACCTTTGGCAGATTGAGTGGCGTAAACGGATGAGACTGCCATATGCTGCACTCCGTGAAGCAAAGGTAGAAGTGCTGTCCAATTTTCCACGAGTCCTGAGGATGGGTAAAATCCATACGCACAACATCACCGTGCTCCGCGTCGGGAAAATGCGTCAAAGATGCGTGCGCCGTTCGGAAACCCATGGATCCTCCAGGTAAATATTGGTAATGAATGAGACCTGAGCGGAAAAGTCTAACGCCGCGGTCCAAAAACCAGATAGCTAGCCCGGGGATCAGGAAGCATTGCAGATTCGCCCAATGACCCCAGCAGGCGCCGATATATACCATGGCTAGGACGTAGTGCGCCTTGCGGAAGAACTCATAACCCGTGAGGCGGATACCCCAGGGGGTACTCAGGGCAAAGAGTATCATTAGCAGGATTTGGGCAACAACCCCCCAGATGATATACAGTTGCTTAATCCATTCTATCGCAGTCGTCGGCTGTGGTTGGTATAATCGGATTTCGACAATACACCAGCCAATTGTGTGTAGAGATCCTTGTATAACGATAATGTAGCCGAGCCAGCGATGAAGGAAGTTGAAACTTTGGTATGGGACGCCTGTAAGAAGAGAGAGAATGGACTCTCTGCTCGATAGCAAGATCGACAAGGGCGTCAGCGCATAAGCAAAGACACCAACTCGGTCAGACCATGGTCCCAAGCTCGTTCTGGTGTTGTACACCCCAGGCATTTTTTTAACAGGCGTGATCCATGTCTGGTAGGTAATACCGAGGAAGCTAAATATCAGCAAATAGCCAGCTAAGATAGTCAGAATTAAGACTTGAAGTCGCGTTGTTCGGCCGAAGATGAATCGGACTGAGTCAGGCAGCAGATATCTGCGGATTAACGCAGCGGCGGTCCTCCTTATTCGCGATCGTCGACTAGCTATCTTTGCTATCCTTTCGCTATCGATTGCGCCAGTGGGAACTTCATCGGCGCGAGGGGATGGGAAGACGCGTCTCCCAAGAGTCCAAAGTAGGATAGTTCCAGCAATTGCCGCCCACATTATGCCAGAATAAACCATAGTTAAATCATGGGATGCATAGACTTGGTCGAGGTAGGCGCAAGATCCGGCATCGTTCGTACACGGAATAGCTCTATCAACATAACCCCAATGTTTCTCTAAAGCGGCCGCCTCGCTAAGATTTTGGATATGGCGAGCTGCCAATGGGTTCTCCATGGTGGCCATCTTTCTGCAAGTCGTCCTGACGACAGACACTTAAGAGGCGTTTGATCGTGTAAGACGAACGAGCAACTGGAGACCCGAGAAGCGAGAAGGAGTTGCTTAATAGGGCTGCAGAGTCTGCAGAGTCTTGTAAGCTAATTCCCGTCGACGGTTGATAGATGATCTACGGTTGCTTGCAGGAGTCAGTGGAACGGGATGATAATATAATATAATAAAATGGACAAGCCTAGTTAGGCAGGCCGCCGTCTACCCGTCGTGCCACATTGCCGGGACAATGGTGGTGCCATCCTTAAAGTTGCCTCCTCCGTTCAGAGGAAAGAAAGCTTTTGGGAGCTCCGTCATTCTCGGCGAGGTGGTGGAAACTTGCTCAAGGAATCAAGGATGCTACCCCCCCCGATGGTTCGAAACAGACACCGTTCAGGCCGTTAAGCCCGTGAAGGGAAAGCTTGAGAAGAATTGAGCACGTTTTTCAGGGGTCATATACGGCTTGGCATACAAGGATGTCTTACCCAAAATGACCAATAATAGACTAGAGTTATGAACGTTTGAGGCGGTTTAAGGCGTCGAGCCGTTGAAAACGAGGCCCCTAATGGATAAAATGGTCGGCCTCGTATCCACTTTGCCTGCGTCCTACATACAGTAGTAGATAGTACATGTAGATACGATCATCTGGCTTTGCGTCTGAGACCCGCCATCTGACGCTTTTTATCTTAAGAACGTTAAAAGAGGGGACTTAACGTTGTAGACGCGGCCATCGCGCCCAGCCCTTTTTTTTTCAATCCTAACCGTTGACCTTCCCAAAAGGCCGAATCTTACTGAAATCTTGCTCTTATACTCTCATTTATAAAGATATCGCCATATTTTCCTGCGACGAGCGGGTCGCAAAAAAGTCTTGGTATTAAAAAAGCGAACAGCATAATAAAGGCACCCAGTTCCTACATCCTTAAAACTTAGCAATTCCTCACAAGGCTCCAAAAAGTCTTCGTCCCGGGTCCAATTGCAGGCTGATTTCCGTGTCATCCTCCGAGCGCACCCAACGGGAAGGTTGTTAGTAATTTTGCCGGTGCATCTAAATTAACCGCCAACATGGATCACAGCCATATGGATATGGGGAGTAGCAACGCTACGTGCACTCACGCGGTACGTGTGACTAATTTACATTCAAATAGAGCCGACTGGACAATAGCTGACCTGAAAATAGATGGCATGGAACTGGAATACTATTGGCACTTGTAAGGCTTCCACTCATTATATCCAAGACATATCCAAGACATATCCAAGACGTATCCAAGAGGCTTGGTGTGGGATGATGGATTATTAACTTGTTTCTAGGCTTCCTTGCTGAATCATGGCGTATTGAGAACGAAGGGACTTTTGCAGCCTCGTGTATCGGTGTTTTTATTCTTGTCGTATGTCTCGAGTTCCTCCGCCGGTTAGGCAAGGAATATGACAGCTTTATACTGCGGCAATTCCAGCAGCACTTAGCGGCGGAAGCCCGCGCATCCAAATCAGACTCATGCTGTTCCGAGACGCCGGCCCCGGGACCGCAGGTTGTTACGTTCAGGGCAACGCCCTTGCAGCAACTGATCCGCTCTATCATACACGCATTCGCATTCGGTGCCGCATATATACTCATGCTAATAGCCATGTCATTTAACGGCTATGTCATAATAAGTATCATTATCGGCGCCGGCGTTGGAAAGTTTTTATGCGATTGGATGATCGCCAAGGTAGTGATCGGAACCGAATCCCAATCAGATAAGGGGGCGAGTACTAGCCTGGAAGAGCCGTCTGTATGCTGTGGTTAATGAAAGATTTACGTTTAGATACCCCCATTGTGTAGTTTTTGGCCCAGGTTTTGCTCAGACAATAAATGCCTAATTTCATCAGGACGATTTAAGGCTGATCTGCAAGAAGTATATTCTCGATGTCCAATCCGCTGCGAGATCGACCAGTGGAAGAAATTTTTCCACGTCAAAGTCGCAGCATAGAAAAGTTCTCGACCTCCTATCACATGTAGAGCGGATGCTCTGATCTGTCGTCTTGTGGCTATATTTAGGTTGACTGTAGATCGATCGAATGTCAAAGTAAAGTGCGATCACCTAGTTTCTTGGTTTCTTCGGAGCCGTTACTCAATGCGATCTGTTACTTGGACTGGACGAGACTTGGGTAATTGCTCTAACCTTGAGGGTCGATTCCTGTCTTTGCAACCTCATCTTAGACATCGCCAGTCGTGGCGCTCGAATATTGCGTCACCCTCTGGATATATATACTGCTTGGCCTATTTTTGGCCACTCCCGGATTCCAAGAGGCTTGGGCCGGCCGACCGTATATTAGGCAATATGGATCTGGCTATTATTAATGACAACATCACCGTTCTGCGCCGATGGGATATCTTTCGGTCTCGAAAGAGGAACTGCAGATTCGGAAGCGAACGTCTTGGAATAGAAGAGAATCTCAAAAGGTATGAAAGAGTTTTATACTTCACCTAGTTATGGAAAATTATATAAAAGGGCGATCTGATTAACGCAATAGATGATAGATAGTTGCTGATGGGTATAGTGTCGAATATCATCAAACCAAACTTCCCACCTAAGTCTACTATTTGCTATCATAATACCGACAAGATGAAGTCCGTCGTCTCTTTCGTTGCCATCCTTTCCATGCTTAGCATGGCAATGGCCAACCCAATTATTCGGGCAAGCCCCAGCACAACATTCTCATTCCCGACCAACGTGACGGGTAGCGCTACCATCTGGACTCCTCCTCAAGCAACCGGTACCGCAACATCCTCAGCTCCAGCCGACGTCACAGGAAGTGTGTCGCTTCCTTATTTCCCACCCAGCGCATCTAGCAGCGCAACATCCTCGGCCTCAGAAGATGTGGCTCATAGCATGTCGTTACCTTATTTCCCCCCTAGCGTAACTGGCAGCGCAACAATATGGGCCCCGACCAACGTGACGGGGAGCGCTACCATCTGGACTCCTGTCGCTACTCCTCTATGAGGGGACCTTTAGTCTCCTCTTGCTTCCCTAAGCTTCATCCGATGGTTGATGATTACCTGTCCAAGCACCCCGAGAAGAAAGTTGTCGACTATGCGCAATGAGCTAGCTAGCACATCGGAATGCTGGTTCGGAAATCCGGGGTTGAAGACCGAGGGAACTGCGAAGGTTTGCATCTTTTCTCCTATGAGTTCCGCAGCTCGCAGGTTATTGCATTTGTCATTGTTCGTTGTCGTTATTTCTTACACGAAAAGTTTTTGAACAGGAAGACTATTGAGGAAGGTCTTCAGCCGTTCCCGGACATCCTCAGGAACTTGTTGACGATCTTGCCTCAAACAATTGGCTGAGACCCATTGTATCTAAGCCTCAAAAGTTGTCGTTACGTTGTAAATATGGGTTGGGGTGGAAAATGTTCGGAGTCTCGCCGTCTCGCTGTTTCGGAGGGGTTATAACCTTTTTATTCTCGATTAGGAGTATATATCAAAAATCAATAGACGAGTTATAATTGGTCAATTCAAAAGGTCACAAGAGTATATCGAAATGCGTGTTACATGTACCATGCTGTCTGCACGTTGCTTATTATTGACTTCAACTCTATTGCCGGGTCATATCCTAGTCTTCACAAGTAAATCAATGACCATGTCTTGATGTCATCGGACATCTTCCGGCGCCGCTGATCGGGCGGCTCTCTATCACTAAAGATGTATAAAAAAGGAATCATATTTCGCCAAGATATTTCGAAGTCATCAGATAATCACAAGTAGATCGTTAAATACAATAGTATATATCATTGGCTTCTATCCTCAGCTACCACCATGAGCAACCCAGAAAACCCCAACATCAGCCAACGCAGCACGCCGCAATGGGCCCTCTACCAGAGAGAACTCTTCTGGGCGCCGAACGAGGGAAAGCACCCGCCCTTTAACACACGTAAGAGTTCATATATATATATATATAATATGAGTTTCGTATAATCTAACTAAACTCATAGACCCTGATAAACTGAGGGAGACAGCCAGAGAGCGTCTCAGCCAGTCCGGATGGTATTAGTCTCCCCCTGTCATTGAGACCAATCTCAATCTCAATCTCAATCTCACATAATCTCAGGCACTACGCATCCTGCAACGCAGGGCTCTCATGGACGCACTACGCCAACCGCCAGGCCTTCTTCCGACACCAGATCATCCCGCGCATGCTCGTCGACACCAACCAGCGGGACACCGCGACCAGCATCTTCGGGCACCGCGTCGCAGCCCCCATCGGCTTCGCCCCCATCGGCATCAACCGCATCTACCACGCGACGGGCGAACTGTCGCCCGCCCGCGTCGCCGCCGAACTCAACCTGCCGTACTGCCTGAGCTCCGCGGGCAGCTACAGCATCGAGGACGTAGCGCGCGCCAACGGCGCCAGCGGCGTGCGCTTCTTCCAATTATACTGGAGCCCGGACGATGCCGTCGCGCTGTCGATGCTGGAACGCGCTGCGCAGAACGGGTACACGGCGTGCGTGCTCACGACGGATACCTGGCAGCTGGGGTGGCGGCACGACGACGCGGCGCACGGGAACTACGCGTTCTACCACGAGCACGGGGCGGGGACCTGGGGCTGCAAGACGCGGCGTTTGTCGAGCGGTTGCGGGGGCGAAGCTAGATCCGGAGAAACCGGAGGATAAGTACCGGGTCGGCGCGGAGTGGATCGACAGGCATATCTGGCACGGACACGCGTTCTCGTGGGACAGGTTACCGTGGCTTATGGAGAATTGGAAGCGGCTGAGTGGTGGGAAGCCGTTTTGTATTAAGGGCATACAGAGCGTGGCGGATGCGCGGAAGGCGGTGGAGTTGGGGGTCGATGGGATTGTGGTGTCGAATCATGCGGGGAGGCAGGTTGATGGTGCGGTGGCGAGCTTGGATGCGCTGGAGAGGATTGCGGAGGCGGTGGGGGATAAGATATACGTAAGTTCACTTAAGTTTACTTCAAGCACTTCAAGAGTCGTGAAACTGATAACTGTTCGGCAGATCATGTACGACTCGGGCGTCCGAGGCGGCGCCGACGTGTTCAAGGCTCTGGCGCTCGGAGCCAAGTTCGTGTTTATCGGTCGTCTATGGGTGTACGCGCTGGGCTCCGGCGGCGAGGAGGGCGTGCGCCATGTGATGAAGGGCCTCCTGGCGGATTTTGATATCCTGATGAATGTCGCGGGGTATCCGGACCTGAAGGATATTAATCGCGACGCTTTGGACTCGCTTCCGAAGGGGCTTATTTCCCGTCTACGACGGAGATGGCGTGAGTATCTAACCGATGAGTTACACTACAGAAGGGAAGACTTGGTCGTTATAATGCTGTCATTTCAGAGTTCACGATTTGAGGACTTATTGGCAGTGAATTTGGTAGTTAAATTGACAAAGGGAATATTTGTGTCTCTGTTAGATGTTTTGATAGCGAGCAAATGGAATCCCATCTCGGTCAATGTACATCCGGATTTCTTCATATATACATTTCCATACCCCTTCGATCACTCCCTTTTCTGACCTGTATTCCCCGCTTAACCCGTGACGTTAAAGTAGTTCGCGGCAATGGGGTCCTTCAGTCCGGCAGCCGTGATAAACTTAGCAACGTTGAAGCCCGTCTTCTGGCTTTGCAGCATCTGGTTCGCCGCCGAGGGAATCTGCCAGTTCTCCGGCTGTTCCCACAGCAGGTTCGTGTATCGGTGCGGGTGGACCGGGTTCTCTGGCTGGGGTGCCGGGGCGAACCATGCCACGGGGCCGTTGGCCGTGGAGGTGAGAGTGCTAATGCCGTCTGCTGACGCGCTGCCGCTGGCCTTGAAGTCTCGGATCACAGTGTGAAGGTAGGTAGTTCGCTGTCCCTGCCCTGGGTTGATGAAGTTGGTTGATCTAGCATTATACCGAGTTAGTTAAGAATAGATAGTATAAAGTATAAGAGTCGTGGAAACATACGCATCGAGGTCTATAACAGATAGTTAGTAGTCGAGTTCTGTGATCGTGACGTAAGAAACTTACCGATCAGCATCCACACGTAAGTACCGTTAGCGGGAATGCTCAGTCCAATAGTCGGCTGTCTTGAAGTCTCAGTCTTCGCCAGTGCTAGACCAGGCGTCACCGACTTGGTCCCGAAGGTAACTTCGAGCTTTTGCTCCACAGTAGGTGTAAAACCCTCTGGAGTCTGAGCAGCCGAGATGCTGGCTAGAGCCAGGGCGGAGAAAATACTGAAAGTCTTCATCTTGAATGTCAAAGTCTACGATAAAAAAACCCTATACGTGGGGCGACGATCTGTCTTATTGGGGTATGCTCCCAGGAGCCGGGTCAGATATAAATACTGGCGATGTTATCGAATCGCGGGCCTTGCGCCATAGCTCATGCGGAGCTCCTTTACATTGCTCAGGGGTACGCAATCTACTTCACGCCAATGCCGCCTCTGTTAAGTTTATATAAGCTCATTGGCTAAATAGGGAATTTTCCTCATCGGGCTCGGTCGACCTCTGTGCATGGCCAATCTTCCGCCTTGGCGAATTAGGTATAGGGATCTTCTTAACGCGGGGTCTCCGCAAATTGATGGCAGTTAGATTTATACTCTAGTTTAGGTCCTGATATTGGTTGCCGATCACTTGGATAGGAAGATCTGGTCTGGACTTTAAACCTAAAGCGGGAACTTCGAAAATATTCTATCATTGGTTATAGCCCGTTGGACGCAGGCTTTCGATTGCTTCATATGATTATATCCTAATATGCGGCTCTGGGCAGCAGGTCATAGTGCCTCGGGAAGAAGTTGCTGCCTGTTATACCCTGATGAATACACAACAAGGAATAACATTTATTGATGTAGTAGAGAATACAGTCGCAGTGGAGGCGATACAGTTTGACACTTCGGGCAATAGCTTTATAGGAGCAAGTATTATTCGTAGAGAAAAGACTATCATCATGATAGCTGTGTGATGAACACATGGCACCATATTATCTACACAACGAAAACAAACTGAAGGAGGCACCATCTTCCTCCAGCCAAACGTACACAATATACGTGACTAACCCTAATCACGACACCATAAGTCCTTGCCAGTACACTTAACAAAACGCGTACTTCTTCGTTCGTAGCTTCCAACGGGTTTCCATGTCATAATCCTGGATAAAACGCATCCATTCCATGTGATAAGGGGCCCAACGAATCGCCAGTCCGATCTCCCACAGTATATTTCTCATGGTTTTGGCAGTGTATGATCCCATCATGTCTTCCTTGATTCTGCGGGAGCGAAATCCCTTCTTTGCTGTCTTCATGATTAGCTTCTTTCCCTTCATGACCTTGCGGCTCGGACAGACGTTGGGGCTTGCCGATTCTGATGGTTGTTCCTTTTGGAGCTTCGCCTTCTCGGCCTTTCTCTGCTTGCGTCTTTCCTTCTGTCGTTCCTTGTAGGTCTTCTGAAGTGACGGAGGAGCCGGGGGTGATGCGGTAGAAGGTTGTACTGTAGTAGAGGGTTGGGCTGTAGTGGAAGGTGCATCAACGGGCGATGTAGGAGGTACTACTGTAGGAGGAAACTTCGGCGGCGGTGTTGCGGGACGAGGCGTTGCGGGAGGGTCTGTAAGGATAACTCCACGAATAGCCAGTTCTACAACCATCTTAACCACCTCATCACTGACGAGATTCGATAGATCGGCAAGGCCCATGTCATGGAGGACTTGAGGATTCACAGTCATAATCTGGGGCGGAGTTTCGTCTGTGACTGGTTCGGGGTTGGCCTGCTCTGCAGCTTGATCGCGTTCAATTTCCAAGCGAATATCACGAAGACGGTCGACATCTTGCTGCATCGACTCCATCCTCAATAGCAAAGCATCTCCCATAAAGCTCAATTTAGGCAAGATCTCCTCGGTCACCAATCTGTGCCGCTCTTCGATCTCTTCCAGCTTATTAAGATGCGCTTTGACGTGTTCTCCATGAAGCTCAAGGGCAGCTTTATATTTGGCCGCTTTATCGAGCAATCGGGATGCTTTTGACTTATCGGCATCTTTGTCGGGACTAAGAGTTTTGGTGTTCTTTGCGCTAGTGCCCTTGTCCTTGGCGCCTACTTGGCTGTCGTTTTTAGAAGCCATCGCGAGATTGGGAGTTTGTAAGGTGGTGGTAGATCTTGAGTGTCATGTCCTATTGTGGGACTCAGCATAAAGTATGTTGGCGCTATTTTTCGTTTAGAAGAAGTCCAGGCCAAAGAGTACGTTGGATATGTGGTTGCACGGGTGACTTAGTTACCTTAACACGCACGCGACGAAAAAAAGCAGGAGGAAACTGGTTGGCTGCGTGCCCTTTTCCGTTAAATTGCGAGAACAATGTGTTAAGGAATGGTTACCAGAGCAATACTAATGCTTGCTTTGATACTTAGGATAATTTAGCAGGGCGGCTTCTCTTTGCTGCCTATCCTTACAAATAATGGATTGTTGAATTCCATCAAGTTTAAGTTCCAAAAATTGTTCTTGTACAAGAAATTACCCTTTGAAAGTGATTTACTTTCAAAGGAATTCGCTAACACACCGCCTGGTTTACGCAACAGCATGTATCGTGATGAAATCAAGTAAAAAAATAACTGTCCGGCTATGCCAACTACGAACCTGGCTGGACCAAAATCACCCATATACATACGTGTTACTCTTCTTTATTATATGTCTTAATAATTCTGAGGTACATTTACTCATCCTGCCTACCTGCCTAACACCTCTGTCTTGTCTATCTGTCACATATTATGGTCGTGGACTTAGACCAGGTCTGATACCAGTAGTTATATTAATGTAACTAGCGTCAGGTTAAGTAGGGGAGAATGGTTACGAATACCTAGGTTCCTGTGACAAGATGGCCCAGTGCTGTCAGCCAACGTCGGTATTCCCCTTCGAATTAAAAATATGTATGAGACTAAAGCTGGTTCCACTCTAGAATAGCTTTATTCATAGATGCTTCCGATGTAACCTTGAAACTAACCGCCCCTATGAACCGCCTCCTATAAACCCTTATCCAGACGCCCGCGGCCTATGCAATAACCAAAATGACATGTATCTCCCTCTAAACCAGCGATCATTACGATCGTATAGATTTTTCTGTTTAACTCTCCTTAACTACGATCAGCGGGCAACACCGTCACTGTTTTTGCCAATAGTGCTTGGGCTATTTAACGCGCTGTCGTCATCTCTCAGTGGCCTTGCATCCTCATCCTCGTCATCGCTCATTAACCCTTCTAATTCGAACTCTTGAGCGTCCCTCACTGGTACGTTGCCGTTTACCCGGGGTCCTAATCTACCATTTGCTGCGTCTTTATTAGGAAGCTCTGGAGCAAAATTCCGGTCGTAGACGCTAATAAGAACATTGACAAAAAGGAAGAGCAGGAAGGCGAGCGAATATAATATTAAGATGTAGGCGACATGGTCCATGCCAGATTTTGCGACCGTTTCCATTTGCTCCTCAGTTGCACCCATAAATAAGAAGCCGGAGGCATAGAGCAGCTTGAGCATACGTTAGTAAAAGGTACGATTCGCAGTATAACAAACTAGAAAAAAAAACTCACAAAGACGGGAACATATTGGAAACTGGTTGTTTCGCGCCCATTCTCGGATATGCCAGGTCGATCCCGAAGTACGAAAGATATCTCGATGATGCGTGTGACACCAGCTGCCATGAGCGTATATCCGAACATCTTGTGGGTTTCGGCACTGATCATCAACTCTTGGGGATGAGCACTCATAGCCCAGCCAGTCATTAAAAGCACAAAACCTGGGATGAAGTTACGCTGTGGTCGCCCATCACGGTCTTTGCTCAACCAAACTCCGGCCAATCCTGCGGACCACCAGATTATACCCATTGTAGTATGCTGCCAGTCATTCTTCACCCACTCAGTGCCCCATCGGTGTTCGGTAAAGGTATTGACTACTCCCCAAGCAGCAATAACGGAACTATCGAAGAACTCTTGCGAGCGCCCAGTGCGCCTTAGCCAAAGCTGCCCAACGAGCAATAATAGCGTCAAGAGGATCCCATAGGCGATAAAAGCACTTCCCATTATAAAATGCGCTAGGCATTGACCAAGGTGGTCACCCTGACAGAAACCGAGAGCTGTAATGCCGCCAAACAGCATCTGCATCCATGATAGGACGGGCAATGCTTTTCCAACTATGCCATGTCCGATCTTCACGAATCGTCTAATCTTCCCATTTATGCCCTTCTCGAGGTGTAGCTTCAGGTAAATGCCCATGAGAATTTGGATGAAGAGTAGTAACGAAATCGGCGATGCGAATTTGGAGTGGACGTTGGAATGCCGAAACTCGCGGCCGCCATGCATATGACCCAGGGCATATCCGAGGATCGCCAATGCTGTGCCTAATACCTGGACAGGGACGTGCCATCGGGACTTGACGATCTAAAAATGGAGAAATTAGTCAGAATTCAGATCGATAGGTGAGGGGGAGTTCGAGGTAGATGATGCATACTCCAAGAACCATTCCTAGGGGAAAGATGATGCCCCAGGCGAACATCTGGACGAAGATATGGATCCATAGCGTTGTATCCTGTATGAACCATCAGTTTCCGGTGCTTCCGTTGTAGCCAAAGCAATTCCATTCATTTTGACTGAACATACAATCGGATCTGCCGAAACGGCATTGCCATCTTCGATATGAGTAGAGCTGTGATCGTGTGCGTCCGCCATAGGTAATGCAGCCAAAAGTAGTAAAAATAATGGTAAAGGAGAAGATGGCTTCATCTTCGCGCTCACTTGGAGCTGAAGTCCCGACATGATGCGTTTCGGAGCCATAGTCCCAGTATGGAGCCAAGGCTTGGTTTCTGGGTCAAAACCCCTGGAAGGAACCGTGTTTCGACTACGAATACAAGGGGGGTGTTATAAAAATAATAGGATGATTCTAATTGGTAATTGGTAATTGGACGGCGGTAAAAGATTGTGTATAGCTTAAACATCAGCCGTCCATTTATAAGAATTCCCATGTATGGGTCACAGCCATTGAAGATGTTGAAGAGGGGAAAGAAAGTATTGCTGACATTGTTGATCGCAACATTCATTTTTGGATCGCGACGGGACACTACATTGTACCTACCTCGAGGTATACATAGTATTTTGTGTTAACGACTGCAGGTGCGCGGATTCTACAAGGTACTCCGCTGTACTCCGCTGTAGCCGAAACCCCACTCCCTTTAGCTTAGAGCTTGTGTATCGACTTTGTATGCGTCTTACATAACCCAATGCTGCCGATGCTGTTGGAATGCACACATGTACCATGTGCAGGACAGAACTTGGCTTCGTAATGCGGGCAGTCATCGGCAAGTGCCGCATCTCTTCACAAAGCTTAAGTCTAATACTCATAATCTAATTGGTTAAAAACTTGCCCATTTGTGCAAATCTTTCAAGTACTTATAGGTATTTTAATCTCCGACCGGAGCTAAAAGCATACAACTATTATCGCTACCGCGGTACCGGATAAGGTTCTTATATGTTCAATATGAGGCTACAAGAGTTCTACCCAGTGGTTCTACACTCACAATCTAATAACTTCTGGAAAACATTGGGCAGTTCCTTGACTAGGAACTTCTTCATAAAAGAGAGCGTGTGACAGTTGGGCACATTCTTCTTTATCGCACAGCTCCAAACACTTCCGATATTTACAACGCAAATACCATAACTGATCTATCTCCGATACCATTTAGCTACTAATACACCAGTTCAATTTACATGCTTATTCCTTCGTGATCCATAGGGCTCGTGTTTCGTTGGTGGCGCCGGCAAATTGGGTTGAAATCTTTTTTGGCTGCGCTAATCTTATTTCTTTTACAGGATGGAGTTGAATTGCATAAAAAAAAAGAAATATCGTACCAGATGAGACTATTTCAACAAAAGGGGAACTCACATTGCGTCCACTCACAAAGCCTCGGCCCGGATTGATAGAATAGGGGAACCACTCTATATTGGACGGGAGAAAAAAACACATTAGCAATTCGGGGAGTTACTCAATGCGAAAACAATTCGTATGTCTCTTCAGGTGAATGTCATCTCTTAACGCTAACATTGGGCGGCGACGCTACAACTCAGCGAACTATCTAGTCTCGTTGGAGTGCACTAGAGAATAAGCCGACGCTATTCATATGGAACCCGTCCTAGACCATACCTACCGAAGGTATTCCCTGCGCATCTTTGGGGATCGCCATAAAGATTAGCTTCTGGGAAAGGACTCGACCATCACCCACGACGTTCCTCAAATAATACAAATATAGGCAAACCGCTGCAAGGTATTTCCCATCATCACCCGTATTCAATATCACAACTTGGCTTCCGAACCCATATATGAAGACTAATAAGCTCCTGCTGCTGCTGCGTCGTCCGCGTCTTTCTTCATATCCATACATATACACATTGCGGCGATAATAGCCATGTCAACATTTGGTGCGACAGTAACTCTATAAGTTTGTTGGTCGCCTAAGAATTCGCGTGCATTCCATCGGTCTCGGTAGATAGACGCAACGGTTTGCCCTGTAGCCTCGTCCGTGATATCGGCTACCGTTTCGGTGAAGTCGCCCGTCATCACCAGCTCCTCTTGCTGGCCAGACGCCGAGGTGAATGTACCGATGAACTTGGAGCCAATGACTACATATATTGACTCGTGTTAGTCGCCTGATACCATACTCATGTTGCGAGATGACTCCGTCATCCTGGTATCGGACAGGGATGCGTCAGGTTGGCAAAACTCACACTTGAATTTACTCCTCACTTGAAAGATCTCTTCCTCATTGGCATTCTCGGCATAGTATATTGTGTGTATGGTGAAGTGCTTCTTGCGGATGCAGAATAGGAAGTTGCCTCTTATATCCGAGACGTTTGCGCGTTCGGAGAGCGACCAGCTCTTGCCATTCACGTTGAAGATGGCCTGGCCGTTAAGAAGGCTGATGTCGAAGCTGTTTCCCGACAATGACGATATCTTTTCTTTTAGTATTAATGTCTCGGATTGCTTCGCGAAGTAAGCCGGGAATAAGCCTAGAGGTCGAGGGAAGGGGGGTAGTTGCGGAGGGTTTCCCATGTTGATGGTTGTTGAATGAAAAGCCGACGAAGTCCGAGTTGAGATGATTGAGAACTAGATTGGCCTGGGTTAAGAACAAAGAAATGAAGTCAAGAAGAGCTCGAAATGGAATCTATATCATATCGCTAGCTAAATCCAAAGCAGGCACATAAGGCTTTTATACACCGAGTAAGGTGGCAGGACAGCTATCCATTTCTGATACGCCGTATAAGCCCTACTTGATAATCCATGGCGCATCGCCTATCAGAATAGTTATGAACTACGTTAGTCCACCAATTGGCAGTTAGAATCAAAACCAACTCCCTTGTCGATCCGCTTTGTAGCTGAGTTGCCTAACGGCATATGAGCTCAGCAAGGCCGTTTAAGATGATCATGCTAGCGGTGTTGTCCCACGAGGGTTTCCTTCATTGGCTGGTTTCCTACGATACCCTGCGTTTGCAGATAGCTCTAATACTACAGAAGTAAATTCGTATTTATTTTCGTATGATACGCCGGGTAATGGGATATACTCTTAAAAGCGACTAGTAGATTAGGGTATACAAAGATATTATGTATCTATCAAGTAAAATATCCGTCTTTTACGTACATATTCATCCTGCTCGACGTCACTAGAAAAGATTCCTCATCATTGATGGCGCCATTCAGATCAAGGTTAGTTCCTATTTCGAGCTGCGGCTGAATTCCCCAATAGCTTAGCCTTTTCAAATCCTTCTTTTTATAAGATAAACTCCCAGTCCAGCCCCACCAACGACCCTATCCCCAATTGTTTCAATGTCCAGTCATTAACATTTGTGCTTGAAGGGAGAATCAAGCTGAGATCTAGCCATTTGATGTAATTAGGAGTAAGTGTAAACTAGTTGATTCTTCATGATCGCATTAGGGCTCTAGGTGATATTGAAAAATCCTAATGGGTATTACCCGATAGGGAACCACTATTCGAAACGGATATGTAGGTACAGCCAACCTTGAATAAGAGTGTTGATCATTCTCTAAGGAATTTGGCATTTGATGATACCCCTCACTCACACAACCCACTCTCACATACCTGCGCTCATGGAACAATCAAAGCGAAAAGCCCTACCAAGCTCGCGTCATGGCATTGTCCCTTATAGAAGACGTAACCTCATTGTTGTGGCTATTATGCTATTCAATATCGCATGGCTATCACGGTTGTGGATATTCCAACACGTAAAATCCGAACCGGACATAGCTCGGGTGCGAAGGTGCGCCATCGATAATCTACACGCAGATCTATCTTTCCTCGACGGAGCATCGCCAATCGGTAAGGATGAGTTTATAGAAAGAAGAGATCGCCTCGCGCGGGCTTTGGTCGCATCTGACGTCGATGCTTTTGTTCTTGAACCAGGCTACACTTTCCAGTAAGACTACGAAATTTCAAAAACATGTTACGAATAAGTCTTAAAGTGGCTTCGTAACCTAACATTAACGGTCCACCAGATACTATGGAAATATTTCACAGAACGATTGGGAGCCCTGGGAACCCGAAGAGAGACCATTCTTAATGGTAATCTTACCCGTAAGCTCCGAGTCCGGGGCCGTTTCTGCCAAGACGGCCTTTCTTGCTCCACATTTCGAGGAGGGCCGGGTCCGTATGCTCGGGATCCCCTCCCGAGAGCCTGAATTGGACATCGTAACTTGGGAGGAACACTGGGATCCTTACGACACCCTGCGTCGGTCTCATCTATTCGCAGGTACTGATGTACGTGAGCGCCGCAGGAGACCTAGACTCATGATAGATGAGGAACTGCGAGATTTTATCGCGCGCGGGCTTGCGAATACCGGATTTGAGACTTTCGGATTAAGCCCAGAAGTCGAATTGGTGAGGCAGCTCAAAAGCCCCGCTGAAGTAGAATTGCTTCGCGCTGTGAATACCGGGACTGTCGCAGCCGTGAGGGCGATGCGTCCGTGTCTCGTGGCTGGTTTAACTGAAGACGAGGTACGAGATATTCTCGATGCATCGTTACTCTCCGTGGGCTTCACCCTATTCTTCAATATTGTTCTTTTCGAAGAAGACGGTGCATTGCCTCATGGTGGCTTCGTTGTTGGTAGCAAGAAATTAAATCACGAGACTATGATTGTGATTGATGTTGGGTAAGCACAAGTGAGAATGTTTCGACGGAATCTCTAATCCCTTATAGGGCTCATTATTTGGGATACTCCTCCGATATCTGTCGCAGCTTTTTCATAGATCCTGAGGCTGAAAGGAGCAAAACATATTCTAGTTTAATTGTATCTCTCCTGAGGACGATGCACTTATCGACCGAGTCGCGCCTAGTCCCTGAAAAAGACCCTCAACTACATGAAGAAAAGCTGAAGGTATGGAACGTCGTATTAGAGGCTCAGACGGCTGCAGCGAGGGAGTTCAAAGCGAACAATACCGCAGCGAATGTCGATCTTGCTGCCCGTAATATCATTGAAGAAGCAGGGTATGGCCCTGCATTTACCCACCGGCTTGGTCATGGAATTGGAATTAAGGGTACCTAATTCATTCTGTCAGTAACTTCAGTGCTTTTGTGCATTCACTCACCCCTCTTAGCTCACGAGTCGCCGTACTTGAATAAGTGGAATACAAAAGCCACACTCCAAGCTGGGATGACTTTTACAAACGAACCTGGGATATATCTAGAAGGAAAATTTGGCGTCCGTCATGAAGACATTTATCTTGTAAAAGAAGATGGCGAGGCCGAGCTATTAACGGGGCGGAGGGCCACGGGGCCATACGCCCCATAAGAGGCATGATACGACGAAAGTCATATGATGCAAGATTCTAGTCACTATACAAATTGTTCTCATTAACCTCATGATTAGACACGACGTACTACCAATATACATATAGTATACATGTTATATTCTAAGAAGTAGCGTTGCACATCAATACTAAGGAGTCTACAATAGGGGCGAAAATTCACTCAAGGACGTGGCACGCAAGGAATAATAAATTGAAACAAAAATGGATTGACTACACCTGTAGCTTAATGCTATATTATACGTACTTACTTTTCAAGGGAACTAGTCTAACTTGATACTATTCCTTTCCCAGGAGCTCTTCTGGCTCTCTTACCCTTCTTTACTAACTACAGTGATAGGAGAAGTTCGAGTCAATGATTTAGAGTCGAGTGAAGCAGTAATAACATAATCTATGGGCTTCTTTATATTCACTACGGAACATACGTTGTTATATACCTAAGTGAATGAATGCCACATACTATTAGTATGTGATAAGTGTAGAACCAAAATATATATAAACACCGACGGCCTCCTGCTTCCATTTGCATTTCGAATTCTGTAGCAGCACACCAAACAACCTATATACCTACCCAACCAAACAATCCTCCATTGCCATTTTACCTTATCACAGAACAACTTCGCATCTACACTTCCTTCAAGATGATGCAGGGAATCGTAACATCAGCCTTGAGGAATTTGGAATGTGTGGACAGACATAAGTCCTGGGTCAATGGACTTGACGTCGAATCTAGACCACTCTCAGAGAGTGATGTCAGCCAATTGCAGAAAATACTCGATTTTGTCCTTTCGGCCAATAACATTCAGCGTCTAGCAGTAATGGCTCCCGGATATGACCCTAGACTCAACGGGGGGGTGGCTAAACTGGACGACCTGGGGAAACTTGCGAGAGAGAAAAAGGATAGGAACGAAAAACTGAATGCCGCGGGACGCTAAGGTTGCAGTTGGCTTCTAGAGGAGCGTGGCGGGAGCGTGGTGAAATCCATATCGGAGTGGGCCTGCGGATAGTCCTCTTCTATTCCTCTCACGGGTCCTCTGAATCGGCGCCTTGGAGTTTGCGGTGGATTTCTTTTATTCGAGGGTGCAGCATGCACCATTTCCTCTAGTATTTCGAGGCTAAAAGGGAATTTGCCATGCCATTTTAGCACATAGCGTTGCCTTACATTATAGTCGTTCATCTTATGAAATATATTCTTATCAACTGACAGCCCTTTCCTGCTCATCTTGTATATCGGTGAAATCTGTTTCTGAGGTGACCATATTTTGACTGACTAAAAGAGGTTTAAATTGATAGCTATCCGGACATGTGACCAAGACTTGGGAATATTATACACATGTATTGGCATTAAGCCTTACGGAGTAAAGGGGTCTAGTTTTGCTATTAAACAGAAACCGCCTAAGGCAGAGAGCTAGAATTGACCCTACCTAACATGAAAATGCTAATAGGTAATTATAAACAGTTCGTCGATGTTTATCTTAGTTATAGGAGGATAATTAAATAAGTCGCTCTCTAGGTTTCTTATTTGGCTTTATGGTCGAATTCGTAAAGGTGCAGCGAGATATAGCTTCGCAACAACTGACTCGACCTAGCTTCCGAGCGCTTCACACAAATAGGTAATTATAAGTTTGTGAGTAGCTACAGCACATGAATATGTCTAAACTACCCATTGATGACTATTCTATTTTTATCTTAATTTACGTAATTGTTCACTTAATTGTGATCATAACACTTTAGGTGGACTCCTTGGACGAATAGATAAAAGGGGTTGGGAGACGAGAAGCAGGTGAGACACGCGGTAGCTGAACCCATCTACTTTACACACCTTAGCCAAAGAGTAGAAGGCTATCTTCTAGATATGCTGACTCCAAGAAGCGTCGTTGCAATAAAACATTTTATGTCTTAGGCAGTTTGAAGATATTAGGCGATGGGTGATTCAAGGTCGTGGCTTGTCCTGTGATATATGCATTTACCCGGATAAGCAAGAGATGATTTTGCTACGATGACTAGGATAGTATTTATTGTTATATCGAGGTAAGATTCTGCAGCATCGATCGATATATCATGGAACATCTGCCTCTTAGATGTGAGTATTTCCTTCTTGCCTTATTAAAGTTATTCTACCTAAGAAAGGGCGTTTATCATAGGTGGAAGAGAGTTGATAAGGTTCTAAAGAAGACCTTAAAGACCTTCCATGTTTAACCTAGCTCCGGGGTTCGACTGGGGTTTGACCGCATATCGCCAAGGATCGTCACTCATTATCTCGGTTACCCGGGTGGCGTATCGAAGGTCGATAATGCAACGCTATCTCTTGTCCTGCCTAAAGCAATAATAACGACAACGGAGGCTAGATATTGCACAATGCCAAGCGGGTCTCCAATCGTCCTCTCAAATATGGACGTGTCGCCCTATTTTTGGATTCCTATCTATCGGAATCCCCTCTAGAGGCGCATTTTCTCGTCCTTACCATGGTTCGTTACGGTGTAGTCGCGGGCCTACTGGCCCTTGTCTCGTCCGTTGAGGCAATTCAGAGACACCCCTTGCCAATTAGTGAGCTTGCGAAGCAGGTATGTGAAAATATCCGTGTTTGACTATCTATGCAAATAGATACACCATTCCATCCGCGATTCGTCATCAGTATACCATGTCAAAATACTCAGGAAATTAGGAGACTAACACGTCCAATTGCGGCAGGTCAAAAGTGAAGGCGCGCACGACGGTCTCAGCGCCAGAGAGCTTAACCTCCAGGCCCTTTACCCCGAGTACAACCTCTCGACTCCGATTGACCATTTCCATAACGATTCCTCTTATGAACCGCACTCCAATGGCACGTTTAATTTGCGATACTGGTTCGACGCGCAATACTACAAACCGGGGGGTCCGGTGATTGTGCTCACGGGCGGAGAGACGGATGGAGCTGGTCGCTTGCCCTTCTTGCTCAAAGGCATTGTTTACCAGCTTACGAAAGCGACGGGCGGATTGGGGGTCATCCTCGAGCATAGGTACTATGGAAAGAGTATTCCCACGCCGGACTTCAGCACCGAGAACTTACGCTTCCTTACTACCGACCAAGCCTTGGCTGATACTGCCTACTTTGCCAAGAATGTCAAATTTGCCGGCTTGGAGGACGTGGATCTGAGTCCCGAGAAAACGCCTTGGATTGCCTATGGAGGTAGCTACGCCGGTGCTTTTGTCGCGTTCCTACGCGTCTTGTACCCGGATGTCTACCATGGCGCCATTTCGTCGTCCGGCGTCCCTAAGGCTATTTGGGACTACTGGCAATACTTCGAAGCTGCTGCCGTTTATGGACCGCCAGCATGCGTTGAAACCACGCAGAAGCTTACACATATTATTGACAATATACTTATTGGCAAAAAGGGATCTGACTACGTTGCGCAGCTTAAAGCTGTTTTCGGTCTACCCAATGTAACACATGACGGCGACTTCGCTAGTGCTATCAACGGTGGCATCTATGGACTGCAGAGTCTGAACTGGGACCCCTCGCAGAGCAGTAATAGCTTTTTTGATTACTGCGACAAGGTCTCATCCGATGACGTGCTGTATCCTGGAACAGAGGCGCGTAGAGCATCTGTTGAGGAACTAATCAAGGTTGGTGGCTACGAGGACGAGCTGGAGACTCTTGCAAACCGATTCTTGAATTACATCGGCTACGTAAACCGAACCTCAGTTGCAGGGTGTTCCGGCGACCAGGACGCGTGCTTTACGACGTATGACTCGGAATTCTACTCTCGGGATGATCTTTCCCAAACCTGGCGGCTATGGCAATACCAGGTCTGCACCCAGTAAGTCTCAAGCCACTGATTAACAATGCAATCTCGAGTACTTACCAGATACGCAGATGGGGTTATCTCCAGACCGGAAGCGGCGTTCCTGAGGACCAACTCCCTCTCATCTCGCGCACGATTGACGTAGACTATTCTTCTGTTATCTGTCGAGATGCATTCAATTTGACCAAGCCGGCCGATGTGGAGTACATCAATAGGCTTGGCGGATTCAACATCAGTTATCCCAGACTTGCTTTCATCGACGGCGAGTGGGATCCGTGGAGAGCAGCAGGCGTCCATGCCATTGGTCTAACCGAGCGACCCAACACGCCAAGCGAGCCGTATATCCTAATCGACGTAAGTGTATAATTAATTAACTATTTTTTCCATGTTTCGTACTGACGGATAGGCAATTAGCGGGCTGTCCACCATTGGGACGAGAACGGTCTATTCCCCAACGAGACGACACCGGATCTGCCACCGGCGCCGGTTGCGGACGCGCAGAAGCAAATCGCGACGTTTGTGCAGGGATGGGTGCAAGAATTCACGGGTAAATACTAGCAGCAGGAGCCTGTACTCATACTCGTCAACCGCAAGATGCTGACGGGAGTAGCAGGTGTTGTAACGGAGTCTAGTGAACTATGACATAGCTATCAAATATAATAGCAACGTGAAGTAAACTCGGAATTACGTCGAATTCGAAATCGCCTATTATTTGCATAATTTCACAGCCGTAACTATGCCATGCTCGATTAGCATCCAAAGCCCCTATCCCGCCCAGTTTCGGTATGTTGACCTAATGGCATGTAGTTGATTCAGTGCCATTTGCAGATGGCGTTAGTTGTGACTCAGTATGCCCTTTGTATTATTTTGGATACGGACAGTCGGGATTTTAGACTTCTAATAGGCTTTCATAAATTATCGTATGGTCGTGTTGGAGCTCGGTTATAATCTGGACATTATTGTAATACCTATCAACTTTTGTTCTCTGGAAATGATTAAGATCTTCACATAAACCCGTAAATACGTGAGGCGAGCTTTCCGGAAGCCGAAGGGGGAAACACTATATTCCCGGATCATGCGAGTACTAAGTCCCAATGACCTGATTGATGGGTCGAAGTGAAATGCGCCGCATTAAGGGATAGGGCTACTGTAGCTAAGCATTCGTAATTGAGTAAACGTCCTTACCGGCCTTGGCAAGCAGGGTTTATCGTATCCCTTACTTGAGGTCTTGCAATTATATTACATCACCCTGAAAGACGTATTTGTAATAAACAATGTTTACCTTGGCATCGAGAAACAAAAACTGGAATAATTAGCTTGTTTTGTGCCGCCTTACCTAGACAGACACAGCCCCTCGCCAGCTCAGTTATTGCGGATCTATCAACACGTCAAGGTAAGGCGATGCTAAGGAGCTAGTTCAAGTTGATCAAAACTGTTTATATGCTAAAAATGAAATATGCTAACACTGAACCCGAAGCCCTAACTCTAAGTACCATGCAAACTCTTTCTCAGCCCCCGTATGTTCTCGTTCCTTTGTTTTTTTATGTACATTTATAGAGGTATATACAATGTGTGTCCTCGTTAGTTTCGGCTAGCTTTGTCGCAAATCTTTCAAGCCTGAAAGCTTTCTTCGCAATACCCCATGATCTCTGAAAGTGACCGTGATGCCAAGGGATATCGTGAACGACGACCATAACTCCCAATAAGTGAAACAATATGAAATCCCTAAAGTACCACAAGCTACCTAGGTAGGTACCTGTATATCTCCGATGAAGTGAATGTTGTTTAGGCCAGGGTGATGATTCGTCCGTAAGGAACACCACCACGCTCGTAGACGGCCATGATGTTGTTGTCTCCCCTCACGAAGGTGCCAGGCCAGTACGAGCTCTCCTCGGAGAGATGGAAGGTCTGGGTGGTCCAGGTGAGCTGGCCGTTGTTAAGAGGCGAGGAGAAAATCATCTTGATGTCGGCCTTGTTAGCCCAGTCGATCTGGTCGGCGGGAAGGTCCTCATCAGTCATGAAGACCACGGCGAGGTTGTTTCCAATCTTGGCGATCTGAGGTGCTCCTGCGTTGTGTCCGTTGGGTCGGTAGATGATGGTTCGGCGACCCCAAGTCTGGCCGTCGTCGTACGAAAGCATGGTGGCGAGGTAGAAGTTCGGGCCGTCCTTGACTTCGAAGACAATGACTAGAGCATCCTGACCATTTTCATCCTTAACTGCAACAATTCCTTGCATACCGTCACGGAACTGTTCGTCCGGTCGGTGCAAGTGTAGGTTAACGGGTGTAGACCAAGTGGCTCCACCGTCGGTCGACACGCTGCGGAATGTCTCCTGGTTAGACTGGCTTAGCTCGCCGGAGTACGTCAGCTGGATGTTGCCGTCCTTTCCGAAGCGGAGGAAGGGCTCCCATAATCCGTTAAAGCCGGTTGCGTCAGCGGGCTGCTCCGCGGCCTGGGCCAAGAAAGCCCATGTGCGACCGCCGTCGTCACTCTTGCAGATGGTGATGCGGAAGTAAGTAAGGGCGCCATCGGCGTTCTTGTCGTGGTTGCGGAACGCAGCAAGGATGGTACCGGAGGGAAGCTGAAGAAGGAATCCGTTGTCCAGGTCGCCGGGACTCTGGGCGATGGTGCCGATATCAGTGAATGTAGCGGCGTCGTCGTCGCTCCTGGTGACCCTCAGAGTTCGGATGCCATTCTCGGTGAATGCCGAGACAGCGAGGATGCCACCGTCCGCGAGTCTGAGAAGGCGGGGGTATGTCCCTCCAGGGGCAAGTTGACTCTCCCTGTCGCCAAGGGTGAAGCTGGCACCGATCTCTCCAAAGGCTACAGTGTTGTCTCGGTAGGTAAGGCCGACCTTGTTCCTAATCGACCTCCATCGGAAGGCCTCCCTTAGTTCTCCCCTGGGACCTACTGCCCTTGTTACGTGAAGGGGGTGGATAGGCTTGACAGGCCTTGCTAAACCCAAGGAGATAAAGCTAAGGCAGTGAAGTAATATGAAAATGAGTGACATGTTGGCTACTCGTGGAGCCATTGTGGGTGTAAATATAATATGATTTGTTAGATCGTTGTTGTTGGTCTTAGAGAAACCCATAAAGGAGTTGATCGGAGGGCGAAGGCCTTCTTATATAGAATTATAACAAAGACGTGCTCGTCAGGAGGGTATTGTAGGTGAATGGTAGTTTTTGAACTAGCCTTGGCAAAGGCTCTTACACACGTCTGTTCTGTGCCTTTTTTTGACTGTGCCTCACTCACACCTCACGACACACAGTCATCACATGGCAGGTGAATGGTTATAATTTCGGGAAGGGGTATCGACGGATCTCTTGACCCAAGCATTGGCTTACTTGCAGAACTCCCGGGGGGAGTCATGGGTTTTTGGCCCCATCGTATAATGGTCTGCCACGAATATGGCGGAGACATCTGATTGGTGTGTTATGCGGTAAGGGGCGCCAAGGAGGTAGTGATGCTTCAGCATCACGGTATAGGAAACTAAGTATAAGTTTAACGCCGGCCTATTGTCTAGCCAAGAGTTACCGTGTAACCTGCAGTGATCTATAATACGTATATGATATGAGATTCATGATGCTTTTAGTAGATTTAACCCGGATGCGGTGATTTTACTCGTTGAATAATGGGTCAAGACTGGAACATGCGTTGCTTGTTTCGAGCCTTACTCCAGAGTAACTCAAACATTAATCCGATCTAAGCGACTAAACAGTTAAGGTATAACTAACTTAACCACCTAGTTAGTTAATTCATTCTATCCCCTTAAGGAATGGGATCTGAAGGATCCGAAACATTGACCAAAGGGTGACCTGCCTCGTTAAGATCAACATAGAATTCGATGTATTTGACATTTTACTATGTAGGTAGTTAGTACTATGTGGTTAGTGTTAATTAATCTATTAAGGTTATCTAGCGATTAGTTGGCACTACTAAAAACCACCCCCCCCTCGCCGGGCCGTGCTCGTGGCGCTGCTGACGTTAGACCGACTAGAGAACTAACGGTGAGAGTAAATTCCCATGAATTCCCAGTAATTCCCAGTAATTCCCAGTTGTATTCGTTGTACTTGTTGCACAGCATGCGGAAATCAGAACACTTAGGAACACTTGGGATAAAAACAGCGGGGAGGAACGCGGGAAACAGTGGGTCTTTTTACAAATGACTTGGGTATGGATTTTCAAACCGTTGGGTCCCAATTTACGTTTCTGGAAGAGTTCTTAATTTAGCTCATTCGCACATAACAAGCCAGGGGGGGATGGTGGAAGTGCCGGCGTGGTGCCTTAGGTAGGCTGGTAAGTAAAAACTTGTAATTGTACTACGACCTAATGCGCTATATCCAGGGCTATGAATTATGCGTGGAATCCTCGGGCTCCGATAGCCGACGAGGTATTTGTACATTACCTTCCTAATATACCTTAGGTAAGTAGGTAGGTACCTAATTAATGTAAGGTGCCCAGCTATGTATGATTCTTAACCCATGCGACCCGCCAGGCTGGATCTCTTCGAAACGATCGGCGAAACGGGCGAAATTCGGATCACGGGGCGAACCGGGGGTTAAACGCCAACATTACACGACTTCTTCATTCGCTATACATAACTAGTAGTAAAGTTACGCGTATCTACTCAACAATAGTCTGTATACTATCCGAAACTATTGCATTTATCACTATATCACCATCGCACTGCATTTACATCGTCCTACTCTCACAACAAAAATATATGTCGGTTGCGCCGGGGCGAACTCGTCTTACCGGAGTAGTGCAACCATACTTGTCGGGTTGTGGCAGCTGTGGTTAACAGATGCCAGTAATCTGGATCATGCATCTAAGTCCTGCAGGTCACACTTCAGCGCAAGCTCGTTAGGCTTTTTTTTTTTCTTTCATTTCTTTTTTTCTTCACTTCCCGGAATATCCAAGACGACATGCATCTAGCATCTCTAATCAAGTCATCCATTGAGCTTTGTGGATTCTTATTTGCTGTCGGTCATGGGGTATGCAAAGTCGCGTGGCGACCCCGCGTTGGGGTATGTAATCCGCGAAACCCCCGAAGAGCCTTGTCAGCTTCTTGTTAGTTCGGATGCAAATAACACGCTTTCTTTCCATACTCCAAGTCCACTCTTGAGTCAACGTTTCATGTTAGCGTTACGGCTAGTTCGACAAACACCTCGGGGAGCTTGCGGCTATTCGGTTATTCGCGGTGTGGTTACTGGTCGATGCTTAAAAGCTAGTCCTATTGAGAGCTTGACAAGGCTATGGGGTTACCACTACAGGATCCGGCAATCGGTTATACTTCCGGTTACAGCTGACATGTTCTGCATTAGGTATCCTAACGTCAATGGAAGGCTACGCTCATTTCCTAAAACTGGTCATCTCCAGCTTGCATTGTCCAAATTTCCCTCAAGACAAGGTCAGAAGAGCTAAGCAGTGTAACATAATGCAGGTCACCAAGTCGTCACAATTTTCCAAGGTCTCCGGAACAAAACGGATAGGTTATGGACAATGGAACGTCGAGAATAATGAAGAGTTTCTACGGATGACAAGCTAATAAAGATTAGGTAGGTGAAGTTGGAGGAGTATCCGGGGAGAGGGAGTGTGAAATGGCGCAATTCCCGTGGAGTGACTGCTAAGTGAAGTGCTTTAACGTCTCATAATCTCACGACATGATTCTGGAGGGAGATGTTTGATAATACGTTGCGAGTCACAGGTCCTAGCGTAGACACTTACCCTTTTCCTTGATACCTTCGCATTTGAAGGTTACAGCCATATAGAGAGGCCCAATAAGCATGAGATATGAGAATAAAACTATGATGTAGGCCAAGGAGGGTCGGGACGTATACATTAACGTTTGTAGAGCAACCAATATTGTTTAACTCCTCATTCCTAGTGTGAACATCAACCCAGATGCTAAATCAAGAATAAGTGGTATGGTCATGGCACAGGCACCTGAGAACGAGGCTTTGACTTGACCTAAGCATGACCGCCTCGAAATAACAATGAATATACCATAGTTATACTATAGAAGGATGATAGGCAGTCATGTTGGTCACATGAGATCAGCACAAAGAAATGATCTCGTTTATTCCTTTGGGAGTTGGTCTAGTGATTATCTTTATAAGATCGTTGGCACTTAAAAGAAACTAAGTATTATCTTTTCCCCACATGAATTGATTGATAAAGGTCTAAGATGGTTTAAGATGGGGTATGCGAGCTTATTCGGTGGGTCTTCGTCCGATCTCTACGTCACTAAGCACTCTTTATCGTTTACCTACCTACCTATATATAGAGCTGCGCATAGCCTCAACTACTTGGCAAATCTGGGCAGCCTAAATAGCCGGTGTGACTAGTTTTGGGATCATTATGTAAAATAGAATACGCTTACCTTATTGAACAATAAAGCATGTGGCCCTACTGAGCGTCGAGGTATAAAGGTTGATATGCCTACCTACCTAGGTTTAAAAAAGCCTTTCAATTTGGATTTGGAACAAATGGATGATGATGAATTATTCCGAACGACGTTATTGAGCGTAACTGAGGATGAGGGTTGACGGTCAACATATCAAAAAGAATAGATCTCCGTTGTTAGGTATAACCCAAATTATTCCAACTCCAGCTGGTCTTATAATGCTAAAATATCTTATTACTTGACCTGGCTGTGATATCATCGGATTTCAATATAGCCACTGGAGATATAATGTCTAAGCTTGTCGAATTATGGATTCAAAATGCCTGAATTATCATTCTGATAAAATTCAAAGATATGGTTCCTCAAGCAGTGTTGAGGTCACTTGAGCTAATGGCAGAACGTAAAATGAGAGAACGATATTGCAATTGCCCGCACAGTAACATCCCGCTTCTTCCTATCTTCATATAGTTGCCCTTTGCCACAGGGCCTGCATCGTGATTATCCAGTTAGCAATAACCCTGGAACCTCGCCAGTCAACTTATTTACTAACATTGTTCTAGCTTTCGTTTCATTTATCAGTGTTCTAAGCTCATTCTTGGACTATCTAAAATAAAACAAGTGCTTCGATATCCTTTAGTATTGTTCCTGGCGTTGGTCACGAAACTCATCATCTTTTGCGGCGGACTTGATACATGTACCTAGCATCTGCGTTATGCATATGAATTATTTTGTATGATATATCCCAACTTACGTCTAAGGTTTCGTCTGTCAATGTGCCTGACAGCTGTACTACACATATTTAATCATACGGAGGTGGAGTTACGGAGTTTTGTTGAGTATTGTTTAGGTATGTTGCAGTTGTCCACAGCTCAATTCTAAGAAATGCACAGTGCATCAATGACTTGGACAGTCAGATAAATTATTTGGATGGTAACTGCCTGTTTGTTTAATTGTTTCCATACACACCTGTATGTAGGTATCTAGGTACCTTAGTGCGCGGGGGGGGTGTTTGAAAATGTTTACAGCAATAATATCAATTTATTGAAATGGATTCACATGAGTATATAAATAAAACGATTATTTATTAAATAGTTTTTATATTAAATATAAATTTATATGTATAATATGTTTATAACTTGAAATAATTTTAATTTAAAATAATTTCGAAAATGTAATACGTTTTTTAAAAAAAATATATTTACGTTATAATATATATATAATATAAATAAATATAAAAAAAAAAAAAACTTAAAAATTACGAGATAAATAAAGTTCGAACGTATGACTTTTTATTAAAAAAAAATAATTTTTTAAAAAATTTAACGTATTTATTAATTAATTTAATAAATAGTTAATTTGTTAAATTAATTATTTAATAATATTAATTATATAAAAATTTAAAATTAACATATATAATTTTTACTTTATAAATATAATATTTTTTAAATAAAGTTAAATTTAAAATAATAATTATTTAAAAATAATTTTTATTTTAATATATTTATATATATAAAATTAAATTAAAAATTCGAAAAAATATTATAAAAATAAAACTATTACGTAATAAAATAAATTTATTTTTTAATATTTTTTTACGTTTAATTTAATTGCAGTAATAATTTTTAAAAATTAAAATAAATTTATTTTTTAATATTTTTATATAAGAATTTTTAACGTTAACATTATTGCTGTAAGCATTTTCAAATACCCCCCCCGCGCGCTAAGGTAGGTCCAAAGGACATTAGGTACCTATGTATGTACTTGAGGTACCTTAGGTACCTTAGGTGGACAAAGTGCACCAAAAAACAACCTCGAAGCAAACAACTCACTTCACAATAAATATGTGGGGACCGGTAGCCAAATATTTCCAACAATCCCGTTGTTATTACTCTTAACCTTTGTCACGCATGGTCCACTTACCTTTCAACTTCTGCGATAAGTATAAAGGCAGGCCCATTCAGACCTAACGATTTCTTTATCGCAACTTTTCTTTTTCAACAACCTCGCCTTTCAATCTCCCCCAAATCACAATATAACCTCACCAACATCACCAACTCAGAAGTTTTCCTTCTCAAGCCTCTCAGGATCCCAGCGTAAGATTCCTTCCTCGGATCAAATATCTACCTACTCTAACCTCGCGAACCAGATTGCAAAATGTCGATGACCTTGACAGCCGTAGACCTCAAAGAGGTGAAGAAACTTCCCTATGCCAAACTCAATACCGAACCTGTCGATGAAGTAATTACGTACGAGTCTTTCCACATCGCCGAAAATATAGAAGACATTCAAATGTACAACAAAGGTGGACATCATCCAGTTCATCTTGGCGATTATATCAATGGCCGTTTTCAAGTTGTGCACAAGCTCGGCAGTGGCGGCTTTGGCATAGTTTGGCTCTGTCGGGACACCTTACTCGGCAAATGGAGGGCAGTCAAAATCATGACCGCCAATGAGTCAGCTAAGCGTACCGAAGAAGAAATAATCGACTACCTGCAAGAGAAATATTCCCCAGAAGAGCTCGAGAAAAACCACATAATCCTTCCATTAGAGCGTTTTCGCTTCGAGGGCCCTAACGGCGAACATTCTTGCTTTGTCATGCCCGTCCTCGGTTGGACCGTTTCGAGCTGGCGTTTGACACAGACCGATTACGAAGACCAGACCAGGATCGATACGAGAAATATATGCGGTCAAATCGTCGAGGCCATGCATTTTCTCCACCGGAACAATATATGTCATGGCGACTTTAGACCAGGCAATATCCTCATGAAAATCGAAGGCATTGATGACCTCAGTGTTGATCAACTTCTAGATATTATCGGACAGCCACAATGCATGGATATTACGATAGTTTCAGGCCAGTCTCCAATCAAGAGGGCCCCCGATTATTGCGTAATGCCCCCCGACGAGTTGTGGTGCAAGAAATTGTCAACAATGTCTATCGCAATCATTGATTTCGGTGAATCCTTTTTCATCGGGAACCCCCCTAAGTCGACGGGTATCCCAACTCTCTATGCCGCACCAGAAGTTATTTTCAAACATACCGGGACTCTAGGATTTCATAGCGACTTATGGTCGTTGGCGTGCACCCTCTTCGAGGTTCGGACAAACTCCCCGTTATTCGTGGGCCTCTTCGGTGATAGTCTACACAATGTCATCAAAAAAATCGAATCATACTTAGGACCATTACCCCAACCGTACCAATCGGCATACATGGAAACACGTCGTGGTATGTCGCAATCACCAGAATCGGACCTTGGTGGCCCTGCATCCCAAAGAACAACGCGATCAAGAAAATCACGATCGAGCAAATCAGATTCGGATAATTCAAAGAAGTCAAGTACCGGCTCCACTGAGGAACCCGAATATTTAGATGCATTTGAAGCGGCACTGGGACGAGAGAGAAAAAGATACCGAAGGAGAACGTCAGGCGGAACATCAGAGGCCATTAAATATCGATATCCCAGGGAAGATGTGCTAGGTCTGGCCGGGATTCTGAGAGATATCATGAAATATGATCCGGCCGAACGTATCAATATCGAAGCGGTCATGTCACACGTCTGGATCAGTGGCGAGAGAAAGGGCACCATTGAAAAGAATTCACCGGTTGAAAAGGATTCAGAAACTGGCAGTATATCAACCCGCACAGCTATGATAATATCATCAGCCGTGGCTGTTGGTGTTATTGGTGTGCTATTCTTGGTCCGAAGGCTTAGTAAAAGTGGACTCCGCTAGGTCAGGGGCTTGGGCAGAATTGAATGATATGAGGGTCCTGCACATTGCAAGTATCTACCATCCCAAATATTTTACGGGAGACATTGGACTAATTGATATTACGCTACATGGACTGAACGGGCTATTACAAAGCTCTGGTAGATACGCACGCACAACTAAAACAGTTGAAAAGTTGAAAATTGAAAATAGGTAAGACTCAAACCAGCTCATATTTATACGTGTCACTCTCGCAAGTACCAATAAACATCTACCTAATGCTCTCCTTTCCCCAATTTTCCCGTTTCCCCATCATCGGGGATGCCATTATCCTCTGGTCGTTTAAAGAATCCTTTGCTATCAGCGCCGAGGATAGCAGTCCAAAAGATCTCGGCCATCATCAGATAACCCCTATCCAACGGGTGGGTGCCGTCGGGTGATATGTCGCTGGACAGTGGTCGACCTCGAAGCCCCTGGCCGTAATGCATCTCAGCCAGCACGACGGGTTTGCTTTCGCTTTCGAGAATCGATGCGACACCCCGTATCTGAGAGTTGGCATCCATGATACAAGACTCGACGTGAGGAACAGTGTTCGTTAGGAGCGTCGACATGATCACTGTAGCATTAGGAGATGCCATTAGTAGGTAATCGATGAAGTCTTTCATGCGCACGCCGAAATTTGCTGTGTCCCAGTGCTGGAGACAATCATTTGATCCGAGGTGCACAATGAAAAGATTGGGGAGAGTTTGAGGAACGATGTGCGTAGCGTATTGGTGGATTTGGTCGATACGATTTCCTGAATATGCTTCGAGCTCGTTATCTTTGAAGTCTCCAACCCGTTGGGATCCTACCAGGTTAACAGCATTGCCTGATAAGACGAACTTGTCACGAATAGGCTTTCGAAACCCAAGGTTTCCAGTTGACATGTAGCCTCGCGTAATAGAAGCGCCCAAGAACATAACCCGGAAGGGCATGCCGCCGGCTAATGGCGATGGTGTTGACGAGGTTTGACCTTGGGTGGATGCTGCGCCATTGACACAGCGACACTGTTGTCCGGGTTGCGCGACACGATGAGAATCCAGAGCTATTACTATTAGGATCATCTTTCTAAGTGAGGTCCATGGGGATATACATACGCTCGAGTCCAGTTGCCTGCGATAAGGACAAGTATCCGGCAAGAAGCCTTGCCCATAGCTTGAAATGCATTGTCGGGTGGTTTTGGATCTTGTCTGCTGGATGCCACTTCTGCTTTCTGTGTCTTTGCACCGTTGTTCGGGCTTCGGATTTATAGAGATATTGTGAGAATTAATTAGAAGCTTAGAGGCGAGACTTCATCGACCTGCAGATCGCAAAAAGACTTGAAGATGCAGGTGGTAACTATTTTCACATTTTTGCTGTGATTTTGAATTTAGCAACCACTCAATCGCATCACTAAGGTAGACAAGCCCACCCATTCACTGAAACCCTAGTGCAGCATACCATCATTAACGCAAGTTTCCAAGTTACCCTAAAGAAGTGATACGACCGGACTTAAATTCTAGTAGCCAATGCACTCTGGAGGGTTGATAAACAGTGCTTGTCATGTGTTGCGAGGAGAGCATGAGGTAGGTAGAGAAGCTATTCCATTATGGGGTAAAGATCTAACATCTAAACAATATTTGTTAATACAAATGTATTTTTATTTTATTCCGTGTATCTTCACGATGTCTAGTCCTTTTCGTTCCTAACTTCTAGAGTTTCCACGGCGACCTCCTCGTCACTGGCCAACTTGACACTACCAGCATGGAACACTTTCACATCTCCGAAGATTTCGTCAATCTCTTCCAACGATTTTCCTAAAAAGTGTCAGCTGTCAGAGGTTCTTTTCACTACTGAAGATAGATATATACCTTTTGTCTCGGGATATGCAAACGCAAACACCAAGGCGCAAAGTGCATTCGTAAGAATAAACAGGATCTATCGTTACGTTAGTAATAGTAGTCACCCCTTAGGGAATTATGGTAGAGGTACGTAGTATTTCCATCCGACTGCTGCGAGCGCAATTGGCGAGCATTGTGTGATAACTAGACTGATAGAGTAGTGAATAACCTGAACCAAAGCGTTTGCCTTAGCTCGAAGCTCCGTAGTGAAAACCTCGGGACTGTAAGAGAGCTTGTTAGCACGGACAACTACCTAAGTTAAAATATTATTCAAGAGCAAGACTTACGGAATGATCCAAGTCATTGGACCGAGCAGAGCCGAATAGTTGGCCGAAACAGCGAAGATGCAAGCAATGAGACCCTTTTGCGCCGAAGCATTTGTGGGTAGACCGGGGCGTGCTGGGTAGACTGCGGCCAGAATAGTAATTATCAGATAGCAAAGGGAGAGGAGGGCAGAGCTCGTGATCAATATCTTCTTCCGGCCAATTCGATCGACGAAGAAGAGAGATGCAAGACAAGCCACGGGCGCGACAGTTCCATAAAGGCCGCTAACGAGAAGCTGTTCGTTCTGATCAAACTGGAGACTCGCATATATGGCTGTTTGATAATATTGGACGAAGGATATACCCGAGAGCATAGCAGCTGCCCATACGAATGACCCGACGAACAGGCGTTTTCGGAATGCCGGAGTCTTCAAAAGATCCGCCCATGTTAGGCGACCTTGAGCCTTTCTCTCCTCTTCGATATTCACTTGGATAATGGTAAACTCGGTGTCAATCCATGTATCGTTGGACCCGTCGTAGTGGTAGTTGCGGAAAGCTTGCTTTGCTTCTTCGTGGCGGCCCTTCAAGCACAACCATCTTGGGGATTCGCTGATGAATAAAACTCCGATGCCAAGTAGGATGGCCGGGACACCTTGAATAGCAAAGCCCAATCTCCATTGGTTGGGATTGTTCCATTTACCTTCGCCTACTCCGGTCCATAATGCAACGAAAAATCCCCAAGCGACCACTTTATTGCCGTCAGTATAATACTTTCTTCTAGGAATCCAATGTCTTACTCATCTGGTTAGCCGCTGTGATCTTCGCGCGTTCGTGTGTCTGTCGATCAATAAGTCAGTGCGCTCATAGGACATTCCCTGCGGTGTAAGGTACCTTTGCAATCTCGGCACCGAAAACAGGGGCAACACCAGTAACTGTTCCAACGGCGAAACCAACTAATAGGCGTCCCATAATAACTGTATATCAAGACTGTTAGAATTGCTCTATATCTATTCCGCTTTCCTGTACTCACGCATCGCGACGTGGGCAGCTCCGGCCATGAGCGCCGAACCTATCGCACCCCAGATACATCCGAACGCTATGGCCCTGCGTCGACCAAACCTGTCGCTAGTATAACCAACCGAAGCACTCCCCAGCCACGCTGTAGTAATAATTAGTATAAGAGAACCATGAAAGGTACCAGTACAAATTACCTCCAGCTTGGTAAACCGAAACGATTGCTCCACGAGTGGCAGCATCAGGCTGGCCAAAGTAAACCAGGAAGGATCTCAGAGCCAAACTCGGCGTAATGATTCCCGAGTCACTTGGATTCTGTTAGTATTGGGTGGAGCAGGCTTTCATCACGAACACATTACTCACTAGCCATAGAGAAATCCACCTATTCCAAGGAATAGTGAGGTTAAGAAGGGCTTACTTAGTAGCGTCTGATTCTTCATGGCTACTCGGAAACAAGATAGGGAATATTGAATGTGCACTGAGGCCCTTCAGTCAGATTAGAGGACTCGCATGGGTTTAAGTATCGCCGCATTAACTCGACAAGAGGATGTCTAGACTTTAAAGGAATCCGGGGTTAGTATCCGACTACTTGGTTCATGGTATACGGGGATGGGTCCCGCCAAGGGCCCAGGGGCGGGGTATACGAATCAAGTTGTGCTCCGACATAGACTAATACCCCTATTACGGTGCAGACCACGAGCTTTGAGCCTCTAGCCGAGCCGTATCTCGTTTCGGGTTGCCTCCCGAGTCATTTATTCTAAGATTATAGGTACCTAGGTAGGTAGACAACTAATATCAATAAAACTATTGGTATTGATAGAGAGTCTATATGAGAGAATTCATCTTATAGGTTTCCTGCTCTCTTAAACATTAACTCTCGTCTATTCTGTCTATTACATCACATTATAAATTCACACCGACTAAATACTCACGAGTCTCTTCCGTGACGCGTGCCTATCAAACTGGCCATATTACTAAACCAAATCGAGCTCTCGTTAGCGAGGGTCTGGTCCTCATCTACGTGCTACTCCGCAAAACACATGGGCGTCAAATTTGGGGGGAATATCCACATGGGGCTTCCCCGCCAAGGTCGGCAGTTTGAATAGAGACAACTAGCGCAGAAGGATTCTCGGTAACTCATGTTGGTATTCCTGCGAGGGGTATCATTTTGCAGATCAACTTATTTCTTCTTATGCCGGAGGCTGCACGTTGGAAAGTCATGATTACTTCGTGAGTGTCAACGCCAAAATGTTCGCAACAATTCTTGCTAGTATAGGCTTCGCTGTGTCGCTTTCTTATCTAAGCCTGATATTCCCAAGGGTAAGCAGCTTATCACAAAAAGATTCAGGGGATCACTTAGCTAACATAATTCGAAAAGTTACTACAAGAATGGAAAATCTATGCGCATCGCAAAGAGCTTCCGCCAGGTCCAAAAGCTATCAAATCTGGCATTCGAAAACCATGGCTTTGGTTTCGGGAACTGAATCAAGAATATGGCGATGTGGTCTACATTCAGATGGGCCCAACGCCGACCATCATCCTAGGCTCAGCTCAAGCGGCATGGGACCTATTGGAGAAACGGGGAGCAAAGTACTCATCCCGACCCCGGTTCATCATGGGCGGTGAGCTCCTCTCAGGGGGAATGCGAGGTCTCATGGCACCGTATGGATCTTTCTGGAGGCGATGGCGGAAGCTATTACATAGCGGATTTATGAATCGTCAAAGCTTAACTTATCGGCCTATCCAGAGCTTAGAGTCTAAAGTTCTCATGTACGACTTACTCCATACTCCTGAAGCATTCCGAAAACACCTCGAGCGTTATGCTGCTTCAGTTATTGTTACGGTTACGTACGGACGAAGAGTCGAAGATGTTGATACTGATATTGTCGTTCGACGTAACGGTGAGTCCATGGACCGCCTGACACAAGTGAAGTAAGTTATCTCCTAGCCCTTAACTGCGTGCCAAGTCTTACACTTCCCTTAACAGTATTCCTGGTAAATTTAAGGTTGAGCGGTACCCAGCTCTTAAGTATATACCTAGTATTTTCGCACCATGGAAGGCCCAGGTCCTGAAGCAAAGAGAAAAAGACATCCAGCTCTACACGGAACTCATGGACGAGGTTAAGGAGAGAAATTCAAAAGGTGCCCTACCTACGTGCTTTGCGAAGCATCTGTTAGAGGAACAAGAGAACCTTGGAATGTCGGATCTAGAAGTTGCGTACGCTGCAGGCTCTCCATTTGGGGCCGGAGTAGAAACAGTAAGTACATCGTCTTGCTCTTAATACCATACATGGCACCATACTCATGGAATATGGTCTAGTCTGCTGGCTCGATTGCTAGCTTCCTCCTTGCCTGTGTAAAGTTCGGTCCTCAGTTCATTCCTAGGGCACAAGAGGAACTGGACAGGGTAGTTGGAAGTGATAGGCTCCCTACGTTCGAAGACTTACCCCAGTTACCATACGTTAGAGCAGTTGCTTCCGAGACGCTACGATGGAGACCTGTAGCTGTGCTAGGAGGTACACCTCATGCTAGTACCGCTGATGATGTGTATAAGGGAATGTTCATTCCCAAAGGAAGTACAATTATCGCACCCCTGTGGAGTAGTAAGTGTGCCGAGGATTGTATTATATCTCATCACATCAATACTGAAACTAGTTTCTTAGTCCACCTAAACGAATCCGATTTCCCCGAACCAAACGAATTTCGACCAGAACGCTTTACGGAAGAGCGTGACTACCCCGGCACGCTTGGTCACAGTGCATTCGGTTGGGGAAGACGAATCTGTCCCGGAATGCACTTAGGGTCGGCATCTGTGGAACTCAATATCGCGCGAATTCTATGGGCTTTCACGGTTGGTCCCGCAAAAGATGCAAGCGGAAACGACATTGATGTGGACATGTAGGTAATGCCCATCACGTTACGTTTATCACATATTAACAACCTTTCAGATTCGCCTATTCAGACGGTTTCAACTCAAGTCCACTACCTTTTCCATGTTCGATAAAACCACGATCCCAAAATCATGCAAGTGTTATTGAGCGAGAGTTCCACGGTGCCACAGAGTCCCTTAAAACGTATACTCCGGTTGGCAACAAAATATCTTAACAAGACGTGGGTCATCACCCACTTCCTGACATGATTAGGGGGGACACAAGATATAAATATAACTGGCTACAATAGCTTACTCTTAGACGAGACGGGCCGTACCTATCTCCTCAGCATGGTTTTGAATGATTGGGGAAGCGTAAATGGTAATATTCTAAACCCAGAGACTGTGGAGTAACTAGACCAATCGAAATTCATATTCATTATTCTAGGTAGGTTTTATAGAATATTAATAGAATATGATAAGAATAAGTCTCTCGCTCTACTCGTGCCCTATAATGACACACTTATTATTGACATTTGAATTATACAGTAAGAAATATTTGCGGTATTCATACAGGCTCAATAAGAATTACATTCAGGTAATATTTATAAGGCTATAGTACAATGTAGATAATATTAAGTCTGACGATATATTAACATACTCATACTTGGACACATTCATCTTATTTAACCACGTATAGCATGAACATACACATATAGATTTTGAGGGTAAATACATTATGAGTAAGATTATACTCATACCCACAGCTACGGTTAATCGGCGGACAGGGATCTGCAAAATGTGTTTGAGAGTGAAGTTATTGAAGCCCTAGGGCGGTCTTGTGGCTCAATAAAACGATCCATCATTTAGTACCGGCTAACTCCAAGGCTGGTCATTGGCCCTTTGCTTACGCAAAGTCGCAAAGTTGCATATGAGAATGTGACCTCCGATCTCCATTAGGTCAAGCTTGAGTTTCTGCATCATGTCACCCAATTAATAAACTAAAACGGAGTTAAGCTCTCAAGAGGCTTATCATAGCAGCCATGTTTATATTAATCTGCAAAACCATGTCCTAACGGAACTATTACTTAGTTACAACTATATAGTTAGGGATCATGTATGTCTAGGTACTTACATCCATTTATTTGGGAAAATACTCCTAGTTCCAATGAAGCCTTGGAAACGCCAAAATATTGATTTCTACGGCGATATGACCCCCATCTTTTAACAACGTAGCAAAGAGCGGGAGGGCCGCTCATTGCCAAGCTTTCTCCATTCCAGAACGAGACGCGATTGCTTTTTTGCTGGGACGACCCGAGCTTTCACAAGCTTTATGTAGGATTTTGGCTTGGCTACCCTTGTTCGACCCAAAACTCAGCTTCGCCAGATTTGGACTTGATAATTACTTCTGCTGACACCACAAAGAGGAATTCGACAAATCATATTCTAACAGAAGCCTTCTAGAAATTCTATATCCTATCTTACGTAAGAGAGTTGATCGGCAAATCGACCAGGGGTTCCACAAACCTCACCTTCACTCGTCCATTACCCCTGAGGGTTTGGAGGGTTCCCTCATATGTTTTTTTCGTTTTTCTTTTCGACCCCTCGGGCACTCGATATTGTTTCGAACTATCTAACTGACTACCCTCAACAATCTTTTCTTTAGTTTGGTCCATCGAAGACATCTTGAAGATACAGCGTATTAGCGCCTTATATCTAACCTCAACTTTATACCAGCTGAGTCTAGAGCTTGGACCTCGGCGGGTCGGTTTCCATTCCCATTTAAGATAGGTTTTCGCCATTGCTGGCGACAGCAATCGGTTGCGTCCCTCAAGGTGGGAGCAACGCATACAATATGCGCTTCATTACGAGCCTGCTCATTATTGCGTGCGCTGCCCCACCTACAAGAGCACGGGATGACTCTCGTCCCAAAGAAAGTGAGAATATTTTCATTATATTCATGTTGTGGAGTAGTACCCGGGCTTCCTAGTTCGCCCAGAGATTTCATTATAGTTACTATCTTCCCACTATCCGTGAACTGTATATATAATACCCTCGTCCAAACCACCTGGTAGTTAGTTCGTTAACATGAATTGGAATAGATGTCATCCTCGCAGACTGTACTGGGTCGCAGAACCCAAGTCAGCTATCGTCTGAAGTCGCATACTTTAATTACTCCCCGAATGAGAAGCCCGGTGGCATCGCGCCCGTAACTGACGGGCAACACCGCGATTGGGCGGATAACACAACATCCGCATACTTCGCCGACACTGGGACGACCTTCAAAGCTGTACTGGGAAAGCGTGGCAACGCAGGCGATTACGCAGGGACGGGAAACAACGGTTACGTGAACTTCACGTGTTGGCAAATGGACTCAAACTACTTATATAGCCACGATGACAAGAACTGTTTTGTGGCATATGAGTGTAATCATATGGGTGAGTTTTGTCTCTGATTTGAGATGACCCTTAATGTTGATAACTCCGCTTTCCTTTTCCGAGTAATATCTTCACCGGAATAAAGCGTACGAGTCAATACAACATGTTCAGACATACACCATCCTATTCTTTTCAATGTTATACTTAGCTAACCCTCATCATTAGCATCGCCCGTCCCTATCCCAGCAGCCTCACCTCCTGCAGCTACCATGTCATCGTCGTCTACAGCGACATCGACCCCAGTAGCCGATTCAGGTCTATCAGTGGGGGCTATAGTCGGCATTAGTATCGGATCAGTCGCCGGCGCAATACTTATAGCTGCCGTAGCTGCTTTCTTAATATATCGGCGTTTGCGTTCAAAAAAGCAAGCCCAGGCTGCCACCAGCCCCCAAGATCCGAGATTAGAGGCTGGAGGATCTGGAACACCAAAGGAGCCGCCCCTAGCGAATACGATATGGCAGGGGCCAGGAGTGAGGGAATTAGAGACGCCGCAAGTTTATCATGAGCTACATCACGAAAATCGCCCTGTTGAGATTCAGAGTACTCTTATACGAGGCGAACTAGATGGATCTACATCGAGAGTAGAGCTTCATAATCATGACTTACCACCCCGATATGAATTCGGAAATCCAATATCTCCTGGGGCCTACGGAAATCAGAAGGGCCCGGTTTATCACGTTAACCGTATCGAGGAATAGGGACATTCCCAGTGGGATGTGCGAGAAGCGATTACCTCCAGGTAATAGGCACGGCAGTACTAATATAAAAGGAACACGGGCCTCCTGCAAGCAGGGGATTAGATTGAGAGAAGGGGACACAACCAGACGCGCACGTCTATCAGCTGTCTTCATCAAATACCACGGCAACGAGCTATGAAATGTACATAGGAACGATTTCACGAGAATTGAATCGAGAAAGCTCTCCCAACAAGCCCTAGTGTTACCGCCATCTCTGTTCATATGACCGCGTGACCCTTAGATAATATTCGCTAAATCTGACTCTATCATGATAATAGCTGAATTGTTGCACCGCATTGCAGCTTACCTGCGCTTACAGAAGTAGTCACGCCGTCATGTACGTGCTGGAAGCGAGTTACTACATACTCATATACGAGCTTAGGTGCCTATTTTTACTTGAAGTGTCCTCTTTGGCCTCTGAAATCTGGTTGTAGCGGTGCATACCATCAGCTACAGGCGATGCAAGTAGCCGGAAAGAGGGAATGGGGTCCAGGTCCGACTGGTATTTCTATTTCCCCAGGTATAACAAGACCAGTGTTTCCTTTATCGATGCGCGTACGGTGCAGAATGGGTTTCCAATAATAATGACAAAGCTTTTACTAGATGGAACTGCCAAGGCCGTGACGGTTGTAACCTATGATGGGAACGTAGCATAAGCCAAGAGCTTCAAGCTGCTGAAGACTTCAAGGGGTAAGGGGCATGACAGGGTGATGATTACCGGTAGTTTAGGACATTTTGGGACAGAGAGCAAAAGAGTGCTGTGCCCATAGTCAAGCAGCGAAGTCGCTCAAGATAAACCATAAGACCGAAATAAGAAGAAGCGATTCAAAGTATACCTGTGAAGCTAGATCGACATCTTCACTGTTGGGAAAAGCTTATATAGAAACTCATATAAGAGACTCGAAAACAAGGCAAAGTCACTGGCAGAACATCTCTCAAAGGATCACTTATATTCAGTCTCAAGAGTACCCAAAGCTTATGAAGACGGATTGACCCTCGGAGTCCTTTCAGAAAGATTTCATGATCAAAACTCTAGGCCTCTAGCATCGCTTAGGCGAGTATGGATAAGTCAAACTGAAGATGAAAACGTGATAAGTCGTTGAGGATATGACACGGATACTTTGATACTCGACTTACCTTGACATCTCATTTCAGTTCTTCTGAGATCAAAACCCAAAAACCGTCTGAAGTTAGTAACTAGTTATGTCCTAACTAACGATACGTGACGAGAGATGAGTAAAGTATAAAAGTCGAGGGATGTAGAGTAGTAGTATATTAAAAGTAATTCATATTCGTATTAGTAATATATAGTCTCTGATTCTTACCATATAAACTTAAAAGCGCTTTAAAGTGAAGATATTTTATAGAAATGTAGCTCTGACGTCAGCGAATATCAAGGCAAAAGTAAAGGAAGTCGGACCCCGCCCCCACCCCCACTAAAACCTACGGTGCGTCGGTGGCACTAGATACGGCGGGAAGTACCTAACTTAACATAACAGGTAGTAGCAGCCTCAGGCATCCAAAGGTACCTCCTAAAGGATATTTTCCCTTGTTCCAGGACCAACAAACGCTATTGTTCGGATTTTTCCTTTGTACCTGTGAAAGGGCAAAAATTTGTTAGCCCCACTAGATAGTCCCACCACGCCCCACAGCGAAGGCTGAAAGCACAAGTAATTTGTACTGATTAATTTGTACTGATCTAAGGGACTTTTATGGCCCCCACCACAAAACATTCCTCCCACTTGTTTCTAATCTCCAAGCAGGAACCACAAAGGTTACCCAGGACACATCTTTTTTTTTTTTTTCTTATTTTCATTTTTCACCCCCTTGATAAAATAAAAAGGACCTGTTTACTTATTCGGGTCTATTTAGTTGGTCACATTCGGTCGTGATCATACCCGACGACCTGTGGCCGTTATCAAGAAATTAGAAAAAAAAAAAAAAAAAATAAGAAATAAGCCTAAGCGGGGTAGATTTTCTTCTATCAATCATCAACATTTTGCATCAGCATCAGCATCCAGCATCGGCATTAGCATCTCCTTTCTACGGTTCAGCGATAGATTAAAAAAAGGAGTAGATCAACGATCCGATAGCCAAAATGGTTTCCGCATCAAAGGAGAAGCGACTCGCTAAGAAGGCCGCCGATGGCAAAGGTGAGAAGAAGACTCTCGTCTCTAGATCCAAGGCTGGCTCAAAGGCTGCATCTAAGAGTACTAGCGCTGCTGGCTCTGTTGCTGGAGATGACCCTCCTGATCTTGACGATGTCCCCGCGACCGACGATGCCAAGATGGAGAAGGTCAAGGCACTTTCTAACCAAAAGGATAAGCATGGTCTCTCTGACCGCATTACCACTGGTGTCTTATCATCCGTTTCAACCAGCAGGGACGTAAAGATTATCAGTGCCAGTTTAACCTTCCACGGTCGTGTCCTCCTAAACGAAACCGACCTCGAATTATCATTCGGCCGCCGATACGGATTGCTGGGTGAGAACGGTTGCGGAAAGAGTACCCTTCTTAAAGCTATTGCTGCGCGAGAATACCCTATACCCGATCATGTTGATATCTACCTTCTTAACGAAGGTGCACCTCCCTCCGACTTGGGTGCCTTAGAATGGGTCCTCAAGGAGGCTGAGAAGGAGATGGACCGTCTAGACAGGCTGGCAGAACAGCTGCTAGAGGATGAAGGTCCCGACAGCCCTGTGCTGATGGATATCTACGAGGTATGCACACTCCCTATATAACTGCATTGATTCATACTAATAGGCGCAATAGCACATGGACAAGATGGATCCCTCCACATTCGCTACCCGTGCCTCCCTTATCCTGACGGGTCTTGGTTTCAACAAGGAGACCATTCACAAGAAGACGAAGGACATGTCTGGTGGTTGGCGTATGCGTGTTGCCCTCGCTAAGGCGCTCTTCGTTAAGCCTACCCTCCTACTCCTCGACGACCCTACCGCGCATTTGGATCTCGAAGCTTGCGTGTGGCTCGAAGAATATCTGAAGAAGTGGGAACGTACACTTGTTCTCGTCTCTCACTCCCAGGATTTCCTGAACGGAGTGTGTACCACTATGATCGATATGCGAAAGCAACAGCTCATGTACTACGGTGGTAACTTCGACTCTTATGTCAAGACTCGCAAGGAACAAGAGACCAACCAGATGACGGCCTACAAGAAGCAGCAGGAAGAAATCAAGCACATCAAGGAGTTCATTGCCAGCGCAGGTACCTATGCCAACTTGGTGCGACAGGCCAAGTCCCGACAGAAGATTCTCGACAAGATGATTGCAGATGGTCTTATCGAGGAAGTCAAGGAGGAGAGGGAATTCAAATTCAGATTCACTGATGTTGACAAGCTACCTCCCCCTGTCTTGTCGTTTGACGATGTTACATTTTCGTACTCTGGCGAGGCAAAGGACGACCTTTACCGCAACATCGATCTCGGTTTCGACATGGACTCCCGAACGGCCCTCGTCGGTCCCAACGGTGTTGGAAAGAGTACGCTATTGCGTCTAATGACCGGAAAGATCTCTCCCACCTCTGGATCCGTCCGCCGCCACACGCATCTGAAGCTCGGCTTGTACTCCCAGCACAGCGCTGAGCAACTTGATCTGACCAAGAGCGCTCTGGACTTTGTCCGCGACAAGTACCGAGAGAAGTCTCAAGACTACCAATACTGGCGACAAACCCTCGGCAGATATGGAGTCTCGGGTCCCGTGCAAACCGCGCTGATGGGCACACTATCCGAAGGTCAGAAGAGCCGAATCGTCTTTGCTTTACTTGCTATTGATTCGCCAAACATGCTTCTTCTTGACGAACCCACAAACGGTTTAGATATCCCTACCATTGATGCCTTAGCAGACGCCATCGACGCATATAGTGGTGGTGTCATTGTCGTCTCTCACGACTTTAGGTAAGAAATACCCTCAATTACAATACTTTATGAACTATTACTAATCCGTATAATAGATTGCTCGACAAGATTGCGAAGCAAATCTTGGTGTGTGAGAACCGGACAATCAAGCCATGGGACGGTTCGATAGGAGAGTACAAGAACTACCTGCGCAAGAAGATGTTGGCTGCCGGTGCAGTTTAAGATCTATCATTTTTTCACGATTCCCATCAAGGGTTGGTTATGCAGAGATGCTCTTTACTACGAATAATGGCCGTACTACAGGGTGGTGCGGAAATAGAGAGTGCATACGTACATACCAGGTCGCGGCTCGGAGCTTTATAGATTGGGCAACGAGGCATAGAGCCGCAGCCTTGAATTAAAAAAAGCTTTGCTTCAAAAGGGGGGCTTTTACGAACTGCGGAGAGCCGGCACGAATACGCGCCGCGATTTCGCACATAGGAATAGACTAGATGAATTTAAAAAATATTGTTTTATATAGACGGGCGTATATGAGTGACTACCTACCTATAAATGGACCGTATATCTAATAGATTGTATAAATAACCTGATATTTCTCGCATGTGTAGAGGATTGACTATGTACCATGAATAGAAATAAGACCATACGGTAATCAATTCCAGGCCAGTCGAATACGATCATCTATACGTAAATCTCTCATCACTGAGGGATTAGTAAAGGCTGCCCTTCTATAGGTTGGGTTCGTTTGACTATGTCAAGACGCGCGCTATTATTGCAAAATTTCCCCTCACACTAGGTGACTAGCATATATCAAAGCTACTAACAATCTAAACTCCAATCAGCACTAAAGGCCGCTTGGCCCAATGGTAAGGCGTCTGACTACGACCGAGCGTGATTAAACACACTTGACAAGTTATCAGGAGATTCTGGGTTCGAGCCCCAGGGTGGTCATATTTTTGTAAACCTCCCTTCTTCAGGGATACTTCGTGCTTCTGTAAATTTCTTTTTGTTTGAGTTCCTTGTTTTATTGATTCATTTATAGTCCCTCCACAAGTTGATGTCATTTCGTTCGTGGCACTTCTTCGCTTCGAGATATCGAACTTGGTAGAACGAACGTCCGAACAGAATGCTTAAACACCACTAATGTGGAAGATGCATAAGCTACCTTAATTAAATATATCTTTATTAATACACTTCGAGACCTCAACAAAACATCACGATTACAAGATTATCAATAACAATTGCGCATCTCACTCAAGCAAGCACTATAACAAGAAGCTTCAGGTATCGCATTTATTATTGCCATTTCAGCTCATCACCTCAATAAGTAGGCATGCGTGCGTAATGGTAGATTCCACAAGGTTTGCCCTTTCTAATCGTAATCCTACAACGATACAACGGGCCTTTTGTCCATAGAAAGAAGAATAAGGAAAAGATGATATGTTTGGAGAGTGCAAAGTCTAGACTCCTAGCACAGCGATTTTTAGACCACCTCCCCCTTCTCTCCGTACGAAAACAACGATTAACTAAAGCTCTATGAATCTCTGTATGTATTCGTCCCGCCAAGAGCCTACCCTGCGCATAAAATCGATGCCCGCGTAACGCCGTGTCACTCCTCTTATTTTGTACAAGGCCTTGGGCCCTAACTTCTGTTTTGAAGCACTATTCCCGTTTTCGTACGTCAAGCCATAAATCTTAATAACGGGTTAAATATCGATCTCGCCATCGGCAATGGCAAGTCGCTGCTTGGTCGTCTTGGCCTTCTTGCTACCCCCTTTCCGTTTCTTTGCTGCTTTGGCGTCTCCAGCCTCGACGGGAGTGGCGGTACCAGAAGGTTTATTACCGTCATCGAAATGACCCTCGCCTGCGATAATAATGTCAGTATATTTTACTTCGACTAATTTTAATGATATGGATAAGTGATTTGACTTACCCTCATGATACATCTCATCCAGGCTGACCGCTTCCCGCTTTCGTTTGTTGCCACCCCGTTTCTTCGTTGCTTTATCCAGCTCGCCGCTTTCGAGCAGCTCTTTCTCGCGTTGCTCGATGAGCTCGGCCTGTTCGTCGTCGGCAAGCCACATGGCAATATCGCGATTGCGATTCTCGGCTGGACGACGCCCGCTGAAGTCGACACCCCGAGCGCCGCCACCTTGGATAACGACTCGTTGCACTTCCTCTTTTTGCATCGCGCGCTTCCGAATACGTTCTTCGATAGTACCACGTGTGATGAGACGGTAGACGGTGACTTGTTTGGTTTGTCCGAGACGATGTGCGCGATCCATAGCTTGTGAATCAATTGTAGGGTTCCAATCGCTATCGTAGAAGATAACTGTGTCGGCAGACGTAAGATTGATACCAAGACCACCAGCACGGGTCGATAGTAGGAAAACGAAGATTTCGGGACGAGTCTGGAAATCGTGAACGGTATCACGACGATCCTCCAGTTTTGTAGAACCATCCAGACGGCAGTATTTATAATTGCGGTAGGTGAGGTACTCTTCCATAAGGTCAATCATCCTTGTCATCTGGAAGTATAACAGCACGCGGTGGCCTTCTTCCTTTAGCTTGAACAACAACTGATCTAATTTAGCAAGCTTCCCACTGTCGGTCACGAAGCGATGCATGCTGGGAACGGTAATGTTTGTGAATCGTCGCTTTTCACCGTCAGGCTGAGGAAGCATCGAGCGTGGCGGGTATTGTTCAACCGGGACGTTCCGCAAGACAAGAGCTTTCTCTTCCGGTTGGTTAGGTCCGTACAGGGTCTTCCGCATTTTGAGGTTGAATAGTGTATCCTCGCGCTCAGTAATTGGAGCCCGGGTACCATCACATGAAACCTGGATGGGCGGAGCGCAAGCACCAGGCAAGGCTGCTTGTTCAAGCCGGCCGAGACCTAAATCTCGCCACGTCGTCCGAGAGACATTCATCAGACTGTCGAGCACGCCTCCGCTTGTGATCTCTGCGAGGGGTTTACGGTCCGAACGTGCCGTAATTTGGAACAGAGCGTGGGCGGGAGTATAGTTCTCCTCACCAGGTTCATCGTAAATCACGTTCATGCGACCCAGTCGGTTTTCCTTCCGGACAAGATTCGCAGCTCGCGAAAACACATCTTGGTGGCTAGCTTTGTAGACATCTTCAGGGCTAGCGTCGGCGAATCGAAGGAATGAAAACCCATCATTGCCGGATGTGCTTTCACGCACGTTTTCGGGGGCCCAGATATTCATGAGATGGTTCAGGTATCTGTTCCTAAAGCCCGCCTTCTCATTGTCCTTTCCGGCCTTGTACAACCGACCACCTTCGGTCCAAACGAGGCGCGGCAACTGGTAGTCAATAAGGTTGCGACTCGAATAACCAACCGCAACGTTATTTCCTTCGCGTACGAAAGAGGCGGTTTCGGCGAAGTAACCAGTGAAGAATGGACTTGTCGTATCGGCACGCTCGAATAAATCAGGATGGTTACAAACTTTTCTGAACTGCATGACAAGATTCATTAATGTACCTGAATCTTGATCATCTCCGAGCGTTGCTTTCTCTATCAAGTCCATGATACTGATCTGGTTCCGCAAGTTCCTATAGTAAGCACGTTGTCGGTAAGTAAGCTCGCAGAACACGTCGAGCTCAATCTTGTCACCAAGCTCCTTCTGCACGTGCTTCTTGACTCGGCGCAACATGAATGGTTTGAGAATCAAGTGCAGCCGCCTAAGCTGGTCCTCATTGAGCGTTGTATTACTTTGAGCATGTGATTCAATATCTTTGGAAAACCATTCGCTGAACTCATCGTGAGAGTCAAACAAGGAAGGCATAATAAAATGTAGCAGGGCCCACAGCTCCTGCATGTTGTTCTGGATAGGAGTACCGGTAAGGAGTAGTCGGTTACGACAGTGGAATCCAAGCAGACATTTCCAACGCGAGCTTTGCGAGCTCTTGATGGCTTGGGCTTCGTCGAGGATCATGTATTGCCAACGCATCTTCTGGAAGTATGAAACATCCGAGACAACGAGTTGGTACGATGTTACCAGGACGTGGAAAGGCGCATCTTTGCGGTAGGTGTTATGCTTACGGTCCCAGAACTTACGGAGCACCTTTCGGTCACCAGCAGTACCCCAGTACGGGAGTACCTTGAACTCGGGGACGAATTTAGCTATCTCCTGTTGCCAGTTGTGTAGAGTAGAGGCAGGCGCAACTACCAGGTATGGACCCCAGATATCATGGACCTCGGCAAGGTAAGCCATAACAGAGATAGATTGGACCGTTTTGCCGAGACCCATTTCGTCTGCCAGAATACCGTTGATACCTTGCTCGTAGAGGTTGGCGAGCCAGTTTAGACCCTTCAGCTGGTACTCTTTGAGTTGGCAGTTCAGTAACTTAGGCTGCTCGACCGTCACGTCTCCAAGACCAGTCGGGTTCTGGAAGTTCATCTCGCCGTCCTCATCCATGTCATTATCCGGCTTGTTAAAGCTTCGAGCCTTCGCCTGGGCTTCCGCAATAGCATTTTGAGCGTTTGCCATAGCGGCTTCTCTAAGAGTCTCTTCGTCCTCGGCGTCGAAGTTTAGGTTCTTAAAATCTGTAACCTTCCTGCCAATAGGACCCGATGGTTCCGAAACATCAACATCGGTAGACTTAGCAGCGGCATTAGCATCGGGTGCGATATCTGGGTTATCGGTACTACGCTCGACTTCGTCCGTCTTGATCTTCTTGCCGATAAAGTGTGAATACAACTCCGTCTGGGAGATTAGGAAGTTGAGCTTCCTCTTTTGACGAGCGGCTTCGCGGTCGGCTTCCTCCTTGCGAGCATTCTCGAGTTCCTGACGCTCCGCTGCCTTACGAAGATCGCGCTCCTCACGTTCGTTGCGCTTCCAGAAGCTCATCATATCGCGCATACAACGCTTAGCGCGGGCCTGAAGGTCTTTAGTACCCTTGTTGGTACGAAGCTGCCAACGCCTAGCCTCTTTCGAAGCCAAGATAGCAGTCTTCTTGAGATTCGACGCCTTCGTGCTGTAGGAGTCACTCGCCAATTTGAACGTCTTCGGGACATCCTTGCGTGCGAGATCGCGCCAAATCTGGTCATAGATCTGGTTGTAACCTTTAGACTGGAACTTGGTTTCGAGAGGGTTGAGGGGAGGTTCCTCTACGGACTTCTCCTTCTCCTTAGGTTCCTTAGCAGGGGTGTCCTTAGATTCCTTCTCCTTCTCTTTGGGCTCCTTGGACGAAGACTTGCTCAGCTTTATGCGGATCTTGGTCTCTTCTTTCGTAGGTAACTCTTCACCCGCATCCAGGGCAGCTTGGGCAGCAATAGCCGAGTCCTTCTCTGCCTGTTTCTGTTCCTTGGACTTCTTAGGGCGGTTACCACTGCGGCCCTTGCCCTTGCTCTTGGTGCCGGCCTCGAGATCGGTCGCTTGGAAAGTCGACATCGTACCACCTTCAAGATTTAGCTCGAGTGGTGCCAAGTTACGTGCAGGACCTTTAATACCCTTTTGCAAGATCAGCTTCGTTTGTTGAGCCTTTTTATTTGCGCGCTCCGCGTCTCGTAACCATTTCGCTCGCTCGGCATCGTCTTCGGCAGCAAGGGCCTTTGCTAAAGCCGCTTCCTTCTGCTCGATGGTGACCTGCATAGACTTTTCTCTTCGTCGCTTACGCTGCATGTCCTTCTTGCGCTCCTTCTCGGCGTAAATCTCGCGTTCCCGGACTTCTTGAAGGGCATCATCGTAGTGGTGTGAGTCGTATCGCCGTCTGCCATAGTTGGCATGTTCATTTAGCTTCATCGACAGCGAAACAGCCAAGTCCCTTCTTCGGGCAACATGGTCATCATATTCCGTCCGCTCAGTCTCCAGCCGACGCTTCTTTAGGCGTCCATGAAAGAACTCCTCTTCGGCTTCGAGCTCGGACAAGTCGACATCTTCCATTTCGGCATCGAGTTGATCAAGTAGGCTCTGGATCTTCTTTTCTTTGTCGGCTGAGAGAGCCTTCGGCTTGACTTGGCCATTAGCCTGCCTTTTGGGAGCTCTTGAAGGCGTATCCTTCGCGTGGTTTGCAGACGCGCGACGCGAGTCTTTTTTCGAACTTCCCTCGGAGTCCTTCAGAATTGAGTCGCGACCTTTGCTCTTGCGAGCTGGCTTCTCTTTGAGCTCCGCCATGATGGGGGCCCTGGGCTTCGGAAGAGGTTCGGCACTGGAAAGGATGTTGGAAAAGGACATCAGCTCGGCTGCACGACTAGGAGTCTAAGGAGAAGTTAGCAATCATTATCATCAATAGACTAGTGTTAGATAAAAGTCAGGTAGCATCATTAGTCACGTACATTTGATGATGAAGTTGGTTCCGGATTTAATATGGATGGCAATGAGGGTGCTGGTGTAGATGTGTTGCGATTGGTAGAAGTGATGGAATCCAGCGCAGTACGGTTGTGACGCGAGGGGGGAGATCCTAAATTAAGGGCTTTGTTGGAAGGGCTGGTCGGTCGGCCGTCGTTTTTGGGGTGCGAGTGTGAATGCGGGCTTCGTGGATATTTTGCATTCACAGGTGAAGGCGAGCCGTAACCATTATAATATTGGTTGGATTCGGTTTTAGACTGTGGGAAATCATACGGGTCAGATCGCTGAAAGTGGCCAAAGTTAGTTGAGGGAAAAGCCGATGGCTCCTAATAACAGATTGGTTGCAATCAAAGGGGAAAAAATTGATTGACGATGTTCCTTGTCCGGGGCGAATACCGAACAAAACTTGATGGATGTTCGCACTGCCACTAAGCAAACTCGGGTACTTTGGAATGAATATATAGGATAAAGTCTGAGTTGCTAATAACTCATTGTATTTATTTATTTTTTAAGATTTTGGGGCGTTGAAATATGTTAAACACGCTCGGCCCCAACATGTAAGATGCTTAAAAAAAGCTCTAAAAAGTTGTGTTCCGGATATTGAGAGTGGGAATGTAGAAGATTTACTTAAAGCTTACCTGCTTGGACCAGTTGTCGGAAACTCTCCTCTCCCTGGTTGTGTCGGTAAGCGGGTCATAAAAACTCCCTGATACTTTTTCTCTCGTCGGTTGATGGTAATCGGGCGGCGAGAGATGACCAGAGGTTTTAGGAGGCTGCAGCGGCGATGCACTTGCACCATTTGTAGACGACATGGCAGACGATGGTGCCATAATTGAACTGAAGGCTCCCGGCGGAGGAGCCAGAGGTGGTAAGGAAGATGATGACGCCAGTAGTGCAGATGAAGAAGTTGAGAATTGATGCGACGCGTTACTATAGGGATGCGCGAGAGATGTGGTTGTAATAGGTGGCGGTCGCGTCGTCGATCTCGATGTAGGCGATGCAGGCGTCGTGATGGATGCGACGGACAAGTTGTTTTTTGGCGATGGAGAATGGAGGAATGAGGAAGAAGAGGTGGTGGTGGGATTATGATTGTTGGTTATGGTAGTGGTTGTGGCGGCGGGCTGACAAAAATCTAGTGGTTTCGTCGATGCCGTAACGGTCGGAGAAGTGCTATTGCTATTCCTATTGTTACTCCTGGTTCTGGGACTGGCACTGTTGCTTGAATCGGCACCAGTGTTCCCATTGTGGGTGTGGGTGTGGCCGTGGCCGCGAACGGCGTGATTTGCGTGGGCTGGTACTTGCCCTTGAACCTGGCCTGCGGCTACTTGGGCGTGGGCGTGGGCGTGGGCGTGGGTAATAGAATTGGAATTAGTATTGGCGTCAAGGTTTAGACTCAGGTTCAAATCATTCGCGTTGACTTTGCCGGTGGAATTGGAAGAATTGGAGAAACGTGGTCCCAGCGTATCCGAATATGTCATCCCCGTACTGGTATTATTGCTAGAATCGTTAGACCCTATTCTTGGTCTCGAGTGTAATCCTAGGTGCGATTTAGGACCAGCGCCACCTGAATTGCCATTTCTGCCGTCGTCGTTCTGATCATCGTCGTCTACGCGGTGGAGGACGGTTGCATGGAACCCGTTCGATGCCATCTTTTCGACATTCAATTACTCGCTTCCTTCGTCATTCACAACTCACACTCTCTCTTTTCTTTTCTCTCGTTTTCACTCTCACTCTCACTCACTTACACACTTCCTTCTGCGCTGTACCGATAGCTGATTTATACTTGTCTTATGTTCCTAACTCATCGTAACTTGGGTGCAACGTGACGGGGGTAAGACAAGAGGCTGACGCCGTGGGGTTCGACAGCGGAGAAAAACAAAAGAGGGAAGCTCGGTTACGAATAGATAAGTGAATCTGACCAAGATATTTCTTGACGAGAACTAAAAAGAGTTCCACCGCGGTTTTATTAGTATGAGTGGAAATCCCGATGTCGTGACGTGAGCGGCCAAAATATTTAGGTTAGAGGCTACGGTAGATAGGTATTTGTCTACAGTAGTTCTTTGTCGCAAAGGATATGCGCATCGGTAGGAAAGACTGCTTTGAGAGATGCAAGCTGCAACAAGGATAGTTCAGAGCAGACACTCAACTCCTGTAGCAGTCTGAACCGATTGGGTCGAAACTCTAGTCTAAATCATAGCTGGCGATACATTGGAAGCTGAGTTGATGATGGTAGACGGGGGGGTTGTTTATAGGGCTAGTAAAATGCGACGGTGCGAGCTGATGCGAAAACTACACCTGATGCGATGCAAGAAGAAATAGAACCAAGGGAATGGGAAGAGAAAATGGAATAAGGAAAAGGTGGGACGGGAAAGGAAACGGCGAAGAAATTCAAAAAAGTGAAAGGGGCAGGCAAGAGGAAGAAAAAACGACAAGTAAGAGAAGGGTGCAGGACTCCGAAGTGGAAGGGTCGAGAGACTGAGAGAGACGAGCGAAAGAGCAGGTGAGGGCCGATGCGATGACGATGACTTCTTCAAGCATACTGAATTGTATGGATTGTATTGTACCTCAGGTAAACACCCAATGAGAATTATCCTAGACGGCACTAAGGCTGTGGGCATCGTACCTACTTTCCATGGGCAGCATGGCATCGCATTAGAAATGGGGACAATTGATTAGCCCGTTTTCGTTACTGCCACTGCCACTGCCACTTTTTTCTCTCTCTCTCTTTCCCACCTCCATTTTCTAGCATTCACGCCTTCTCTCGCCTTTTCTACCGCTAAAAAACACCCACCTGCTACCGCTACAGCAGCAGGTCTCCGCCAAGAGGAGTCGTTCCGTGACAGTGACGATCGATCCAGACGGGGGTACACTGGGGACAGAACATTGAACTAGACCAGGTCCAGACCCATATTCTATCCAGTCACAGGGCTTCTCATACAAAATTCGAGGGAAAATACTCCTCCACACAATGTCGAGCTCGATAATCCTTGTCTTCCCGCTCACCCAATTATAAATCCCTGTTCCCTCGCGTCTCCGCACTCCTTCTCTGGGTTTGTATGCAACTCTTGGTCGTTCCCGAACAAGGAAAATACCACCCAGGCCGAAAAAGAAAAGAAAGAAGAATAAAGAGAAGTAAGTATAAACGAAAGAGATCTGACCACTAAATATAAAAACAAATTATTACTTATGTAATCTCATCAATAAGTATTTTGGTACTCGATTGCTTAGAGGTGATGTAAGAATATAATAAATATCTACTTCATGTAATATGATCTGTTCGATGAAAAGTCGCGTACGAACAGTTAATAAGAAGGTGGATCGCCAGGGCTGCAGCCAATCGCCAATCGATAAGAAAATCAACCACGCGGCCACGAATGAGAGCTCCGAAGCAGCCGCAATTTACAATACATGCATAGGACATGATAAGAGCTTATCCTGTTCGGGTTAAATGTGGATCGTATGCCAGGGGCGTTTCGAGCGACACGGGGACTCTCCCAACGAAGGCTGCGCTGCTCTGCGCTACGCTGCGTTGTGTTGCGCACGCTTTCTTCTCTCTGCCAACAACACGCAACACGACACGACACGAAACTTGCCGATGCGAAAATCCTCTGGCGCGTGAGTTTTGTCGATAAGAAAAAAAAAGCAATAGGGATTACTACTACAAATACTACTACCCATATAAATGATTTTCTACGAACCAATTACAATCATACGAGATTCTTATTCAAAATGAGTTAACTAGTGAAAACTAACAATACCTAGATTTTCATCCATCTATCTCGTACATGATTTGTTCACGCGCGCATCGTCGTTAGTACGACGTACAGCTCAGCTGCATAGTTTCGAGTTCTGGACGTTACTGTACTCCACGTTTCGACTGCATGGTTGCATTGCCAATCGCCTGCCGCTCAATCGAAAATGTGAGGCCCCTCCAACTCATACGTCTTACCATTCTTCAACTCGGCGTAACGAGCGAGGGATGAAATAATCTCCGACTATCTCATACTCAAGTGAAGGGGAGATGATGATAAAGATGGATAGATACCTACGTTACGGATTCTCAATGCCTACCAAGAACGGCATCCGAACAAGGAATAGTGTTATCGTGAACAAGTATTCAGACTCATATCTAGGTACACTGGAAAAGCTTCACGAGTCATACCTATTTCATAGCGATAAGAGGTAGGTAATACTTCTCTTTATTATCAACAGCAGCACATATGATATGAAGAAACCCCTGTATATCTCAGTTATTTTCAATCGACATCCCAGTCACGAGCAAGATCTCGTCTCCCTGTCGAATACCACCGCCACCCCTGACTTCGCGATTAAGACAAGCCCATCTCCCCGTCTCCACATCATAAATAACAGGTCTCTCTCTCTCTCTCCCTCCCCTTTCTAGAGTATGTAGAAACGAAAATGTTAAAATGATCCCAAGGAAAATAAATGAGCGACAAGAAGTGAAATATGCATTCGGTATTCTTCCCCTTTTTTGTACGGCATGTCCCCTTTTCTCTCTCTCATATCAGTGATTACCTATGGATGGCTATGAGAGAGTGGTTCATTAGACCATGCGCCAACTGCGGCGCAGGCGCTCGACGCCTTTACCGTGGGTCTTCCGACCGCCCCACCAGGTCCAAGTATCCTCACCCTGATCCTCGTGAATAGTCTCGTCGCTTTCGTACTTACCCGGTTCTGCGGTCGGGTATTCTCCAGCGGTTGGGGTAGACTGAGGATATGTGACAAGAGTAGTAGGAAGCGACAATGACCCCGTCACCGCGTCTGCAGAAGATGTAAAGTCGGGGCCGATAGTCACCTCGGGCTCCATCGTTCCCAGCGGGAAGCAGATCTTGCTATCACCGTAACCCGAGATGCATGTGCTCAGCGGCAGAGACGAGGTCCCAGTCACGGCATCAGTGCTTTCAGTAGTAGAAATGTAAGTCGAACTAGGAGGGAATGGCGTTACGAGCACGGTACTGGTGCTAGGAAGCGTTGGATAGCCGGGAACCGAAGAAAAGGTGGGGAATGTCTCAGTATTGCCCTTCGACGACACCGTGGCTGTCGTGGCGTCCGCGCTTTCAGTGGTGTAGATGATAGAACTCAATGGAACCGGTGCTAGCTCGCTTGACGTGCTGGGGTATTCCTCCGAGGAGCTGGTAAGATACCCATTTGTTGGAAAAGTACGAGTTGAAGAGGTAGTTTTTGAACCTGTGACTGCGCTTGTCCCGTCGGTGGTGTGAGTTGGAGTTGGCGGTGCCACGGGGATGGTATAGCATATATCAGTATAGCCACCTTCATAAGCCGGCACATGGACGCAAGAGGTGGTAGATCCGCCGGTGTTTGGACTTAGGGTTGGGACTGTCTCAGTGGAAGCAGTTTCGGTCGATGAGTCAGGGTAACTGAACGTTATTGTACTGAAGGTATTTGAGCCACTTCTTGCACTAGGTGTCGAATAAGACGCACTACTAATTGAGCCCGATGAAGTTGGAGAAGGGCTGCTCACCGCAGCTGTCGATGAGGTGTCTATAACAGGGCTGGAGTAGGTACTTGAGACACTGAAGGGAATGGTAGGATAAGTCTCTAAATCAGTTGAGGAACCCACAACGACGGTTGTATCCCACGAGAAGGAATTGATGGGAGTATAGTAGGATGTTGTCCCTGTCCTAACAGTACCAGACGAAGAGCTATATGCGGAACTAGTTGTCCCACTACCTGTGAGTCCTGATGTCGAGGACGATGTGAAAACCGAGCGAGTCGTAGATGGCGAACTTGACGTATCTGTTGTGCTAGCAAGGCTTCCTGTCTCTGTGCTCACGGATGAATAAGAAGAGGTTGTGTGGCGGTGAGACCAAGTCCAGGAGCCTGTGCTGTAGTTCGAACTGGTAAAGGAGGATGATACGCCGGACGAAACTGAACTGTATATGCTCCGACTAGTAGTACTCCTGCTGTACGGAGCTGTGCTAGAAGTAACGGAGGTCGAAGATTCTGTTACAGTCCAAGGGATTGGGACGATGACTGTTGAGGTAGAAGTTAACTCCGATAAAGATGACCAAGGACTAGCTGGGTACGTCGTAGTTGGAAATGTCTCGGTTGAAGCACTTGATTCTGATGATTGGCTAGCAGTCACGACTGAACCGATTGAAGATCTTCCAGTTGGCAATGCCTCTGTTGTGGTGGATGTGGATACATCGTTACTACTCGTTGCCGAGTATGATGTGCTCACATCAGGAGTAAAATCTGACGTGTTAGTATCAGAAGACTCTGTCCCGGTTGAAGACTCATCGGTACTATAATATGTTAATATATTGTTGTATAATTAATACTGAAGTCAAGAATAGGCTTTTCTCACCATGTGCTGCTTGTCGTTTCTGACAGAGTATTCTCTGCTGAGCTTGTGACCGAACCAGTGCCATAGGATGAGGACGACCCAATGCTAGTGTAAGGAATGACTGAAGAGTATGTTGGAGTGGCAGAGCTATGAGAGGTGTTTCCTGACTGGGTAAAAGTAGTTGTGGCACTTGACGTTTGAGTTATAGTGGTGTCAACGGATGTGGTAGAAAGGGTAAGATAAGATGGAGAGGAAGACAAAGATCCAATAGAAGATGCAGAAGAAGTTCCAAGTGTATTAGTCGAGTACCATGGTAAAGTGGAAGACTCGAAGCATTCAGCAGATATTGTTACTGTAGAAGCACAGCTACCATCACAAACTGTAACTGTAGCCGTAACAGTCTCTGTCTCTGTTATGGGCTTCTGAGGAAGGCCGTAGACAAAGGAGGAGGCCCTAGTCATATATTAATATACATCACAAAATCTATATCATTGAAAACCTTACCCAAGGCCTAGGAAGGTCAAGCGAGTGAAAGGGTGCATTGTGAGAATCTCGAGATATCAGATGAGCAAAACGAATGTAAAAGCCTCGAGTAGGCGGAGATCTTAGCAGGACAGAACGTAAATGCATATCAAGTTCGAGAACATCTCCTCTTTATAGACCTACACATGTTCCAGCATCCCATGACATAACAGGTACATTTATGAAGCACATATTGTTCGATGTATTATGATACCATAGAAGGCTGAGTACTTTCCAAGGGGCATGTGGGTCTACGTTTGTATACATCAGGACAGCCTTAGATCCATGCGACATCCCGACGGAACATGCTTCATAACTTGATTCTTTACTAGGATCATCGTCAATTTTATATTGAATGGGCCGAAAACTGTTGGCAGCCACAGTAGCGCAAAGCTCAACGACGTCGTCAGAATTATTAACATTCTAAGACAATCTGCAGATAACAGGGCCATGATGTCGTTCGGATTAGACTATTGGGCAATCCTCATGGCTATATGTCTTACACGCACGTTTCCTAATAGTAAGTACAAGGTTATTCGTCGTTCTTGGGTGTCAAAGGCTAAGATTAGAACTCGTTTGCCGTGTGGTACACAGTTGGGCTTCGGGAAGAAGCCGCCACCTAGCTCTTGATATAACGGTTGGCGACCTCTAAGCTATCCAAGGAATGCCGTTCCGGATAGCCCTAGCAAACGAATTGGTTAAGTTTGATTGGCACATGGTTTGCTTGTATGCACTTGGTCTATTTCATGTGCATATACTGGCTTCTCTAACAGATGGCATAGGCTACCGGTGCTGGGGACGGGATCTTGTTTAACACGAGCGCTCCTCAGCCCCTAGCATAGGTATCTTCATACAAGATTTCAAGGTAAGTAGCATGCAGATATCCGTTGCACTATTGGGCTTACACAGGACTACGATTCGAGATGCCATCTCATATATGTTGTATCTAGTATATAAGATTATGCTTGTGGTCTGGACTACTGCTGTCATTGCTGACATGCGGGTGATGCTTGCGGGGCTAGTATACGAAAGCCGTTTCCTATATGTAGGTACTTATTTATCGAATACGTCGATCAACAATGAGGGGAAAGCTGTTGTGAAGGTAATTTTACGTGCCTTGCAGCCTCTGAAGATGCAGGTTTCCGATGCCGTCCGACAGATCACAGAAAAAGCGGAGCGTATTAAAAACGTGAACTAGGAGAAACGAGACCGCTCGTTACGAAGAATGGAGTAGTGAGATAGTGCGGAGATACGCAATGAATAGATAGCATGTTAGGAGAGCCAATCCTGTTCCACGTTGTGTGGATGGTGGGTTGAACTGATGAGTACTTGCCCGGGGCAAATCCGTGGAATAAATTAAAACAGAGCTTCGGCTCGCGGGAGAAAGGGATGCTGTTAACCGCGAATTTGTCCTTTAGACATAGAAACTTCCGAGCCATGACTGAATATGGACGCTTGGACCTACGTATTTGATGAAATTTATTGGATAGACGAGGTGCTTCGCGCGTATAGTTGCTGACGGCACATTTCAATCGGCCGAGACCCGGTCTGCCGGATATGTGCCCGTGAGTGGAAGAACGTACGAAGTGAGTTACTATCAGTTGAAAACCAGGATTGACCCAAGAAACTCTCAATTCGCCTCAAAATGTCTCTTTTCCTTCGTACGAAATTTTCGTAGATAGAGTAAGACATGACATGATGGACTCGGAGGCCTAAGAGATGATGCAAACTGGTGCTACTTAGACACAGCTTCCAATACCACGTACGAAGTTATAATCCCCTGAGAATGGTTTCGTGTCCTAGGTAATCTGTCAACTACTTCAGTTAACATCAACGTGATACGTAAGCTAACTCGCAATAACTGAATTGTAAGAGGAAGTTGGGAGTTCGATGATAATAGGAAGCATATGTGGGGTGCAACATGCTATAAGCTTTAAATTGGCAAGCTTAATGAAGCTAGGTAGCAGTATAGGTGTCCATGAACACGGTTCAGAGCAGCAGGAAATGGTGGGTGCACACAACGTCGGCTAGGTGCCGGAAAAGCCACATGCTCTGTCTAAGTGGCGGTAACGGGTACCGAATCGTTGCGGTGTACCATCCGCAATAGATCGATAACTTGGCATATACATGTAAAATGGAAGCGATAATATAGGAGGAGGTATAAGAGGCAAGGAGGATGTTATTTTATCTTACTTCGTATGAGAGAAGGGAGAGCTATATTGTGAAGTTCATTCTTTCTGGGATCTCAACAGTTGAAAGACGTCCCGAGAAATCTTCATATCCATACGTAAGTAAATTAGTAGGTGTGTCTCTCTGATTAGTTCTCTTAAGACTTGTCACGCGTTAATAATATGCGGACGACCTAATATATACTAAGTCGATGCCGAACAGCCGGTAAGGGTCTCATGCGAGTGAGAGACACTCGAGTTGTCCATTCTAATGGACGTGGGGTTGGTGGTTTAGGAGGTCTAAGTCCTGAGTTTGAAATTCTTGGAGTAAATCAATTTGGCAAATCTCATAGTAGGGAGAGTAACCATTCTTAAGAATAGGAACTTTGGGTTTGAGTGAACTGGAGGGCGACTACTATTATCCCTCCCAAACGGCCCTGGAAAGAGGGCTATGCTTGTGGAACGATATCTGGCAAGACTTTACTTCTCAGGGGGAGTCGGCCGTTGGCTCGTGTAAAGAGGTCCGACAAAACGTCCGAAACAAAATATTTGGGTTGAACTCAAAGCCCGACATGAAGCGCACCGCTTTGCTGTTTTTGATCGGCTTCAAATTAATCCTAATAGCGTCCTAGCTTTCGCAATAGTATGTGGCCGAATGCCAAGGCAAGCCTCCTCGGCAATGCACGTCAATTTCCACCATTCCCTATTAGATGCTAAATTGACTCTCAATAGCGGTCTATCGACAGGGCGGGTATTGTTGCGGCTCATCGTGGCCGGAGATCATTCGCGGTCTAATGCCAGATCATGTTGGGGGACATGCGGGTGAATCCCTTGGTGGCGCGCAGTAGCGTTGGCGGTATGAGACAAACCATTCTCAAGAGTGTTCAGAACACGCCGATCATCATTGTAAGTCATTCCTCTACAAGACGGAGAGCATCAATTATTGACGCTTGACTGCTGGATGGCGCCGAAGGGTAGAAAAAGAAAGACTTTGGAACACGAGGAACACGCGGCCATCTTTTGATATATAAGTCCCGGTCGACGACCGCCTCTCAATTGTTCCTCTCTCAGCATCACCGGCATCAAAAACACAAAAAAACCGCACTCTCTTGCAACACACACTCGTTTACATATCCTCATCAGCAACGCTCGTTTCGTTAAGCAATTTCGCTCTTTTCTCTATTAATAATCAACCTTCAACAACGACACATCCGAATCAGTCAAGATGCAGTTCACCATCATCACCGCTTTTACATTCGCCCTCGGCGCCCTCGCTGCTCCCCAGCTCGGCGGTCGCCCTGCCGGCCGCCCTGTCGGCCCCGGTGATGTTACTGTCGGCCAGGCCGGTGACACCTGCGGCTCTGACCTCGACCTTAGCTGCTGTGACAAGGTTGACCAGTCTGGCGATGCTATCAACACCGCGGAGGGTCTCCTCGCTGGCCTCCTTGAGGGTGCCTTGGAAAATGGACAGCTTGGTCTGTTTGATGGCTGCTCTAAGCTGAACGTTGCTGCTGGTAAGCTCATCATGATCCATCTCTTCCCCTCACTTCCTAGTTGCTAACCTGTATCGCAGTCATTGGTCTTACGGATCTTCTGAACAGCCAGTGCAAACAGACTCCCGCTTGCTGTCAGCACTCTGGCATGGAACAAGTAAGCTTCTTAATCTATACCCCTTTACTATATTGATGCTGACTTTTAAGGAGGACGGCCTTCTCAACGTTGGTCTCCCTTGCGTTGCCCTTGGCAGCGTCTTGTAAACGCCAGCTTCGTATCAATACGACCTGCATAACTGGTGCATAGCATTTGGGGGAATGAGATATGTGGGGCTGTAATGTTGAGGAGAGTGCCAATTGTATTGCTATTAGCCTGCTTTCAGTGATTTAGTAAATCCAACTTCAGTCGCTCGTTACGTTAAATCTTGCTCTTCATCTCGTGAAAAGATCTTCCCTAAGTCACCATCTGTCCTATGTTCTTCACCCTATCTCTCACGCCTTCAATCCCACCTCTCCCTAACTCGTCACTTCTTACCCCTCACTCCCCATCTATCTCTTCGTCTTTCTGTACTTTATAAAAGCTCACAGAGCCTTGTGTTGAATCCAGATGAACGTGTAATTTCAAAAATGATAAAACCCCTATCCAAATCTTGGTATAATCAATTGCGTTGTAATAGTTTCCAGTATGGTATCATTTTCCAACGCCAAAGCAGATATATCATAATGCATCGTCAAAGTCATTGTTCAAAGTCATCCCGTGGCCAAACGTACCAACAACGTAACATACCTTCTAAGTATTTAGTACCCCTTGCAGTGACAGCCTCAACTGCAAGTAATTCGACCCGGCCGATATATAGTTTCATAACATGGCAGACAGGATCGCCCCAGATAAGACCCTTTAGCTGCTCATCAGTCGCAACCTGTGCGACAACACCCTCGCCTAGCCGTTCCTCGACGGTCTTCGCTCGTTTAGATTTTGAGTTTGGATTTCCTGACCTCAAAACGACGATTTGCCCCGCGTTGCTTAATGTACTTGGCGGAACGTTCCATATCGGACCTGGGGCTTTTGGCTTGTTTACCTTCGGGGACGAATGAGATGAAGAACGGCCGGATTTCCCAGAAACCTTGGATGTTTTCGAAATAAGAGATGTATTAGAGCTGTTGCCATGCGTCTTGCCGTGTTTTGAGGATGAGCTTTTTGATGGTGGAGGATGCTTGCTAGACTCCTTGACCTCTACTGGGGCTGGAGCGACGAAAAGCTCAAGAAGACTTTTGACGTAAGCTTTGTCGGCCCTAGCAACCGGGTCACCCTCGTTAACGAAAGTTAGGAAGACGGACTTCTTGAATTGAGAACCAGAGGGCTTCTGTAATGGGAAAAGCGAGACTGGAGGTGTGCCGAACGTAATACAATGTACTCTTTTAAAACAACCTGTGAGACTGTTCAGCTCCGATGACGCAGCTTTGGATGTTGAAAGCATATGCGCATAAAGAAGAGATGCGACAGCTCCTCCAGCTGAGTGGCCGGTAATCAGAAGCGAATATGAACATCGCCGTGGATCTTCTTCTAAAAGATGACGGAGTCTTGCAGCGACTGGAGATATCATCTTTTGAGCAACCGATAGAAATCCTGCGTGACAAAAGTTGTTTGGATCGTCCTAGAACTTATTAGCATTGTGTGCTAAGCGTACTACGTGCTCATAACTCACTAAGAATCCTTTAGGCGCTGTTGGCGCAGTATTCAAATTGACAGACCAGTCCATAAAAGTCGCTGTTCCTCGAATGGCGAACACGATAGTGTCCATGTGGTCCATTGGAACAGACTTGATGCGCATAGCCTTGGCTCCAGTTCTCCAATCGGCGTCGACGTGAGCATCTCGTTCTGCCCCACGTGGATTCTCATACACTCTTTCGGAGTACTGCGCTGCTAGACATATCAGAGGATATATTGGTATATGCCTACTGGACATTAGTGCTGATACGATGTAAAGACTGTATTATATCACGTACAAGCGAAGGGGAGTCAAATTCGACGACAACTTTGAGTTTGCATAGAGTTCCACCTTAGCAAAATAACCCCGAGAGGCAAGTGACGACGTTATTGCGCTCGCTTGTCCCTTTGCGACTTCCTTTGAGGATCCCTTCTTCCCCTTCTTTGCTGGCCCCTTATGCACGACGGTATGTTGACGAACCTCAGTCGATGGCGGAGGCGTCGGATGAGACTGATACGTGAATAGATCATTCTCATTCCCGACGTACTTATCCCGATCAATCAATGTCATCACATCGTTGAAGCTGCTACATATTTGGTCGTACATCGCAGCACTTTGGTTAAGCATCTGCGTACCGTAGGCATGCCATCTTGGGAGACCATCATTTAATATTTGGTGGCCCATGTTTCCTGGAAGTACTTGGTCTACTAGATTTGCGGCCGAGCCTAGTTTGAGTTTGCTAACGGCACAGGCCCCATTGCTATGAGAGTATGGGTTTATTACTGGCTGATGAGGCGCCGAAGGACTCAAGTAATAGTGTTGGTTTACGACGATAGGGAGATACTGCTGTTGGTTTTGGTACTGAGGGGGAGAAGCCGGTCCGGAAGGTAGCGTATTACTCCAACCAGGAGGAGGCGGCAAGGGTGGCGGAGGGACCAGATAGCCAGCAGGCTGTCTTGGTGCTGGAGTAGTGTATGGCTTGTCGTTTGGATGCCATTGTTGTAGGGGCACTTGTGACTGAGATGAATTTGGTGGGACGGAATGACCACCCTTGGGTGACGAGCTTTCCGGAACTGGTTTCTTCTTGGATCGACTGAAAAACCCCATGATGACTCACTTTCAAACCTTTCTTTTCTGTATATATGTGCGTGGAAAGTATTCTATGCTGCCAAGGGACCAATAAGAGGGCTGACGGAGGTGAGGTATCTGATAGCTCTTGAAGACCACCATAGGTATAAGCTGAGATACGAAATACGGAACACAAAACTAAGAGATGAGTAACAACTCGATCGGAAAAGTTGAATAAATGAATAGGAAATAACAAGAGGCCATCGTATTTTGTTAAATGTGTGTCACGGCAATGAGTCTAAACCTACAGCATCCGTTCCGAATTGCTCCAGTCCAATGGAGGCTATCGAAGTTGGTGTGCTTCTCAGCGGGTATGCCTTGCCGTTTACAGAATACCGACCATGAATCATAAGGGTTCCAAGTGGTGATTCGCTAGCAGAAGATCGCTCAGCCCCAATCATTCTTTCAGGGGTGATGGCAGTGGTACCATCGAGGCTGGTCCGGTAGAACAACAGACGAACCACGAGCTTCAGATAGAATGAAGACTTGAGCTTATGCAGGTAACCTTGCATGCTTGCCATGCGAGTGGCCCCCGCAAGCTATCGAGGGTTGTCTCATTGCAACTTATTAGAGAGCTTTAGATGTCTAGATTCTATTACTTTGATATTAGTTGCTCAAGCTTGAATCTCCTATAACAACTTGAGGTTTAAGGCTCCATGCATATGCGTAATGCAACTAGCCGCCGATGATAAAAAGGACTCCTATTAGTAGGATAGAGTGTTGTTAAAGAAGAGAGATAAGAGAGTTTAATACGGGATGAGATTCGAAGTGATTCGAGATGGATAGGTGGTAGGTAGGTAGGTAGTGGACAAAGTTGATGAAAAGAGAAAATGTGCAGATACAATTATGCCAAGTGAATTTTCGTACCTTATTGTACATAAAAAATGGGTAGCCTAAGGCAAGTCATGGGTGGGGACTTGCTTACCGAGGCACACCAAGTTACCTAACACAGCTTAAGTGGCTTTGTCGGGTAGGTACTAGCACCGCTTTTTGTGTAACACAAGTCCTAAGATGGATGAGTTTCGTTTAATGGACCAAGTCCAACAGAAGTGAAGCCACAAATGATCAAGCCTCACAATCAAGCCATCAATTAACCCATATGAGCCTTAGTAACTTAACATATGCAAGGGTTACCCCGGTTAGCCTAGTCATCAAGAAACATCTCGGGCACCGGACTTGAAGGGTGATTTATGCGACTACCATACTAGATTAGGAAACAGCTTAACATGTCAATGCCTCAATGCCGATACTGATAATTGCAACTTTCTCTTGACACTTAATTTTTGAGAATTGAGAGAAATGCCTCTCAAGACGCTATGGACTTTGTAAGTCTCTCTCTCTCTCCACATATTAACTAATTATTCTAGAAATATATTCCTACTTTTTTTTTTTTTTTTTTGCCACCGAGAAATCACTAATTGTTGTATCTTTAGTGGTCGCGCCTCATAGCAAACACCCGCTTGTCTTCGGGGAGTTCCAGCAAGGATGCTGCACGGGATCCCATAAGACGTCGACAACGTTTCGAGAAGGAATATGGCCAACTACTAGTGAGCCTAACCATCGCTTCCGCTTTTTTCTCCTCAAATACCTCGGCAATCCCCTCGGTCACTAATTCGTTCACCAGCAAATATGGCGAAACTGCTCGAATATCGCCCAAGACGAAGATGCCGCCGAGAACATTGAGCTCCGCCTCCAGGCACTCACCAATATACTCGCCGACGAATCCCGACGGCCGTTACCTCATCCTTGTGTATCCTTCTCCGCTACGAAGCAGATCTACGTTCCGATCGGCAAGATAGCGACCTCGTCATATAATGAGTGGATTATTAAGGAGGCCGTTTTATTTTTGCTACTCTTATAGAGAGTGAGGAGGAAGCCTTTGTCGAAAGTGACGCGTTTTCAGCGAGCCTGACCAATCTTCTGGTCCGTATTACTGGCATCAATAGCATTCGATTGGGACCCGATACCGAAGTTAAGGTTGTCGAGTTGGCGTTTAATATCACTACTAAAATTCGTCTGGAACCCCGTATTCTCTCCGCCTGGTTCAAATCCAACCCTGAGAACAATTCAAATGACGAAAAGACTAAAGACCAGAGGGAGAAATTTGCTGGGAAGATTCAGAAGCAGGACTTCCCCCTTTTCTATCTCTTGATGGACTATATCCACCACGAAGGGAAAATCGGTGACTTCGCCCGAACTGGACTATTATATATCATCGAAGCCGCTTCCTCCTCCGTTGCTCTGGAACAATGGATCGTGGAGAGTGACCTTTCGACCTTAATGGCTACTGGACTTGGCGCATTATATAGTCAGCTGAGTCGGAAGCTTGTTATTGACCATCCCCCAGAGAACCTTCCACCAATTCTTGCGTTGTCCGATTACCAACATCCTACATCAACCTTCGAAATTGTTAGCTCCTGCAGTCCAGATTTCCAGCTGCATTTAGAAACGTTCCTCTCCCATCTACTCTTTTGGCAGGATGTCCTCAACCACTGTCGATCAGTGGAAGTGAAGTCGACCCTCCTAGAGCATTTCCAGGTCATTTTCCTACAACAATTACTGTGAGTCCAAAACCATCACCGGTCTGTCCTCAATCTAATTTATTTCAATCAAGGTACCCTTCTCTCTTGGAGTCTTCCGATGTGGACGGAGGCTCATCGGTGGCCGTCTTAACTTATCTTAGACGCATACTAGAAGCTTTGGATCATCCTGATATGATCAACCTTATCCTCCACTATCTACTGGCTCTCCCTGATACAGAGTCATCCGCTACACCCGACGCTGAGCCATCAGTGAGCGCTGCACGAAAACGAAAGTCCATGGACCTCGCCACTATGATGGCAACTAAAGTTGAACCTAGTTATACGCCTCTACTATTTAATCTAGTCGATCTAATCCGTTCATGCTTGAAGTCTCGAAACCAACAAACCGTCTGTGTTACGCTTCAGCTCGTAGCGGCGATCCTTAAGCGGCATCATCGATACGCGACTACGACCCTTCTTCATACTGAAGGTACTGACGCTAACACGTCTCGTAGAACTGTAGGTGCCCATGAGCAAGAAGTCGAGTTCCTCACTACTCTAGCTGGGTCTATTGGAGGACAGGACGATTTCAACGAGATATACGAGAATATCTTGAAAGACAGCATGGCACGTGTAGAAAGTCACCCATGTTCCCTCAAAATAGTCACTCCGAACCTTCCCTTAAACAACCCCAAGCTACCAATAATTCCCGATTCCTTACCGGGAGCGCCTGGAGATGTTCCACCACATACACTGAGCGCGGAGGATCCTCTTTGGAATAGCATCTTAGATATTCTTGAATCGTTTTTTATTAATCCCATCGAGACAAATCTATCGGCTACGGAGACTATACTTGATTTGGCGGTATGCGGGTACATATCTGTTGAGGGGTGGCTTATGCGACATCCAAGAAGATATTCATACGAAGGCGAAACTGATGAATCTATATCCCTCTCCCTAGACCCCGAGTCTCCTTCATTTGCTGACGCCGAGAAATTGCAAGCGATTGAAAAGTGTCGTCGTTGGCCGGTGTGGCAGTCGTCAGCCTTGCCACGTATTTTCACCGTCCTAGAAGCTCTCGCTGATCAAGTTGATCATTTCCGAAGCTCGGTGCCTCGATTCGAGGAACTCTTACAGCAACGCCGTGAAGCGTTCCAAACGGCCGATACCATTATACCAAACCCTAACTTTCGACCTACCTCTACCACAGGAGCCTCTATACCGGATCAAACAAGTCAGGACGGATCCCGCGCAGCATCACCGCAGCGGCCTAGCGCGCTTGAAGGCTTCGCACAGAGGATATTGTCTGAATTTGGAAGTCCGAGCCGGTCGGGTAGCCCGCGCGGGCGAAAGGAGACAATTCGAGGGTCGAGCACGGGATCGGGAACATCAGGGGGGCACGGGGTTACCTCGCCAACTCCCAAGCCTTTGCCACCGCCACCTAAGGAATTTCCTTTAAACTATGACAATCCGTCCAAGAGTGGAGTGGCGCGATCACTCTCGCCCGGGAGTCAGCATTCCGGTAAAGATAGTCCCATAGTCAGCCAAGCCGCTGCATTTGCAGCAGTCGATCAAGGGATACTTGCCCAACAAGTAAGCCTGCCAACACAGAAGATTGAACCGATCCCATTGGACTTTGAACGGAAGAACGCCAATATTCCAACAGATGCCGAGGGGGAGCAGGAAGGTGAAAACGAAGGGAAGCCAGATACCACAGAAGACCAGGATAGCAATGATGGGAGTGACGCGGCGGATCAATCTATTGCTCCGACACCGCCCGACACACCGCCCGAAGTAAAGACGGCTTCGGTCTCACATATACTCACGAATGTTATTATATACCAACAGTTCTTACTTGAATTGGCGAGCCTGGTTCAGGTTCGGGCAGGCTTGTTCAACGAAGTTAAGTTTGCTTAAGTACAGCAAAGTCTATCAATGACGCGCACGACTATCACAGGTGACAACTACTTTCTCCACCTCCTTTTCTCAGTACAGGGGAATATCATATTATAACGACGCCGAAGGCTATTTTTTTTTTGGCAGGGATTGGGTGGCTTGAGGGAGAGTAGAGCGACGTTTGCTCACTGGTTCATGATGCATATGAGTTCGAGGAGAGGAGAAAGAGCTTAGATTTCGTTATGTGGCCTTGTCGAGCAGAGTCTATGTTCTATGCTAGATACCATTTGTTCCACCCAGTTCTCTCGTTTGAGAAGGGAAGCAGGTTATACCGACCTTATCAAATGCAAATACCTTATTGCGCCTTCGCGTATAGATAACCCAGAACTGTGTTGAATTTCATACGATCGGCGCTATTACCAAAAAGGCGGATCATTCCGAGGTTATGCCAAAATAATAATGATAACTTGCTCTGCTATCTCACATCCCAGTGATAGCTAGGATGGATTAAGCTATCGTGACGCCGTCGGATATATAAGAGGGTGATGGGGTTACGATATATCATTGTCAGTATCTTATGGTGTTGATTAATTGATATTCTAGCTAGAGGAAGATCTATGAAGTGGGAGGAAGATCTACTCAAACTTATGTGGGTCCACCTTAAAAAGGGGTTAGGGGGTTGGTATGGGTTACTGGTATTAGAATTGGATTCTTGCCTATCACTTTGTACAAGGGGATATCCCGATGTTATGACTAAATGAAGACTTTTCATTGAGATAGGGTATCAAAAAATTAGATAAAATTGAGTGCTAATAGCCTATGCTGCACTATCCCGCACCCTATATGACTATATGACCTGCCCATGAAGTTCTCTAATCTACAATTTTAAGCTACTGTGCCGACCACATTCCTCTGTTACTTTGTCCCTCATGACTAGACCTCTTAGTCTGCCTCTTCTCCTTGAACCATCTGATCTTCTACCCCAGTGAGTTTTCCGAACCATTCCTCTACCGTAGAATCCTTGTACTTCCAACGACACCATTCAGCTGGATCTGGGGTGCATTCGAAGAACGTCCTCGGGTCGGGTCGCGTTTCAGGGGTGGCGCTTTTCCACATTTCTTCGGCACATCCATCGAGTCCTTTGTGCAAAGTCAACTCAAATGCCGAGAGCGTTTCGTTCTCATGCGTGGCCGTTGCATGCTTCTTACGATGACAAACGGAATGCCTTGTTGATAAGAACGGATCGGCGCCATGTTTCGTAAGTACTGAAACAACCTTCCCCTTACTGTAGGCAGGAGATTCGCTCCCTATCGCTCTGTGGAGTAATGTCTGTCCATTTGATATAACATTCACTACGTCCACGTTCCCAGGCCCTTTAAGGAGCTTATCGACGACCCTATCATGTCCAACTTCGGTAGCCTTATGTAGCCACTTAGGGTAACGATGCCAGATATTGGCTCCGACACGGTCGAGTAGGAGCTCAATAATATCGGCTTTGCTCGTCTTTCTGATAGCGGACGTAACTAGGCTGGGTAACTTCTTGGTCGGGAACCCCATATCAAGGATGGTGGTGAGCCATGTACTCTTAAGGTCCTGTGCGGACAAGCAACGAAAGGCAGCCGAGACGATATCCTTGGTTTTAAGCTTGGCGCCGTTCTTCATGAGGATTTTTAAATGGCTAGCGCTAGCATACCACGTCAGGTAAGGTGAGTCGACCGTTAGTTCCTTAAGGAGGATGCTGAGGTATCTTCGGTCGAGCATGGACTTCGTAGCGATCTTGAACATTTCTTTTATTTCCTTCTCGTGGTTTCTCTATCAAAGAACAACCACGAAAGGAACGTGTAGCCGTCAAACAAAGGAGTGTCCATTCTGCCACCACTTTTGAGTATTATCACCGCTTTCCTGAGGAAAAGTGGTATATCCTCGTAGTTGGTAGCCATCAAATACAACAGATCCTGTTGGTCCACAGACTTCTTTCCATATTTCTTGGTGATTATGGTAAGAAGTTGAGAGACCATTTGTGGACTTCCGTTCAAGATCGCTTCTTCCAGGGCTGTGTTTCCAGCTTCGTTGGGCTCCATAAGGTCGACGCCAGCCTTGATAAGTCTCCGAAGCATTGGCCACTGCCTCGGACCTCTGAACGCCAACCTGCTATTGTACCTGGTGTGTATGAGAGCGCGGATAGCAGATCGGGATTCTTCGCCTGGGTTGTCCGCTTTAATCTTTGAGCCAGCGTCAAGCAAAGCCTGGGCCTGCTGGAATCTCCCTCGACAAAGTGCTGATATAAGCGGAAGCTCGCCGCTGACTTCGCTGTTGACGTCCGCTCCAAGCTCTATCAGCTTCTTGATCATTCGGGTATCTTTGTCTGGGACCCGCGAGAATCTCATCGTGTACCGCAGAGGGGTGTAACTTTCATAATCCAATAGATCAATTGGCAATCCCGACTGCTGGACAAGGTATTCGACTACTCTGATCATATTCCGGCATGCTGCGTAATGTAGGGCCGACCTTTGACCAGATATTCCTAGAGAAAAATCCGGGCTAGCGCCACGAGATAGTAAGAATAGAGCAACATCCTCCATGTCGTGGTTGATCGAATGAAGCAATGTCGGGTATCCTTCTCTTATCACCTCCTTGAAGTCCGAATCCTTATTTGTATCTGTCCAGAGGCGTATCGAGGGGTAACCGAGCTCGAAACGGAACTGGCTTGTTCCAGGTTCCGGAAGGTTTCTTCAATGGCAACATCGCGCTCCATGACCCACTTGACGATCTTCTCTTTACCGTATGTGCACGCATTGACGAACAGCTGAGTCAAGGATTCAGGCTCTCTGCCGAATGAGGTCGCAAGTTCTAGGGTCTCGAAATTCCCGCGCTCTATTGCGGCAGTCATAGCAGGTTCAAAGAAACGGCTCTTCTTGTAGGAGTATAGGAAGTAATTGGCGACTTCGTGGAACCACCGATTTACCCGGGACAAGCTTGCTAGATCCCAATCCTTGAGTATCCTCTCAGACGAGCTGTCTTCTTCTGCCATTGAGATTATCTGCAGAACCTCAACCGGAAGATCTGTAAGTTTTGCCATTGTGAAGGATGATTGTAGTTGTTGTCTCAACTTTGGATGATAGTGGTGGTGAGATGGGTAAGTGTTATCGAAGAGTTGGTTGGTTAATAGGTTGATGTAGGAGACACGATCTTGGAAATGGTCGCAAGTCTCTCTTTCGTAGGTACCTATATATAGGAATCTTGGGGCTGGCTGAGGTGGAAGGAAACTAGTAGCACGTTGTAAAAGAAGTTGTGACGTTGCGTAAAAGTTGTTCTAAGTGACAAAGCGACAGTAATTAAACAGATATATCATAGCCTTGGTGTGGGTTTTGTTACTATAAGTTTGTGACTACTAAGATACTGTGTATGTTTATGGCAAACGTACCTACGTACCTATGCTACAAGCAAGTATGAATAAGGAAAACTACGACATGATTCATGTGATAGGTAGAGTAATACGATGCGAGTGACTGTGTGAGTTGTAAATAATATTCCTGTCACGTGGGGCAGTCTGGATAATCGTGAGTCTGTTACTATTGGGGACATGATGCATGGGCTTAATATAGAAGCTATGTGGGAGAAAGGCGTAAAAGACATTGTCACGGACTTCGGGTGTGCTTCAGAAAAACTTAGGCATTCTAAATACTGTGGGGATATATATTGGTTACCCAGTACGTCCCTGATAGGTTTACATCTTGGGTAGAACCGAAGGAGTTTGCGCAGGAGGTGGTTAATATGATGAGATTTGTCAGAAGTGTGCCCTAGAGTGAAGTCATACGTACTTAGATTGAATGCAAGAAGCAGTAGTAAAGCTGCTGTAAAGTACCCAGATAGTGATATGTAGTGATTTATTAACGCTTGCTTTTCTAACTAGAAGCTGGAACACGGGGCGCCCTCTACACACGATATGCTACGTAGAGCCATGCCTATTCTGTACTAGTCCTCCTTCCCCCCTGAGAAGATAATTCACCTTACTTGGGTAGGTAGGGTTGAGTAGGTATACCTACAGACGTTATAGAAAATTGATTCTGGTAAAAGTGGATAGAAGTAACGATCTGACATAGGCCTTTGAAGATACCATTAACAGTCTCGCGAAGCTGGAGTAAAGTAAATTGGACCTCAACTTCGAAGCACACTAGATTGCAGTCTTCCTAGCTGAGGTCATTTTGAAATGGCTTTAGATAAACTATGAAACTATATATGGGTCATTTTAAATCAAAGTCTTCTTTTCTAAGATGTTATTTATATTCTCCGGGGTCTGTTAATAAGAAAACTACCACTCCAAGCAAAAGGATCCAATACGCATGACTCTACTCCTGCTCTTATTGAGTCTTCTGAGAAAGTAGCTTAATCTCTATAAGGAAAAAGGCTCTATAATACATCGAAGGTACGCGTTAGGCCTCCTGGCTCATCCCTTCATCTCGGTTCGCCTTGTAATCTTCCACGTTGATATCTTCCAACCAAGCCACCGTTCCAGCATGTTTCTCAGCACTAGAATCGTTCTTAATATGCTTGACACATGATATGAATGTTGCCGGGTCTGGTCGACTTTCGGGAGCACTAGCATTCCACAACATTCCAATATCGAAGCCGGGGGTGTGTAATGCGATCTCAAAAGCCGAGACATTTGTCATTTTATAAGCAAAAGCACAGTCACCATCGCGAATGACGTCGGTATAAACCGGGTGCTTCCTCACTAGAAACGGGTCTGCGCCGTGTTCTAGAAGTAGTCCGCAGACCCGCTTGTCATCTCGAAGTACAGCGATTGCTAATGGTGTTAATCCTTCCGTGGATAAATGGTTCACGTCTAAACTTGAGACACCTTCTAAGAGCCATCTGACGACTTCCTCATTGCTCCATTTCGCAGCCTGGTGTAGCCACTCGGGATTTCGATATGAGGGGTTGAGGTTGGCTTCGATACGATTGAGTAAATAACGAACCCAGGCCGATTTACGATATATGATGGCGTGCGTGAGTAAATCTGGCAAATCCTCGTCTGATAGACCCGAGTTGAATAGTGGAAGAAGTGACTTCGGAAGGATCTTACTGTGAAATATCGTAATCATCGACATCGCAGCTGAATATGCCTTGCTAGGATCTCTGAATACAGCACCGTGGTAAACGAGTGCATCTATAATGTACTCTGGGGTATGCATAGTTGGCGAATTAAATGTAACAATTCCCATAAGAAGGCTGTTGAGATGCTCGCGGTCAAGCTCAGGCTCGGTTGCAATAGATAGGACATCATTGAAGTGTTCCACGCCGTCGTACCCGGCCTCGAATTTGGGGAGTTGGCTGTGGCGCCTAACCAGCCACTGGAGGTATGTCTGGCCATGGTGTAGAGGAACGTCTATCCTAACACCATGCTTTAGCAGCATCCAGGCCTTACTACAAAAGTGTTCTATCCCCCAAGGCTCGCGGTATAACATAAGTCTCAAAAGGGTTGTGGCATCTATATCCTCTTTATGCTTCTTATCAAGCAGAAATAGGATATATGATGTAACATCGGCGGTTCCATAAAGAATTGCTTCTCTAAGCGCTGTATTTCCGCGGGGGTATTTTTCCCGTAGGTCTGCGCCAGCATCCAGCAGTCTTTGGACCATAGCGTTGCGTTCGTGATCTTCGACTGCGACTCCTCTTTCATTGCAAATGAGAGCATGGAGAGGGTACTTGACTCTCCGCATTGGTCGATCAGGTTTAACCTTTGATCCGGCGTCAAGCAATATTGTTGCGTGTCTGTAATTTCCCTTTATGATCGCCGATGTAAGCGAGAGTTTCCCATGAGCCTCGCTGTTGACATCTGCCCCAAGCTCTATTAACTTAGTTACCATTGCAGTGTCGGTGTCACACGTTTTCATATGTTCCAATGCGTATCGAAGGGGAGTGAATCCTTCGAAATCACGCAAGTTAATGGATATGCCCATTTCCATCACGAGATATTCCACAACGTGGAGCATATTTCTCTTAGCTGCGTAATGTAATGCCGATCTAGAGCCTGATCTAGGGATTGATATGGAGAAATACTCGTCTACAACGAATATAGGATTAGCACCACGAGATAATAATAACTTCGTAGTATCCTCGCAGCCCGATATCAATGCCGCCATCAATGGAGGGCAGCCTATCATATGCCTATGACTGTCTAGATCACTCGTATCCGACTCGAATAATGGCGTACCACGGTCTAATAACCACGCGACAATGTCTTTTTGGGCCGCTTCAGAAGCGTTAATCAGCACGTCCCCCCAGAGAGGCATCCCTTCACAGCGCTGCGGTTCCAGTCGTAAAGATAAAGCAACTTTTAACGCGTCAAGGTTTCCACTATATGCCGCTCTTACAAAAACGTAGTACCAGTAGTACTTTATGCTGTATGCGTAAAGAATCCGGTTGAAAATTTGGTAAAGTCGTCGATTGGTAAGTGTCAAGTTAACTAGGTCATGACCGTTTAGTATAGGTAACTGGGGATATCCATCGTCATTTAGCTCCCAGGAATTTGCGATCATATGCATCAACTCAACGGGAAGATCTATAAACGCCACCATTTTGACGAGTGGTAATGGTTGTTGATTGGTAGTAAGCCGTCTGGTGATAGTTGATGCACACAATTGCGTGAGGCGTAATAAGCAATTGGAAACTTAGGGAAGGCTGGCCTGTTAAAGGACGATCTGATATTTATATCCTTTATAGATGTACCTATGTTCAAGGTTAAAAGGAAGTGTGCTGTTTTGTTTTGCAGTAGAACTCCCTGAAAGAAACTTCAGAATGGGCCGTGTTTATATATTCTTGAACAATTGTTTTGTTATTTCGTATAGGCGAGAGAACTGAAGTACGTTAGTACGTGTTGGATAACCATACGAGTTACGCTGGTTGTTTATTTTGTGACCTTCACTTTCTTTTTTTAAGGAATACTATACGTGATATAGATAGTTGCCAATATCAGTCCGTGCAAGTGCGCATAAAATTAAAGTGGCCCTGGTTGCGACGATGTTGTGTGCCCTTCGCGATTGTATGAATCACACAGCAACCTAGCTATTATGTAGAACCATTTAGGCCGCAATGAGTTCGTAGCTGTTGGAGATAACAGGTGTATATATGTACCCAGATACCTAGGTAGGTCGGTAGGTAACTAAAATATATAAATATATTCAAAAGCTATTACTTAGCAACACGCTGTCGTTTGATCTTATAGTTTGCCATAGATTTATTTGCCTTGAAGACCTTAGGTACATAATATAGATAGGTAGGTAGTAATAAAGAGATTTGAAACCGTTGTTATAGCGTGGAAAACCATCATAGAAGTGAGATCGCTTAAATTCCTATGCAGTCTGAAGAGCGACTGAAATAGACCTGAGTCGTGCATACTTGCTACCTAATCACATATCACAGTCAGGTGTCGATAATCAATTAATGGGGAGTGCAAAAAATCAATTTGCGTAGGTAAATATAAAATGAATCGATATTTTAGCATAGCCTAGTTTCCACGTATACTTCTAGGTAGTTTTAGCATCTAGAGATTTTGCTTCCCTCTCCATGTAACTTTGAATGGTGTCTTTAAGTTCCTTGTGCTTGCCTAGATCTTCTCTGCTCATGTATATCTATAGACATCGTCCTCCTATTGCCTTGAAAGCCCCTCGATTATATGGACAAGTCTTGAGTCTCATGAATAACCACCCCATCCTATGCCGTCTCACTGTTACCCATGCTAATCTCTTCGAACCATCGTATCATCTCAGAGATATATTCTTTGTCATGCGTCGTCCTAAGGCATGGGATAAATATCTTTATGTCAGGTCGAGCCTCGGGGGCAATTCCCTGCCACATTGTCTTTATCGTTTCGGGACGGACCTTCTGATGCAGTGCCATTTCAAAAGCCGATAATACCGGAGCATGGTTTAATGGGCTATGAAGCCAGTAGCCATTACATACTGGGCGATTGGTAGGTAAGAGTGGATCAGCGCCATGCTCTATAAGCAGACTGCAATACTCATGTTTCTCATAAGCAGCCCTCCCTATTACTTTTGCCATGATCGTTGTGCCCAATATAACATTCAAATCTGAACCCTTGATGTATTTTATGAGGCGATCGAAAATAGAGTAATCGTAGTGATCGACAGCAACGTGTAACATCTCGGGGCTAATAATTGAAAGAGTTGGCTCAACGCGAGTGCATAAGTCGTACATGAGACCTCTATGGCAACCCTTGATGGCATGCATGAACAGATGGTGTAGTTTCTCGGTAGGTAGGCCTTTATCGAGTCCTTCTTTCAACCATTCGGGTATTTTTTCATAGGCAAAACACGTTGAAACAGACAAGGCAGCGGAATATACCTGCTCTGGGCTTTTGAGCCTGGCACCGTGTTTGATAAGGGTCTCTGAAGACGTCGGTGTAGTACCTGAGCTACGGATGGGGCCAGCGAATTCCCCTAGAAGGTCATCGAGATAGCTACGGTCAAGCATAGAATCGGTCGCCATGATTAAGAGCTTGCCAAGGTAGTCATATTCCATTGGCTCCTCACGGATAACCCACTGAAGGAATGACTGGCCGTTACTCAGAGTAACGTCCATTCTGGCACCTAATTTGAGTACGAGTTCCAATTTCGCATCAAGTCGGCGCACACGCTCATAGGCCGATACAAGGACACTTAGAAGGTCATCTGGACGAGGGCGTCTCTCCCCGAGCATGTCCCAGAGATAAGACACCATTCTCTCGCTCCCATTCAACAAGGCCTCTCTCAACGGTGAATGCCCCCACATGTATTTAGTTTCCAAGTCTGCACCGGCATCGACCATCCTTTGAAGGATATAAAGCTGCCTTGGAGACTTGCTTTTGACGCATCTTGAACCGTATATCAAGGCGTGGATAGGAAACCTGACCTTTGGGTATGGTTTATCTGGTAAGACTTTGGAACCAGCATCGAGTAGCATTATTGCGTGCCTATATTTCGATCTGGATAGCGCCGAGGTAAGTGGAAGTTCGCCACGATGTTCGTTATTAATGTCGGCTCCAAGCTTTATTAACATCTCTAGCATCGTAGTGTCCGTATCTTCACAGCACGAGTACTTCATCATGTAACGTAGAGGGGTGTATTCTTGACAATCGATTAGGTCAATGGGTAACCCTCTCTGCTGTACAAGATACTCGACAACTCGCACCGCGCCCCGTCGTGCAGCCTCGTGTAGAGCTGACCTTGATTTTCCTTCCTTTGAAACAAAGAAAGGGTTGGCGCCATGTGATAATAATAGTAAGGCGTTTTTCTCGTTGCCGTTGTTGATTGCAATTCTCAGTGCAGTTGACCCGTCTTGAAGGTGGTTTTCGAGCCATTTGAGTTCCTTCATCTCAAGAAACCCATTCCACTCCTCCTTTCCTTTCTCCGACATCTCCCCTACTCTAGAGCCCTGGTCTTCCAATAGCCATGTCAGAATATTGTGATGGTTGTACTGACAAGCTGCCACTAGAACATCACTCCATGATTCAGGCCCCAGATTAAATGCGATCAAGACTCGCAAGATATCAAGGTTTCCGTGAAAGGCCGCATAGATGTGGGGCTTCAATCCCGAGCGAATACAAGAAGTGAAGTAGATGCGGTTGACGGTGTGATATAGTTGTCGATTAACGGCAGAGAGATTGGCTAGGTCGTTATTTTGTAGCATTGCACAGGGAGACTCATACTCTGTTGCAGTTGCAATCATCTGCAGCACCTCCGTGGGAAGACCAGTGAACTTTGCCATTTCGGTAGTCGGAGGGGGCTAGTGATGACAGTTGGGTTGGTAGGTAAAGGGATTAGGGGTTCGTAAAGTGCCTTGGAACAGATAGGGGCTTGGTGTTGACTGGTGGAGATGGGGTAGGTATTGAAAAGAGATGTAGAAGGAAGTGTGTGATTTTGTTTTGCGAGGGAGCTTTCTGTAAATAGGTTGGGGTATGGTAGTATTTATATTCTCACGAGCCAATGAGTTCACTATTGTGACTGTGTCATGGAGCAATTATGTAGGTACATACGCATGTTGGATAACTGTGTGAGTTACGCCAGTTGTTTGGAACTGTGCGTGATACGGACGGTTGCAAGCATCTATTGACGCAAAAGCTGTGTTACAGGCAGGGGTCAGATGGTGCCAAAAAAAACTACCAGACTCATTCAATAAGGTAAAGCCTCATGTTTGTGTGTATACCATATAAGGCCATGTATCTTGCTATAATGATCTTACTGTTTTGGGTTAGCTAAATCATTATCTCCTGTATTCACGGTCTTTTCGTATTGTGATTGAATGTAAACATAAGATGATTCAGTCTATAAAGACATTGCAAACCGGATCATTGTATGAAGCATCATATGACGCTATCTCGGCTACATTGGGTTTGTGACTATTCGATGACAAGGAGGTAAAGGTCCTGATGGAAATTATCTAGAAAGGGGTGAATGGACATTGATTGATGCTTCTACTAACATACGTAATTAAGGTACGTATTGAAGAGTTTTACTGCTATAATATGAGAGATATCGTAGTGAATAGAAGAGAACCTAAATTTCAATGCAGCTGTGAAAGTGAATGGAGTAGATACAGTATGAGTTCTGGAGCTTATAACTCGCCCGCTGGTTAATATGGAGTCGACCAATCATTGCTAACTTAGGCACTTTTAGTGCCCATTCACTCCTTACTCTCGGTGGTACCCAGCTCACCTAGCTGCTTCAATGCGTTACGGGCCTCATCCCAAGATTTATCCCCGTAGAGAGCAGTTCTCAAATATGCCAATGTCATTCTCTGAACTGTCGCTAGTAGCTCGGGGCTTTCGTCTTGCGTCTCTGCTGCGTCCCAGCCGCTAACGCCCCCAAGCCCGTGCTTCCCTCCTTTAACCCAAAGCAAGTCTTTAGGTCCTGGAGAGAAATAATAGCAATCCGCATGCCAATCAGCGCCGCGGGTTGTCAGGTGAGGGCTCACATCTTGGTCTCCACACACAACAAGGGCTGGTGTCTTCATTTCACTGAAGTCGGGTGAATAAAAGGGGACCATGACACGCCCATTATCTGAAAGATCTGAGCCAGCTTTTCCCGTGCCGGTAAGTACCACCCCAGCCTTGATGCGTTTCTCAAACTTCTCGAATGGTGCTCCGTCGCGTGGGTCGGTGTTCTTGGCGCCCAAGACCAAGCTTGCTGTCCATGCCCCTAGTGAATGCCCTGCGACGGCAACCTTGGTCTTATCTAAACGCCCCTTAAGCCCGGGGACAGTTGTCTCAACGGTGTCAAGCTCATCAAGAATCCTGACTAGGTCCTGAGCACGATCTTTCCAATAGTACTCATTGCCTTTCGGGGGCGCATCGACAGCGATCGATCGAGAGGACAAGTGCGTAGGTTGAATCACTACAAACCCATGTGCCGCCCAGAATTCGGCCAGGGGAGTGTACCCCTCAAGGGAGTTAAGGTTATTGCTCAGGCCTTGGCCATGTGAGAGGAGGATGATTGGAAGAGCATCGCCAGTTGAGGGGGCCGTGACTTTTAAGTCCAAGTCAACAGGTCGATCCGAGAAGGGTAAGACAACTGGACTAAATGAAAAGACAGGAGTTTGAGGATTGAGAGGGATGTTCTTAGCTGCCCCAATAAGATGATGCTCGTGAGATCGCATTGTTACTGTTAAGTTTGCTTGAAAAAAACTTGTGGTGGTTGTTTTTGCTTTGGTGATTCTATTTCTTGCTTGATGCTGTTCAACCGGATATTGACTCGCCATCTCGGCTTGTTATATACGCATTCTAGATAGCCCACGGTCGGTTTTAACGATGGACTTAATATTCTATGCCCGTTACTATGCTATTCCAATTCTATGATAATGCATTTTTTGACTCTTTGGCAAGAGTAAAATGATGCACGATGCTTAAGCCTTGTTGTTTTAGCATTGATCATTTCGGACAGCGGATATTAATCCGCTCGGTGTTCCTGAACCCCGGAAAAGTCCGGTATACCGAGCTGGTGTAAGTCCGGTTCTAGGATAACGTAATCCCGGTATCAGCGGCGGGGGGAACAGCGGTTCTACATCATGACCAGCGCACATTTCTTGTGTAATAGATCTTTTATATCTCTATTCTTAGTTATAAGCTCTGGTTTGCATGAAATCTGTTATTCGGTTGAATTGTTGCTGTCTCAAACAACTGGAGAGGTGTTTGTAAAAGCGCATCATGCATTAGACCCACAAAAGGGGTTCCCAACTAATAATAATTATTCTTACATGCTCAACATATTTACCTACTTATACACGTTGGTAATAAGTCGAACCACCGTTATTAAAGCTACTTTAATAAGGGCTATTTCAATTTTGAAAACTTTAAAAATAAACACATTTACTTTAATTTAACATAATATAATTAATTTTAATTTAATTATAAAACCGATAAATTTGTTTTAATTACGATATAAAATTTTTTTTTTTAACGATATTATTTTATTAATTTTTTTATTATTAAAATTATTTATTATAATTATTTTTTTTATTATTTTAATTTTTAAAAATTAATTTTTTTTATAATATTTTTAATATTAATAAATAACGAATTTAAATTTAATATTATTTTATAATATTTTTTAAATTTTATATTTAATAATGCCGTTTTTAAATAATTATTTTAAATTTTAATTATAATAATTTTTATAATTATAATATTAAAAATTTTATTAATTTTTTATAATAATAATTTAATTATAAATTTAATAAACATTTTATTTATTAAATTTAATTATTTTTTAATTAAATTAATATTTTTAAAATTAAAAAACGTTTTTAAATTAATTAATATTATTTTTTTAATAAAATTTAATAATAAAAAATTAAAATTATATATTAAAATTGTTAAATTTCGAATTAAATATATATCGATTATTAATTTATTATTTAATAATTTTTTATAATTTTAAAAAAAATAATAATAATTTAATGTTATAATTTAATGTTTAATATTTTTTTTCGAAAAAAAATAAATTTAAATTTTATAATTATTATAAGTTTTTTAATTTTTTAATGAAAAATTAAATTATTATTAAAACGGTTATATAAAAATTAACGTATTAATAAATAAGTTTTTTTTTTATAAAAATTTAAACGTAATATTATAAAATTATTTAAATAATAAATTATATTAAAATTTAAATATTTAAAAAAATAATAAATTTTTAAATTATTAAATAAAATATTATTATTTTAATTATAATTCGTATTTTAAATTATAATTTTATTTATTATATAAAAAATTAAAAAGTTTTTTTTTTATATAAATATTAAAAAATTTTATTTCGAAAAAGTTAAAAACGTATTTTAAAACGTTATTATTTTAAATATTATCGAATTAAAAAAAGTTAATAATTTAAAAAAAATATATATATAAATATATTTAATAAAATTTATAACGTTATTAATAAAAATATTATTTTAGAAAATTTTTAATTAATAATAATTTAATTAAAAATTTATAATATAATATTTAAATTTTATAATTTAATTAAAAAAAAATAATTTATAATTAAAAAAAATTATAAAATTAATTAATAAAATTAATTATATATATAAATAAAAATAATTATAAAATAATAAATTATAAATATAATATAAAAAAAAAATAAATAAGTTTTTTTTAATATAAATATAATTTTTAATTAAATATAATTATTTAATAAAAATATTAATAATATTTTATTATAAAAATAATATAATTATACAAATATAATAAAATAAAAATAAATAAATAATAATAAATTTTTATAATTTTAAAAATAAATTTTTATAATTTTTTAATTAAATAATATATTTTTAATTATTAAATAATATTTTTACATTATTTAATAAATAATAATAATTTCTTTTATTAAAATTATTATTAAAATATAATAAATATATTTAAATAAATTTATAATAAATATATTAAATAAAATATTAAATATATATAATTAATAAAATATTTTTATATAAAATTTAAAATAATATAATTATTATAATTATTATTTATAAATTTAATTTTAATAATAAAAATTTTTTATAATTATTTAAAAATAATATTATTATTTATTTAATTATTAATAAATATAATAAATTATTAATTTTTAAATTTAACGTTTTTTTTATTAAAAAATTATTATTGTTATATATATATATATATATATTTTTTTTAAAAAAAAACGATTAACGTAAACAAATTTATAAATAATATAAAAAAACGTATTAAAACATATTTTATAATAATTTTAACATAACGGCGGTAAATATATTAATTAAAAAAAATTATTAAATAATTAATATAAAAAAAAAGTTTAAATTATAATTATATTAAAAATAAGTTAAATAAAAACAAAATATATAAAAACGAAAATAACGATAATAATTAAAATATTCGAAAAATATATAATTTTAAAATGTAATAAATTCGTTATTAAATTCGTTATTATTATTATAATAAAAAAACTAATAACGAAACATAAAAATAAATATAAATTTAAATAAAAAAAACGATAAAATTAAAAAAAAATATTAAAAAAAAACGATAATTTTATAATATACGTTAAATAAAACCGTGTTTATTAAAAACATCGTTATTATATATTATTAATAAAATAATTATTATATTTTACGTAAAAAATAAAATAAAAATAAAATTATTTATAATTTAATAAAATATAATATATTAAAAAATAATAAAAAAAACCGTTTAATAAAAATAATAAAATAATTATTAAATAAAATACGAAAATATAACGAAAATAAATTATATAAAAATAATAAAAATAATTTTATATAATTAAATATATTATTTAATTTATTAAAATAATAAAATTTTAATAAAATATAATAACGTATAATATAAACATGTAATGATAGTTAAATGACAATTGTACGTATTATTATGTAATACGTATTTAATATAAAAAAATATTTATATATTTTAAATTATATAAAAAACGCATTTTTCCCATTTTTTAATAATAAATAATTTTTTTTTTAAATATTATTAATATATTAATCTTAATTTATTTATTTACTTATTATTATTTTATTATTATTTTTTTTATATATATATTTATTAATATTAATTAATATTATTAAATTTATAATAATATAAATTAATAAAATTAAAAAAATTATTATTATAATAATTTAAAAAATTTTATTATAATAATACACGTAACATTAACATAACATTTTTTATTAAAATAATTAAATTATTTATAATGAATTACTATTTTATTTCGTTTTATAACTTATTTAAATTTATATTTATATATAATAATTTAAATTTATTATTATCATTAATACTTTTATTATTTATAATATTAATTTTTTTTATAATATTATAATTAAAAAGTTTTATATAAACATAAATTTAAATTATAAATAATAATTTAATTAAGTAAAAAAATATAAATAAATTATAAAAATTATTAAATTATTTTTTTAATTAAATAATAATAATTTCTATTTAACATTTTAATTATATAATAATAAAATGGAAAACCATAAATTTTATAAAAATAATATTTTAATAAAAAAATATTTAAATATTTTTTATTTTAATAAATTTCGAAATTATTAATAAAAACGTTTTATACGTTTAAATATTTAAAAAAATATTAAATAAATATAAAAAATAATTTTAAAAATTTATAATAATAAATTTTATAATTATATTAAAAATATTATAATTAATATTAAAAATTATATTAATATAATAAAATATTTATATAAATTAATATAATATTAATTACGTAAAATCTTTTATTAATTTTATATAAATAAATAATTTATTAATTTAAAATTTTAACGAATTAAAAAAAATATAATAAAAATAGCTTAATATATTAATGTAAAAAATTTTAATTTATAATATTAAAAAAAAACCCATTTATTTTAATATATAAAGATTTATATATTTTTAAACATTAATATATTAATAATTAACGTTTTTTAATCCATAAATGCCCGTTTATAAAGTTATGCATATAAAGCAAATTTTTTTTCTTAACACCATTTTTATAAAAAACTTTTTTTCTTACATTTAATTCGTTTTACCCATTCCACAATTAACACCATTTCCTTTTTCTTTTAATATAACCTTTTTTTTCATCATATATTTTATCACTTTATTTTTTTATAAAATATTTTACTTTTAACTTATAAAAAATATTAAATTATTAATATTTAATAATTTAACTTTAATAAAAAATTTAAAATAATTTTTAAATAATATTTAACTTTTTTTTTTATTTTTTCTTTTTACCGCTTTATAAAAACTATTTATATTTTATTTAAAATAAATAAATAATATCTTAAAATATAATTTTAAATAAAAAATTAACCCGATATAAAAGTAAATTATTTCATTTATCACGAAAAATATTTTTAAACTTTTTAAATTATTATTAAATAATTTATACATAATTTTAACGTTTTTTTTAAATGTTAAAATAAATAAAAAAAACTTATTAATAAAAAATTACGGTTTTTTTTTTAAACAATTTTATTATTTATATAAATAATAAATTTTTAAAAATAAATTTTTATATTTATTAATAATTAATAAATTTAAATTTATTATAAAATTCTTTTAATACACATCATTAATAAAATATATTTTTTTATTATTATAAAATATTTTAAAAAAATTTAAAATATTAAAAATAATTATATAAAAAAACTATATAATATTTTTAAAAATAAATTTAAATTTTTTTTAAATATATATTATATAATAAAAATTTAATAAATATAATTTTATATTATATTTTTTATTATTTTAATTAAAAAAATAATTATTTATTTTTTTTATAATATATTTTAATATTAATATTTTATAAATATATATTTTATTATAAAACGTTATTTTAATATTAAATAAAATAAAATTTAATATTATTATAATTAAATATTAATAATATTTTTTAATATTAAAATAAAAAAATAAAATTAAAAAAAAAATAATATAAAAATATTTTAATTATTTTTTAATAAATTTTTATTATATTAAAAAACTTTAAATTATAATTTTCGAAATAAATAATAATTTATTATTATAATATATTAAATATATTAAATTATATTTTAATTTTAATATACCTTTTTTATATTATTTATGTAATTTAAAAATTTAATAAATAAATTTCAAATATTAATTAAAATATATAAAATTATAAAAAATATATAATAATTTTTTATTAATAAATATAATAATAATAATAATAATAATTATATTAATTACATTAACCGAAAATATTATTATAATAATAAAAAAAATAAATATAATTTTAAATAAATAAAAAAATAAAAATACTATTATTAAATTTATAAAAAAAAAAAATATTAATTAATAAAATATTTAAAATATAAATGTAAAAAAATTAAAAAAATATAAAAAATTAAATAAAATTTATTTAAAAAAAATTACGTAATTTTTTTAATAAATTTTAAAAAAATTAATAATTTTAATTTAAAATTTAATTAAAATAAAAATATTATTAATTTATCTTTAAATTTGGATAATAAAAATGATTTATTTTTAATAATAATATTTTTATTTAATTAAATGTTTTAATATTATATTATTATTTTAAATTTTTTTAAAAATAAAAAATTTAATATTATTTTTATTTTAAATTGATATATAAAAAATATTTTTTAAAGTATTATATTTAATATAAATATAATATATATATTTATAATTAAAAAAAATCAATATTTTGCTTTTATTAAAAAACATTTAAACTAATAATTAAAAATGGATAAATTTTATACGGGAAAAATAAATATTAAATTTAATAATAAATAATTAATTAAATTTTTAAAAATAATTATAATTAATATTTTATTTAATAAAATAAAATTTTACGTTATAAAATCAAACATTTCGTTTTTACTTTTTTTAAAAAATATAAATTAATTAAATATATATTTTAATAATATTATTAATTAATTAATATATAAAAATAAAATAATAATTAATATTATTAAAAAATAAGAATATTTATAATTTTATTTTAAAAATATTATTTATTTTATAAAAAACAAATTATAACATTTTTATATTTATTTTAACCATTTAATAATTAGTAAATTTTATAATTTATTAAATAAATTAAAATATAATATTAATATTAATAATTTTAAAAAAATTAATAAGTTTTACTATTATTATTAAATTAAAAATAAAATTTTATAAAAATTTAAATTTAAATTAAAAAACTTTAATATAAACTTTAATTACAAAATAATTATTAATATTATATATTTTAATAAATAACTAATTTTATATATAATTAACATAATTATTAATTTCTAAGTAATATGTTTTATAAAAAATTTATTAATTAAAAAAATATAAAAAATATTAAAATAATATTAAATTAATATTTATTTTAAATTTTTAAATATTATTATATATAATACCGAAATTAATTTTAATAACATTAAGTTTAAAAATAAAACCCGCATAATTAAAATTATTTGCTATTAAATATTAATTAAAACGTATTAATTAATTGGTAAAATCGAAAAATACTATGGTTTTATTCGTTAAATATATAAAATTATAATAATTAAGCTTTAAAATTTCGTTTTAAATATATTATAATTTTAAATAATTATTAAAACGGTAAATAATTTTATTTTAATTTTTTTAATTTTTAACATTTATTTAAAAATTAATATAAATTTATTATTTATTTTTTTATAAATGTAAAAAACGTAAATAATTTAAAAAATAATAATAGAAATTAAAAAAATTAAATTATAACATTTAATTCGTAACGTTTTAAATATTTATAATAATTCCAATATTAAAAAGATTTTTCTAATATTTTTTTTATTAATAACAAAATATTTATTTATCGAAAAACAAATAAATAAAAAAAATTATATAAAATTATTTTAATTATTAATAAAAATGTTATTATTATTTTAAACATATTTAATAATATATTTACGTTTTAAAACTTTTATATTAAACTTTATATTTAATTTAAAAAAAAATTAATATTAATTAAAAAACTTAAAATTAAATTATTTAAACTTATTTTTAATTTTAATAATTATTAAATTATTTTTAAAAAGAACTTTATGTTTATTAATAATTTTTCCTATATTATTACGTTATTTATTACTATTAAAAAACGAAATAATTTTATTTTAATAATATAATTTTAAGAAAATAAAAAAATAATTATATTAAAAAAACCATATAAAGTTTTAAATATGAAAAAACTAAACATTTTATTCGAAAAAAAACATTTTAAAATTAATAATATATAATTTAAAAATATATAAAAATATAATAATTTTTAAATTACAAATGGTTTATAAAATTAAAAATAAAAATATTTTTATTTTTTATAAAAAATTATAATTAATAATTTAAAATTATAATAATCTTAATAAAAAATTAATTATAATTTATACATTTACTATTTAAAAAATTAATTAATAATTTATTTTAATTTTAACTTTTATATTTTGTTAAAAAAAAATAAAAATTATAATAAAAAATATTATTATAATTTACATTTAATTTAAAACATTTATATTAAAAATAATTTATATATAAATATCAATTAAATTAAAATATAAATATTTTAAAAAAATATTATTATATATTAATAAACCATTATATAATTTTATTAAATTTAATATATATTAATTCGAAATTTATTTAAAATATAATTAAAAAAAATTATATATAAAATTATTAACATTTAATTTTTATTTAATAATAACAATTATAGATTTATTTAAAATTACCAACTTTTAAATAAATAACATTTTTAATATTAATATTATAAAATTCCTCGTTATAAAAAATAAAACATTAATTAAAATAAAAATTAAAATACATTTTTAAAAAATATTAAATAAAAAAACCAAAGATTTTAATGGTTTACGTATTATAATTTATAAAAAAAATTATAAAATTTTCATTATATAAAAAAATTAAATTAAAAAATTTAAATTATTAAATTTAAAATTTCCAAATATAATTAAACAATTTATAAAATAAAAAACTTAAAAAACGTACATTTTATTAATTTACCAACTTAAAATTACGTTCAATTATATAATAACGATATAATATATAAAACTAGAATTAAAAAAAATTAAAGTTTTTAATATTAAAATTTAATAGTAAATAAATAATTAAAAACAAAAACTTTATTACGTTAATTTAAATTTTTAAAATTTACATTTATATATTTTTATTAATAAATTATTTATAAATAATAAAAACTTAAATTTATAAATTAATTACATCATTATTTTAAATAATAAAAAACTTATTTTTTAAAATAATAAAATTTAAATTATAAATAACATTATTTATTAATTATCCATTAAATATAAACAAATTACTCGTAATATATTTATTAATAAAATTTATAAAATAATTTAAAAATTCGATATAAAATATATAATTTATTATATAATTAATACCATTTTAAAACATTTATTATTTTCCCGCACTTCGTTAATTTTATACATTAATTTTATTTTCTTATATTAATATTTAATATAAATAAATAATATAAACGAGAAAAAATTAATGATTAATTTAATAATATTAAATTAATTATACAAAAACTAAAAAATAAACAATATTTAATAAATACATAATATTTATAATTTCGTAAATATAATAATTAAAACATTTTTTAATAAAATAATGAAAACATTAATAAAAAATAATTAAATTAATTTATAATTAAAAAAATAAATAAAATATAAAATAAATATTAAATTCGTAATCAATTAATCGCGAAAAAAAAATAAAATAAATAATAATTAAATAATAATTGTATATATTATTATATAATATATATTTAATATAAAAAAATATTTATATATTTTAAATTATATAAAAAACGTATTTTTTTCGTTTTTTAATAATAAATAATTTTTTTTTTAAATATCATTAATATATTAATTTTAATTTATTTATTTATTTATTATTACTTTATTATTATTCTTTTTACGTACGTATTTATTAATATGTAATAAAAATTAAAAATAAATAAAAATATAATTTTTATTTAAAAATTTACCGAAAAAAAATATTAATAATATTTTAACCGTAATAAATTAAATATATAAATGTAATAAAATAAAAATAATAATAATAATAATAATAATAATATATATGTTAAGTTAATAATTACGTGGTTAACCATGTGATATGTCACGTGGTAACTATTTACATAAAACGTTAATTAAGTAATTTATAAACGTAATTAATATAATTATTATTATAATATTAAAAATTATTGTTATTTTATTAATTTATACGTTGTATATAATATTTTACTTTTATTTATTTAATATTAATTAATGATTAATAAGATATTTTAGTTAATTATAAAAAAACAAAAATATTAAAAAAATTATTAATTAACGCCGAACTTTATTTTATTTATAAAATGATTATAAAAAATATTTAATTTTTTTTCGATAAAATGAAATAAATTGCGCCGGACTTTATTTATAAATAGTTACGGAAAATATTTACATCATTTTATTAATCGAAAAGTAATAACGCCGGACCTCGTTTATATATAAGTGATTACGAAAAAAAGTTTAATAATATTCGTTTATTAAATTTACGCCGGACTTTATTTACTTATAAACAATTACGAAAAATACCATTTATTATCGATAAAATACTTAAAATACACCGTATTTTATTAATAAATAATTATAAAAAAAGCTTATGTTATTTTAAAAATTTTAAAGTTTTTTAATAAATTAAAAATCCGCGTTTTATCACGTATTAATAATATTTATATACGTTTATCGTATTTAAAACTTCGTTTTTATATATAAAAAATTAATAAACGTTAATTAATAATTATACATTATTAAAATTATCAATTAATGTGATTTTTAAAATTAATAATTATATATTATTAAAGTTATTAATTAAAAAATTGTTAAAAACGTACGTTTATAATAATTAAATTAACGATACCGATTAATCATAAAATAAATCCGTTATTTAACGATTATAACCGAATTTTATTACATTTAAAACCTCGTTTACATATAATAAATTAATAAACGTTAATTAATAATTATAAAATTATCAATTAACGTGATTTTTAAAATTAAATAATTATATAATATTAAAGTTATTTAATTAAGAAATCGTTGAAAACGTACGTTTATTAATTAAATTAACGTTATAATTAATCACGATATAAATCCGTTATTAATAACCATTTACAACTTTTATAATTAATTAAAATACCCCGTTAAAAACTTTATTTAAAACTTTTAATAACTTTTATTTAATAAGTTTTACTTAACCGCCCGAGCTTAACGAACGAATTAATTACAATTTAATAAATTAAAAAACGTTAAAATTATTAATAAATTAAAATATGTTAAATTTAAAAAATTTAAAAAATTTAAAAATTTTAAAATTATAATTAAAATTGCAAATATATTACAATTACATTATATTAAAATAAAAAAAAAAAAGAAAAATTACTAATATTAAATTAATAATCACGTGGTTAACCACGTAATACGTCACGTGGTAATTACTTATATAAAACGTTAATTAAATAATTTATAAACGTAATTAATATAATTATCATTATAATATTAAAAATTATCATCGTTTTATTAATTCGTACATTATATATAACATTTTACTTTTATTTATTTAATAATATATTTTTTTTATAAAAATAATAAAAAAATTTAAAACGTATTTATCGTTATTTATATATTTTAAAATTAATATTTACATATAATTTTTAACATTTTTAATAATAATATATTATTTATAAATATTATTAAAAATTAAACCGTTATTTTTAATATTTTTTATAATTTTTATTTTATTAACATTATAAAAAAAAATAAAAAAAAATATTAATAATAAATAATATTTTAAATTTATTAAAAAAAATATTAATATTTTTAATAATAATATTATTAATTTGTTTATAATTAATTAAATAAATTTTTATAATTTTAATTTTAAAATAATAATTTAAAAATTATTTATATTAATATTTTTTAAATATTATAAATTAATTACCGTAAATTAATAATTATTTAATAACATTTTAAAATTAATATAATAATAACGTATATTTAATATAATTCAATATAAAAACTTATTTTAATAATTTTTTAAATATTTTTTTTACGTTTTATATTTAAAAATTTAATTTATTAAATAATATTTCGAAATAAAATATATTTTAAACGTTATTCGAAAAAATTAATTATTAATAATAATATTTATTATTATTACGTAACGTAATTACGCCGAAAAATTAAATATTATAAAATCGTAAAAATATAAAAAATAAAATAATAAATTTTATTTTTTAAAAAACGTAAAATTAATTAAAATATATAATAAAACGTATATAAACTTTATTATAAACGCGTCGCGGTTAATTAATGGCTTTTATTAAAATAATTTTAATAACGGTAATTTAATTTATTTTATTTTAATATTATATTATATTTTTTAAACATTAATAAGCGTAAAACTCCGTATATTAATTTTATTCTTACTATTATAATCATATTGAACTAAAATTATCTTTTTTTTTTCATTTATTACTTACATTTAATCAAGGAAATATTTATGAGGAAAGGATATAACATGGTTGCCAAGACATTGGGATTGAAAATGTAGACCTGTTTATCCTGTTGTGCAGTTTCGAGATTTGGGGCAAGATGATGGAAATCATACGGTTTGAATGTTCGGTATCAGCGTCGAAGGAGATCTAACAGGACTCAGGAATTCTAGTCAGTGAACTGTACGTGTGAGTTTATTGACTACCTGAGTTACTAAATACCCTTTACAAGCCATGGACAGGCTTAGCTTGTACATGCTTTTCATTAGATGTGTCATAAACATGAGAGACGTGCAATACAAGTGTTACGAATGAGTCGTATAAATCAATTGTCTGAATTGAACGCATTCATAATGACTAGGTAAACCTATTAAAATTCAGTTTCGACAACCAAACTGTATATATAGCTCCTCACTGACTTCATTGTTGTTCCTTATATCCTGTTCTCTTTTCTAGCCGTCGCAAGAAAAATTTCCAGAGCACTAAATCTCATATTATCCATCAACCGCCACAGTCCGTAACTCAACATGTGTCACTGCATTATGACAACAACTATTTGCCCTAGTTGCCGAATGGCCAATGATTACTACAGGAGTTTCGATCCCTGTCCCGATCCCAAGGCCGGTACTCGTTTCTGCCCAAACTTGAAAGCTACATTTCTAGGAAGACGGGTAGTCGATTGCGATGAATGCATAAAGAAGAGAGAAGATATGGAAAAGGAAGAAGCTAAGAGGAAGGCGAAAAAGTAAGATGGGAATACAAATATAGGAGGGTCCTAATGAGAAGTATATGAACCGTTTCGACTTGATCCCAAACCTTATCTTAGTATTCCGACCTCAAGCTACCAGATACATGCGACTAATACTTATCGAGGCATGTGAGGTAAGCAGGAAGATATATTCATGAATATCGTGGCTTCGTAATCATTGTTGGGGGTAAAGGAGAACTAGGGTGGAATAGGCATAGGTATGTGGAGAATATTATTTATAAGGGATCGGCGTTAATATACCACTATTACTAGGTAGCTACACAGCTATTTTACAGCAGAGAGGATAATATTTCTAGCAACTGATAGGACCCACCGAGCTATAGAAATACCCTTGAGATAACCATCAATATATTATACCATCATGCCCCAGGGACAGCTGGAATAACCTTTGGTGATTTAGACCCATCTTCAGCTTCTATCTCTGGGTCTTCAGGCTCAGGGCTTTGTGGTTTTGAGCCTACGATCAGGGTCGCTTGAAAGTCTGCTCGCCGTGGACTAATATAAGGGTTAGTAATAGGCATCTTTAGTTCAGGTATGAGGGATATCGTACAGCAGGTATTTAAAATCTATATACCGAAGGGCACAGGTCATTATGATGACTAAAACCCAGAGGGCTATGGACGATTGCCAACCATATTTATCTAGCTTACATTAGTATTACTTCTAACTTCTGAAGATTTATCCTCAGGGACTTACAATAAGGAGCCTGGACGGCGGGCCATACGAGGACTTGGCTCCAAGCAGAGACCGCGTAGTATGTTGCAATAGCAATTCCGACAACAAGTGTTCTGGCCTCGGGATCCTGCGGCAATCTAAGGGATGTTAGTTTACCATTATAGATCACATCTAACCATCTATAAATTACTAACAGATCAGACAGCCAAGCCATAATTAGGGGCGCAGTTCCCAGCGTTAAGTAAGAGATGAAGTAACTGGCGTACGCCGTGGCCAACGGTGTTGTATCAGGGTGAGTAGTCCAGATACTCATAGCGATGCACGGGACAAGGCCGATAACAGCTGCATGCCTCATGTTAGTCTCAAAAGAGTCGTTTGTCTATCTCTGTGAAACATCTCTTACCCTGTACTATTATTAAGGACCATCTCGTCCGTAGTAGATCGGATAGGATAGCCCAAATCCAGACTGTATATACAATTAGCTCAGCCAAAAAGGGGTAAGCAGTTGGTATCTACCGAATACGACGTTTATAGCACCGCCACCAATCGGAATAGCATTAACTTGAGATGTGGACCAGACAGGTGTGCCATCGGGATTTTTCAAGCTTTTCAAGAAGAGATTGAAATAAGCGTACCCCCACGGTGCGAGTACTGTCGCGATGTACAAGACCGGGATAAAGTAGGTTACCCAGTTAGCAAAAGTGCGTCTGTATTCGATTAGAGATACTCAGGATAGGTATTTCGAACGTGGTAGGGGGGATTCCGTACTTTGCACCAGCCCAAGTCATTTTCTTCGGCTCGGCTCGCCCGTGACGTTCCAATCGCTCCATTGCAAGTCTTGCATGCTCCTTCTTAAACCAAAATGCCCTAGGGTTGACATTATTTGGTAGATCGGGTAATAAAAAGAACCCTAAGGCGCCCACGGCCACCGTCATGATTCCGTTTATGATGAATAGCCAGCGCCACCCCGCTAGGCCGTTCGCATCGCGAAGAGTATCGATGATGGCAACTTGCAATGCTCCAGACATCATAGAACCTAATGCTTGGCAAGAGTGGTAGAACCCCATTCTCTTAGCGAGTTCTGAAGGCGTATACCAGTGCACTACATGTGGCGTAAGGTAAGTATCCCAGGAGGTTATAGAGATGCTGGCAGAGAGAAAGGGGAAGAATTGGGAAAATAAGACTCACTAAATAGTGTCATCATCCCAGGCCAAGCTGAACTCTCGCAAAGCCCAAGAAAGACACGAAGGATGTAAACTTGTTTTGCATTATGAACAAGGGCAATAAGCCCTGTTATTACACCCCAACATATCTCCAACCCAGATAACCAATAACTTGGTCGTACGTACGTTAGGATAATTTGAGATGGAATCAACATTATGCAGTATGCGACGCTGAAATATGTCGTGAAGCTAAGTAGGGTTAGTTCAATTGACCAACTCTATGAAAATTAGGGAGGATTAACTTACTAGTTAAGCTCATTGCCGTTCAGTTCAAGATCTTCTTTCATTCCCGAAACATAAGCATTGCTAATGTTTTGCTGGTCGAGGTCTTTAAAATATCAGACATAATACCACTCTGTCGCCAATTTCTGGTTGAAGACTCACACTTAATAACTATAATTAAAAGTTATGTTAATTAGCTGATTTACACAGGCTATAGAGTCTAACCACTGACCTTGAGACACGCATCCGAAAGCCATAAGGAAGATGTCAAGTCTTCGGACGAGATCGCGTTCCTCTGACGTCCGCTCATGACGCTGCGCGAATGCTAATCGACTGACTTCCATATTGCGCACCTGTTTCCAAGATTTTACTAAAATTACAAGAAAGAAACGAAATCACTTCACTCGACTTGGAGAATGCCATTAATATAGGCGAGTCTTATCTTCGGCTAACCCCGCTCATGACCGTTATGACCAGGGGTTCCTATCTGATATCTAACTTAACATAGTTCGCCCTAAGTCAAGAAGAGATATAGTTTTCCCGAGTTGCAAGACTATTATATCTCCCTTGGCAAAAGGGGTCCGTTAGATGATTCCTTACCGAGGACGTCTCCAAATTACTCCTCTACCCTGTTGTTTCTCTCATCAACTGCAATCAACCACAAGCAGATTTGCATTCCGTCAACAATGGCTGTATCAAAAGCGGGGTGCTTTCGTCCTTCAAACTATACGAGCAGATATCGTTCGCATCACATCCCCCTTCCAACTGTTTTCCAGGCTCGAGGCGGACGGATCCCGATAACAACTTATACTGATTGCCCCCATAGACATTCATATGTAAAGCCAGCGAAAAGGAAAGACTTATGTAGTTGTAGTTATTAAGTTGAATCTCGTTGATCGTTATATTCCAGTTAGCCGTTGTTGCACTGGACACTCTTGAAGCGCAAGTATCCTTAGTATTTCCGTACGGTGTCCTGTCGTCGAATTTCCAGTGCACCGAACATTCCGCGGTACTATTGCTGAAAGCAACATAACCACCCCCCGAAGCATGTGGTGCAGGTCCTGCTGGTATGCTGCTAGGGTTCGAGATGGTAATCTCCATAGTCGTGGCATTGGTACCGTAAGGCCCGACGCGGGGACTACTCGAATAAAATGAAGAAAGCTCCCATGGCTTGAGAGGGTACCATGGAGGTAAAGGAGGGTCCTTCGAGAGGGCGAGATCGGATTGACACAGAAGGCCAGAAAGTATAATGGACATAGAACTGGTGAGCCTCATTTTGTTAGGTATGTTGTTCGCAAGTTGCGATGTTCAGAGATTTTTCTTGGTGTCTGAACCCGATACTGAACTGGGCTTAAAACAGGTGGTTTATATAATAAATGAAATTCTATATTGACTTACTTGGATGTATACGCGTCCAATCCGAGACGATAAATCATACCAGTAAAGCGTCAAGGTAACGTTATGCTACAACGTAGTAATGATACGTTCGAGACTTTCTTGTCCTCCCGATATAATGGCCAATTGCTTTATATAGAACTCGTGTTGGCTGCCGCTCATGCCGGCTAAATGAGAAAACGACTCGGACATACGCTCACCTCAACATTCCACTACCATCGTACGATACAATTGGGCGTTGTTACGAGAATATAGACTCTATTTGCGTAGTTAAATAACTCCGTTTGGCTGTTATATAATTCTTGAATGTACGAATACAGCACTTCATATCGGGGTTAAGTTGCTATTGAAGGACCATATTACCCTAGGGTCCTGGAATATCAACTAAAACAATTGCATTTGACTTCACAATGCACGGGTAACGGAAATCCACCGGAATACAGGAATAATAATTACAGTATCTAAATCTATCATACAACAAGAGCTCGTTTTGTTACTCGTCTTATATCGGAACTAAGCCCTCATAATATTCATCCATTTTTACAACTAACTACCTACCTACCTAGGCACCTAGGTACTCATGAAACTCACTTCGTCGCCATAATCATTTTCTATCATTTCTTCGATGTATTTCGTCAGACCTCTCTAACTTCGGAAACTCAAGATCTCTCCATCGTGACAAGCTAACATTTGTGGAGAGCGTAGCCAAGAAATGAAGACTAACGGAAGTTCGCCCAGAGCAAGGTGTGGTAGGGCAATCGAACCTTGGCTAGATGGGTGCTATGCTATCGTGATAATTGGAATTTGGCTAGAAATAAGAGTTCCGCCACCTTTGCTATCATTAGCGAGTCGTCTCGTTTCTCAGGTTACACCTTGTAATCATCTCCTCCCGAACTTACTTAGCTGCCTACCGTTGTAGGTCTAGGCGTATATATAAAAATCGACAATTTTCAGTTGTAACTAGGGTAATAACAGCAACTAATAACAGAGTACTCAGCGTCGTCTTGCTTGGTTTGAAGTTCCCATTATTAGCGATGACATAGTTTCCCACCCTTAGCCAAGAACAGACATATTCTACAAGACACCATGACGAAGTTACCTATCATGTATGCATCCAAACATATCTAACACAATGGATGACACTTCACACCAGATGCAATCCTATATATCTACCTAGGTATTTGAGTATATGAAGTGTAAAATTGGGCGTGTGAGTTGAACAAGAAATCGATCCCTGTGTACCCCTGAGTCACGACTCACGCGTTCGAAATCGCAAGCAGTATATGACTACCTACCTCTTAAAGTACCCTCATTACCTGAAATCCATTGTCATCGAGCATGGACTTCATGATATACGAGTTTGTTGGTGGTTGAACAATTGACTAGGTAGGTAATATAATCACAGCCCTTCGACTATTGTATAGTGAATAGTGCCGGGACTTAAACTCATCCGTAAGTTGTTGGGCCTTGTCCTTCTTGAAACTAAACACTATATAATAAACACGTTCTGGTTCCAGGGATGTTTGCATTCTCCTATCAATTCTTTTCTTCACGATCTACCCACCGTACGAAAGCCCCCAGCACTTTGCATGTCTTTGAATACTTTCCCTTTATCTAACTTCTGTCTTGCTCGTTCATCATGGAGGTAGAAATACTTTCCAAACTCTCGGATATAAGAGACGATATCGAGTCTAACATCGCTTTCCAAGACGTTTTGAGCAACGACCATTGGATCAAGCTAGGCCAATACAGAAATGAGATCGACGAGCACTACTGCAACCTCCGTCGCCTGAAATTTTCTTCGGGGGTAGGTTCGGAGCGCTATAATGCTTGCGTCAGGGGAATGGATGATGCGGATGATCTCCAAATCCTCATACAGAAAATCTGGGAGCTTGCGACCGAAAAGAAAAAGTAGGAAAAATAGTCCGTAGGATAATGGGAGGCAGACACGGTTTTTAGTCGGGACAACTTCTTTAAGGGTACCTAGCAGAGCCGAAGCGTCCGGTGCGCTCACCTGGGAAGCCTCCAAGGAGCACTGGTCTTCCCCCCTTTTTTTGGGATTGCAAGATAGGTACCCATCCTATTAAGTAGAGCCCATCAACGAGAATCAAGCATATAATATGTAAACGTAGCTTTATATAGCACATAGATTTAATTAGCGCCTATCTTAACCAATAAATATTAATATTCATTGCTACCTAGCATTTGGTTTAGATAGTCTTGTCACAATTGGTGTATTGGAAACCTATCCCCGTTGCATCATCAGTTTCGTTCCTGGGACTAATACCTACTCTGTAGGCGTTCTGATGGTGTTAGGGGTTAGTCAACTAGTGAAAGAATGCATATCTTAGGTGGGTAGGTGTCTAAATAGGGCCCATAGTTTCAGCCCTATAGGGTTGATCTTATGTCGGGCATCTCCTTACGAATCCCACGCCATTTTCTCATGCGGCATATCTCCCATTCAACAACCACTCCTATACTATTTGGTTTTTTGGCCTCCTAGTTCCCACTATATATTGGTATTCAGCTGTTAAAAGGTTATCCAACTTTGTAGACGATGCATTTTCGCTAATTAGGTTAAATAAATGGCACCGAAAGACTGAAAGTTGATTCTAACAGGGTCTCGCTTAAACGGGGCACTGCAGCTGCAGTTACAGTGATTATTGATATTGAAACTGGGTAGTCAGCTGCATGATTTTGCTGGGCCGTTCGCCCACGTATGCTGGGTTGTGGATGGGGTATAATAAGCCCGGACTTTATTATGTCAAGCCAACGTTGAACAATACCCCCTACACCCCCTACACTCAATACAACCCCGATATTAGCACTCACTCACCATATACATCTTTCTCAAGGACTTCTTGTCCTTGACGAGGATCTCAAAATACGGTAGCTATATACCCATATCTGTTTAAAACGAAGCGAGATTGGAGTTGTCAGACTTGGCGTAAATCGCGATGGCTCAACAAGAGGATATTCCCGACAAGCCTATACCTTACAAATATCGGTTAGCATACGAGTTCTTTCATATATCATCTACCAATTTGACAAGTTACTCTGGAATATCCATTAGATCACCAGAATCTATGGTCTTCCCTTGTATTTCATTGTAGACGTCTGCATTACCTAGTCTTGATACTAATTTATGATTGGTAAGCCCTCTTCATCCAACCGCTCACACGCGGGTCCTTGAATTGCAACCTTCCTTAGACCAGTCGGCGCCAATCCGCTGCTCGCTACTCGAGGTTAATCTGGACCTTGGGGGACAATCCGAATATGATGCTTTATCATACACATGGGGAACGCCCAACTTCACGGAGCAGCTTATCGTCGATCAGTGCTACTTGATGATCACGCCGAATCTCTCTTCCGCTTTACGCCGGTTCCGAATGCCGACGGAGACTCGTAGGATGTGGGTTGATGCGATATGCATAAACCAAGACGACGATAGGGAAAAAGCGAGACAGATACCTTTCATGAGACAGATCTATCGTAGTGCATCTTCGGTTCTTGTTTGGTTGGGTAATGATAAAGGTGGTTCTGACTCCCTGCGACGACTTCATCATCTTGCGAAACAGTCTGAGTCTAGCACCTCCAATGCCGAATTCAGTCAAGAACTCAATTACATAACTAAACTACCATGGTTTCATCGGCGTTGGATAATCCAGGAAGTGGTTTTAAACCCTAACGTCCTTCTTAATTGCGCTGAAGTTAGTATGCCATGGGCGCGGCTTGCCCAAGTCTTAAATATGGGAATAGCCTCGGGTGTTATAAGTTCTTTGGTAACAATGGCAGAACTCTGGAAGGATTGGATACTTCGGAAAAATGAAGCACAGCCCCACCTATTCAAACTTCTTGCTTCGTTCCACGGTTCCCAATGCCAAGATCCGAGGGATATGATATACGCCTTGGGTGGGCTAGCAAGTGACGTGGATTTGAGAGATGGCAGTCATCTTATCGAAGCGGTAGCAGAGAAGAATGACACAGAGGAAAGTGAAGGAAACGAAAGGCCTAAGAACCCGGTGAGCGACGTCGGGGATCATGGGAGGGCTGTGATACCTGTCGACTACGCTGTCTCCGTTGAATGGCTCTACTATGAACTTGTAGTCAGATTACTCGACTCTCGAGCCCTGCAGGTTTTGACCTTTTGGCCCAGTGTGCTGTTAGAAAAACAGGCGACGAGTCAGACCAAATGCCTTCATGGATTCCTGACTGGAGAAACCCCAAGATTAGAGAACCGCCTTGGCTTGCCCCCAGAGATGTTGAAGGCTATTTAGAACCTAATGATAGGTCCATACTAACAATTAAATCCTCAAGCATTCACCTACTGGGAAAAGTAACTAATAACAACGTTAGCACGATTTTCCCTGAAATATATGTCGAATCCGAGATCCATCAATGGTTCGTAGATACGTGGGCTAGCTTGTCCGAGCTCGACGCGTCCCAAAATAGTGCGCGCGGACACCAGCCTAGCGAGCACATCCTAGCCCGATTGGTTAATATTGTCTTGAGTGAGAAGACACCATATGAGATCGACGGGCTGTCAAGTTTCAATACGGAAGGCTTTAAGCAATCATGGGTTGAGTACCGTGGGTATCTGCAAAGGGTCTGCGAAAACATACAACAAGGAATCACGGCTACAGAGTTCTACAGGTTTACTTACAACTATATGAAAGGGTGCACCGTGTTCATTTGGGAGGACGCCGTTACTTCCCAGCCCCAATATGGGTTTGGCCCGCCTCATGCGCGACCAGGCGACACGATATTTGCTGTGGGATCCTCCATTTTCCAGTCATACTTCAATACCGGCACGCGACCATTAAATATCAAAAGTCTTCTTTTCTACTTAGGCAGTGTCAAGATAAACATGATTTGCCGATTGAACAGAAAGGTCGAGTACTGTCGGAGCGCTTTCGATTAGTTGGAGATTGCCAGGCCATGTTATACTCTGGACGAATGATTCACGACTTGACTAAAGAATCTGATGCTTATAACCCTTTGGGTTTCTCTTGGTTCCGACAACTCTCCTTGTCGTAGTAGTATATAGTATATAGCTAGGTACCTACCTAGGCATTCTACTACTTATCTACTTTGATGAGAGCTTCCAGTATCTCATGTAGTGTCGTGCTTCGTTCATCGTGGAGAGGAATCTAACTTACCCCTTATTTCCTAGATTTATCGTCTTCATTCCTATCGATATGACATGTAATGTACGAGACAGATATGATGACGGGAATCTTGGTTAGCTCGGAAACGTATGAAGTCCTACTCCAGTTTTATGAAAAGTTATGTGAACAGTTATTTGCTGATTTCATCCCCGCCGCTAAGCTTCGATCGGCATCGCCAAGAATGTTGCCTTACAAGCGGACAAGGTACCGTCAGCCCCCATCCCTTGTAATGCATCTCAGATGTTTACCTCATAATGCTCCGCCATACAACTGGTTGCCTCTTGCTGATATGCAGGACTACTCTTCGTCTAGATCGAAGATGAGTCTTATAACCCCTTAAGAATCCTGACGGAGCTTACCGATTGGATCAAAACTACACTAATCGTCTGGACCAGGTTGTTCTCCGAGTGACTCAGCCCCTCTGGCGGCTGAGCCAGGGACTTATTAGGCTATGTCTGCCTTAAAGTCCACTATTCGTTATCTATCTGGCGCGGGTTAGAGGTAGCTCATGCATACGCATCATCCAGTGGACGGAAAACGGCAAGAGGAATAGCGACTAACGGTGAAATCTAGCTGAGAATGGGGAAACGATTCACAAGATGTGCAGCTGGTAAGACTTGACCAACAATCTAGAGCTAGGCATCTATTGCGTTTATGAGTGCCTATATAACCCCATCTTAGTCCTTCAACGATGTCTATATATTCTGGTATTTGTCGTCTTCTGAATAGTCTCTCTCCGTATAGCCTCTTTTTCAATTACTACGATATTCCTCTACCATAAAGCCCTACTCGGAGTCCTTAGATATTTTAGTCCAAAGATATACTAGAGACTCACAATGGCTCCCAAGAACGACTCCAATTCCAAGCGCTTCAAGGAGCGTTCACGGCACTTCCGTGAGAACGACCCAGCATTCCTAGCTGCACAGAGGGAGGCAGAGCGACGTGAACAGATTCTGGCCGATCGCCGTCGCGTTGAAGCTAAATGGCGACCTAAGGTTCCCGAAGTACGCAAATTCAACTTTGAGAACTTCAAGAATCGATTCCATGACGTTGATGAACCTGATTACGCTGTTGAAGTTCTCGTGGCTGGATCTAACTTGCAGGCCCAAGTCCGACGCGAGCAGGCTCTCCGACGAAAGGAGGAACATGCTCGCACTCGCCAGCATATGCTACTTGCTTACGGCCTTCCCCGTGAGCAAGTGTATGCTTCACGACCAAAGAATAGCGTCTCGGAAAAGGCGAAGAGAGAAAAGAAAGCCGAGAACGCCCAGGTGAATGAGGGCGAGATGCAACGCATTCGCATTCAATCACAGCCTGTCCTAGGACATCTCACATCTCTCCTGAAAGATACCGAGCAAAGATCCACACCTCGCACTTTCGTCAGGCCTTTCAAGGCTCTGGTGTATTTCCAGCCCAAGATGAAAGAGATTCTCGCTACTCTTGAAGAGAAGTGGGCCGACTACGAGGATATTGAAGATATTGACTCCGAGGACCTCCCAGAGATCCCAGACGTGGAAAGCGTTGAGTCCAAGACAAAGGGCTCAGGCTCCGAGGGTGGAGACGACGATGAAGATGACACTGAGTCTCTTCTTTCGGTCGACTCGAATGCCGAGGACGTGGACAATATTATGGATAGCCCCGAGGCTCTCAGAGACATGCGATGCTATGTCAACTTCATCGACGAGGAGGTCATGCCCCTGCACAGCCGATTCTCAGACAACTCAACCGACAAGGTCAAGTTTGAGGACCTATGGTCACTCTTTCGCCCTGGAGATCTTATTTACATGCCAGCTGCAGGAGAGACAGCGGGTCGTTACCATGAGGTATGGCGTATCTACCGCACAGAAATGCCAGAAGTAGAAGCATCGTATCCATCTAAGTTGGTATGGGAGTTCTTCCCCGATGAGCTAGCACAAGACAAGAAGGACAAGTTCAATATCTACGCCTACTATATCGACCACGACGGAGACTCATTCGGCGCTGTACGTCATACATTCGAAATTGAGTCCTTCGTAGGAGAAAGGCTTGTCGAATCCCTGGAAGTATTTCCCATCCGCTACCGACAGGATCACCAAAAACTCCTAGGGTCGCTCCAGAAGCAAGGACAGGACTTCCAGAGATTCCTTGGTGACAGGCACCAATCATACCATGCCTGGACATTGACCAGAAATCCGCCCTTCGACACCACCGATCCTATTGAGGAGATCTTAGAGAATGAAAACTACCAAAAGATGCGGCATCCCGAGTTCGTTGAGAGCGACGTGATTGTCGATCTCCAAGAGGCCTACCAGAAGCATGGAGGATGGCGTCCTTGCTTCCATCGATTGACCATGAACAAGTCCATCTCATGTGAGACAGAGGACGACGGGATAGCCATCCAGCAGTGGATGGACTCTTCGCGAACAAACCTCGCGTATTCGCAGAACGAGGTTGTCCAGAAGCAGGATGGTGTTGAGCTATGGCAGCGTCGCGAGAATCTTAACGTCGACACTTTCTTACGCCAGCGGACCAAGGGCAGCCGCACCCAGGAGATGAACCCAGATGCTCTCGAGCTACGCGAGGATGACCTCGTACTCCTCCCCAAGCGCATGTTCGCATACGCATTGCGCGAGCGCAGATTCGTGCCCGTCGATATTAACTTCCTCAAGCCTATCCGTAGGGAGCAGGGCGTATTCGAGAACCTCAAGATCTTGAAGGACTACAAGGACATCGTCCGAGGTCTCGTCGCTTCTCACTTCCAGAAGAAGACTCTCGAGCGGCGGTATGTCGATATGGCTACCGAGGGACCAGGCCAGGATCTGATCCAGAACAAGGGCCGCGGCCTGGTCGTCTTGCTTCACGGTGTTCCCGGTGTTGGTAAGACTGCGACGGCCGAGGCAGTGGCTATGGAGTATCGCAAGCCCCTGTTTGTCATTACTTGCGGTGATCTCGGCCTTACTCCCTCCGAAGTCGAGTACTCGCTAAACAACGTCTTCCGTCTTGCGAATCTCTGGGATTGCGTCCTGCTCCTTGACGAAGCCGACGTTTTCCTATCGCAACGCTCCAAGGTCGACATGAAGCGCAACGCACTAGTCTCCGTGTTCCTCCGTGTCCTCGAGTACTACAACGGACTGCTGTTCCTCACGACGAACCGCGTGAACACCATCGACGAGGCCTTCAAGTCGCGTATCCACATGTCGCTGTACTACCCGCCCCTCGACAAGACGCAGACGCAGGACATCTTCCGGCTCAACCTGGCCAAGCTGCGGGAGATCGAGGCGCAGCGCCACGAGATGACGGGCGAGCCATCGCTCGTCATCAAGGACCGCGAGATCATCGACTTCGCCGGCAAGCACTTCGAGGCCAACGCCCGCTCCACCAGCTGCTGGAACGGCCGCCAGATCCGCAACGCCTTCCAGATCGCGTCCAGCCTGGCACATCACAACTACACCATCGCGGTCGAGGCCGCGCGCGCGAACGGCCAGCAGCCCCCCATGGCGCCCGTGCTCGACCGCAGCTTGTTCGATAAGGTCCAGATGTCGACGCTCAGCTTCGATCGCCATATGAAGGAGTCGAAGGGGTTCGATGCCGAACTGCCCCTGAGAAACACGTTTTACGAGGAGGGGCATTTTGAGTAATTTTACACAAGCATTGTCATTATTGGGCTATGGTTGGACTATCTAGGGTAGAGCATACATGAGAATATGAAAGCATTTTGAATCGTACCAATCCCGAGCTTCCTTCATCATATTACGGTTTACTAAGAGTGTTATGTTTGAAATGTTTAGTAGTCGAGACAATGCACATCAATGAGTTGAGGTTCTTCAAATTATTCTACTCGAATTCATGTCTAATGTCATTACATGGTTTGCGTAGCTTGTCGCTTTCGCTAGTAGAGTTCAAGGAGTGCATCACCGACCATGATACATCCCGTACGAAGGGCAATCATTCTTCAATCACAAGTTCTTCGCAACCCGAAAATTACCAGTTCCCAGTCCTTTCGTTTAACCAGCTCGGTCATTTATTATATACCATTGTTATCCTAGTTTGTATCACAACCCAGACAGGTATTTACGGCTCATGCAGAAACTGGTTGAACCAGTTAACAGCATCGTTCTTCCCCCTCGCCATAGCTAACAGCTCGCCAGGCTCCTTATCGCTGCCGCGAACAAGCGCGCCATGCGACACGCCCGGATAATGGCGGTAATCAAACTCGATTCCCAACTTAGGAATCGTTTCAAACGTGTAGCTCTTCAGCTCCGCGGTGTACATGACATCGTGCTCAGGGGCCAGAAGCTGTACGGGAACCGCGACTTCTTCAATGTCCTTCTTGGTCAGTATCGATGGGTGTCCAGTCGAGATGGCATCGACTAGAGGAGGGTTATGCTCTTTAGCGCCTAGTCGGAACACAGCCCATCCTCCGAAGCAGTAGCCGATGGCGCCGAGCTTTGCGTACTTCTGACGCAGGGCCTTAGCGACGGTGAAGATCTCCGGCTCACGGGCCTCGCGTGAGTTTCGCTTCATAAAGCCTGGGAAGTCATAGCCGCTGAAGTCCCCGGACAGGATGGCGGGAGTCGGCTCGACTACTTCGCCTCCGAAGAAGTCGGGAAGATAGACAGTCGCATTGATCTCGCGGGCGAAGTGGTCCGCTAGTAGGCGCAGGTTAGGAAAGGTCCAGCCGAAGACATCGTGGATAAGTAGTACGGCAGCGTCGGCATTATCACCCGCAATATAGGTATTAATATCAGCGATCTTCCCGACCTTCCCGCTCGGAGTTCCGCTCCACTCGAAGCCCTTGATACAGCACTTGGAGTAAGACATTATGAGGGTATTTTTATATCAGAATATATGATGAGATAGAGAGAGCAGTGGCAATGCAAATTAACCTATGATTCGGACTTGAGGCAATTAGACTAAATTATATACCAACATTACCCGAACAATCGGACGTAACGGGCTTAAGGTTCGGAAATTCCTTAACCACATAGTTCAAGTTGCTTCATAGCTCTGACGTCTTATACGCCAGCCATCAAATGCAACAACCACCCCCGCGCATCATAACACTCGCTGCATCAGTAACTCGATCGGGCTTCCGGATGCATGCGAAAGATCACGATGTGCCGTACAGTATCTCAATTTTACCAAAAGTACTGTGTCAAAGACCCAATTTAAAGGCATCACAGGCAGAACAGCGTCAAAAAAGATGCCCCATCCTCACTCAAGCAAAAAGCGTACATACACATTTTGCACTCCCATTTCTCACCCAAAATGAGAAAGAAAAAATTATTCAAAAATTTATACTAAACTAGATTGATTAAATACTACTATATACAAGTTTTATTAAATTATTATAAGACTTGATAAAGTTATTCAAATTAGAATAAAGTATTAGAGTTGAAAAGTTAAAGTGGGGCATCTTTTTTGACGCTGTTCTGACAGGATAACCGTGAGACGGTTGAAGGATCATGTAGATTCAGTTGGACCATTCACCTTCGGTAAGGCGGCTAAGCGCGAATGTGTTATAGGTGAAATACTCCTTTCCAACACGGCATATTTCCAAAGCGCGCGATGACAAATTTCTGGGACCGTATTAACTCGATCGGGCGAATAGTCCATCCGTGCAGAGTTGCATTGTCGCGGGATCCATATGCGGTCATGTCGACAATGATAGGGCGGATCTTTTCCTCGATAGATAGACTCGTCCCCAAGGCGGTGACGGGTTTTGATTTTCTAGGTAATTCACACAATTTCAGTTATTGATGCGAAGGAAGTATACACTCCCCTTAAATCAGCAAATCGGAGCTTCGAAAAGACTTAAAATATGCCCTCTTAGGAAAAGTGCAAACAGCTCAGCCAACCAGAATACAAATAGACAATGTACTCGTATCTTGGTTGCAAATAAAGGCACACTATGCCGGAGATTCTGTTAGCCGTTTATGGACTTCGCATAACTCCGAACCGTGCCCAGTTGAGAACTGCATATTCATAGTCGGGATATTGTTGACAGCTTGGCCAGTCGTTCTTTCGCCTAAATAGCTGGGCCTCCAAAGAGGGAGCTTGGTACCTAGTATTGTACGCATTGAAACCGGTTGGGGGATTGGTATCGATAAATCGTGTAAAAAGGGGGGCTTGTCAATGCGGAGGACAAATCCACCATCCTCATCGACTTTAGCGAGAATAATTCAAGTGCATTCCAAAACCCTTCATCCAACATAACGGCTACGTATCCTCCTTCCAGGAGAAATACTGATACGTAATATATACCGTAAAAACTGCGACCAGATAAGCCCCGAGGCCAAAAGCAGAAGAGTTATCCGACGTGTACGTCGCAAAAATGATGACCACTATGCTAACCATAAACATCACGACGAGAATTAGTAATAAAATGACGGCCCAATTGAGTCTCTCATTAACGCGTATGCCCCACCCTATTACACGCTGGCCGTCGATGCCATCCCTCCGCACCAGTGGCTGCTTAAGCTTCTTGGGAAAGGTCTGCATCCAGAATTGATCAGTGTGGTCTCCTGCCTTGAGCAGATGTGCCAGAGGGATATCTGCAAGTTCAATATCATCCATCGGCACAGGTTGATAGGCATATCGCCCTGCTCTAACTTCGCCTTCGGGGGGGATCGCTCTAGTTTTGAACCATCGCGGACAAGTTTCCCTTCCGACAGGCACCAACCGAAACTATTTAAATGGGTTAAATTTTACCTGCAATAGGTATTTTACAATATCGAAAATAGTGGTAATGGGATACGTACTCTAACAAAATCCCCGATGCAATTCTATAAAGAGACATCTTATGGAGTCGAGGACTTAGCCTTCTTGCTATCTTCTTAAGGATCAAGGGGGCGCTCGGAAGCCTTAGTGAAACTGCTCGTAGTAAATTATAAACCCATGCTGGAACAACCATCGAAATTGTCCAATCATTCTTCTCGCGAGCAAGGCGATATTCTTGAAGAATATTTTGAAACAGATATTTGTCGTTCATACGATCGTCAACGTTAACATGAACTAAAGATGTCGAAGTCCTCGTGTTCACACACATCAAAACATATTGGCGATCTTCAACCAGAGGTGTAGCCAGGCTCGCTTGTTCGGTTTCGAATTGCGACGATAATAGTGTGTCGTCGTATTGTTGATCGTTTCTTCGAGGCGGTCTTTGAGTATGTCTCGCATTCTTGCGGGAACTTAAATATGCTTGGGGTGGAGGCTTGGGGGGACTTGTTCCTTGTAGGCCTGCCGGTCGACTCGACACGGCCGCTACACTATCAAATAATCTCTTCCGGAACCTCACGATACCCCCTGGCAACAACTCCTTTACGTCGAGGAATTCGAGCTCGCCACAGCCCTAGATCATGTCAGGTCGATTCCCGGCACCAAGTTAAAAGAAAAAAAAAAAAAAAAAAACTCACGCATATATAAAATATTCGCTGATAGCCGGTTGGCGGTGGAAAGCGGATATTTGTCAATGAGATGAACCCAGCTTTCCACAAATTCATGGCCGAAAGAAACCAAGATTTCCATAATTGCACAAATAAGGAAACCCCGGCTCTCCACATATCTATTAAAAGAGTCCAACGTCTCCATATATTGTATTCTTGAGCCGTAGAGCCGCGAGACTGTTGCTTTTTCCGTTCGTACAGTCCATGCCCGACTGTCTGGGAATTTTCCACAGGTAGGTTCAACAAAGCTTGACTTTCCCTAGCTTCTCGGCTAGAAAGCATGAACCGATAGAGCGATGTCTGAAAATGCAAGATCCGTGATATGAACACATAGGCCGACCAAAATAGTGCACGCAGAAGATTTCTAAATATTACCAGAGCAGCTAGAAAGCCGACTATAAGGTGAACGGAGACTTTACGTCATTGATCAGTCGCCGGTATGCTTAAGAGGTTTAATGTAGCATCTTACAGTTGTACTCAAATAGGTCGCCGGTAGGAGACCAGTTGCCCCCGGAATTTATATTCGTCAAGCCGAAGAAGCTGGCTATGAAAGATACTGGAAGCTTGGTGGATATTAGTCAAATGGTTACTATAAGTACCTTGAAGCAAACTGACAAATATGATAGTAACAGTAGTCATTATTATGATTTGTCGATTACGTTTAACCACTTCTTTCGATTCTCTGAGAGCCTCCCAAGAGTGGACAACAGCTGCTTGCTGTGTCTTTAAGGATAGCAGGTCATTTGTCTATAATAATTAGTAAGATTTCGTGTGGACTATGGGCCTGTAGTATCAGGACTAACGCTTTGTGCCGCACTTTCTGCACCCTTCTTAAGCTGCTCAAGCTCGTCGATACGGTCTGTTACGGCGGATAGAATATCGATAGCTTGTACTCTGAATCTGTCTATTCGTTCTTCTTTCTCACGATCAACATTCTGGTCGCCGGTCCCGATAGAAGCCACATATTCCAGGGATGAAAAACCATCATCGCCGCCATTGGACAGTCGTTGTTGTTCCAGGTCTAATATGCGCTCGACATGTTTCGAGAATTGCTTCAAAACTTGTTTTTGGACTCTGCTGTGATGTATCATAATATCAAGCTCCTTTATAATGTCATTTATCTCCATGTGTGTTTCGCGTTCCGGATCGGTGTCGAGCAGTGAAGAATAGAGGTCCCTAAACCCGGTGTACTTATCATTTCCTTTCATATGGCTTGAAGCCTGGTCAGTCCAACGCCACAGGTCTTTGAATAGCTTCGTTTGCTGGGTTGTCTATATTGATTGTCAGTATCTAACATCGCACTTAAGAGTACAATTACACACTATACGGCTAATAGCAACTGAAAATCTGTCTATTACTCGCCGTTGCGAATCCTATAACGCTTTAGTAAAAGATATAATTTGAGTGGGAGATGCTTGCCAACCCGTTTTTGAACGAAAAGAGCTCTGGTGCATTCGTCCAAGATGATTAGTGCCAGGTCAAACACCGATCCGATCTGATCCTTCCCGGTGCTTCCCAAGCGGTCCCTTATTGCCTTATGAACACCGCCAGGATCATGGCCGTTCGTCCCATACTCACCTGGGAAACACGTTAGGATTGTTCGTCCGTCTAAAATCCACATCCATAGCTGATCTACCATAATCAGATCAGCGTCTTTGTTCCTATGACGGACCCCTTTCCGCTTTCTACTATTCCCATCATTTCTCCTGTCCAACGGGATCGATTTCGTCCAAAATCTCATTTTATTAAAAAAATCTTCCAGTATTGCCCTGGGTTTCTCTATTTCGATCGCTTCGGTATCGTACAGTAATCCTTTAGAAAGGGTAGCATTTTGATATAAAATCTTGTTACGATCTCGAGCTTCATTAACTCCCCGTTTCCAGTCGCAGGATGTCTCGAGTGTCCTGCGGGGATGGCACGGAGGATCTTCGTAAAGAAACGTCTCGAGAAACTTTTTATCGCGATAGTTCGATATGACTTGGTATAACTGGGCGGCGTTAAAAAGAAATTGGCCTAATGGGTTACTTGCCACAGGCCTTGATTCCTCCTTGCTATTTTCAAGATTAGTCGCCTTGTGTATTCGGCGGCGATTGCCAATAAATGCGAGAGTCTCTTCTCTGACTCTTTTCAATGCGCCTACAGTTCCCCCTTTAACTTCGGTATTACGTCTACTAGTGGGCGTGGGTATGGACTGGGAAGAAGTTGACGCCTGGGCGTTTTCATCTGTCTCGTCCATTAAGGTTTCGTTATTTTCCCCGAGCATATTTTCAGTATCCATCGCTTCAGCATATGTGAATCTAGTCATCCTATTCCAGTTGTGGTTGTCTTCCCAATTCAAGTAGGGCATCTGTAGGTACCTACAAGTCAATCAATGTTACAGAGTGGTCTTCTTTGGAGCTTACAAATAGGACAATATTGTTTGGTATCGCTTCAACCCTCCCGATGTCTATGTCATTTAGCTTAATATCTCTGGGTAGAGGAAAGGAATACTTGCCGGTAGACACTGCTGCGCAAAGGGGACGTAAGTGTCTATCTTGCGCAAGTACACTGCCACCACATTGCCGTTCACGCCAAAGGTCGGACCGAAGAAGCATAGAGCTTCTACTGGGTGTACTACCAGAACGCAAGCCTCTAGAACGGACACTAATGTCTGGTCTATCTTCATTATAGTACCGGGCAATAGCTTCCTATGTTGAACTCAGTATAGTTCTGCTTTCGGGATCTGCAGTTACCTACCTCAACCCACTATAGCGAGAGATATTAGTAACGGTTCAACGATATATCTAGGTATGTAGTAGCGCGTAGGAGGGAATCCCACCTTCATATTATTGTAAGGTATGTGGATGTATCGGAGTCTATCCGAATTACGCTCGCTCGATAAAACGGTATCCGAATTCTTGTCACTGTCCTCCTTATCGAGTAGGTGTGCCATGTCAATTCTCTGATTAGGGAATTGGCCCTTGAACCGCCAGTCCTCAGGGGGTTCTTCTTCTGGTTGAAGATCCGTTGACGTTGTTCTGATTTTCGTCAGGGCAGAGGGTTGCGAAGAACTCGAAGCTTCTGCTGAACTTGGTTCTGGTTGAAAAGAAGGAACAACACGCTCGCCACCCGCAAAGGGGCGCCCAAACTGAATTATATGGGCGTCCACATCCTCTTCTAGGGAATACGCCATATCATCAACCACATCTAACCTGTTATCTTGGTGCTGATGTTTGAGTGCAACCTGACGCACAGCAATCCTCTCTTCGGGTATCTCTCCCCGTGGTTCTGGTGGAGTCTCTTCATCGATAGGTTTGCCAGCGAGCTCACGCCATGCTCGCACCTCCCTAATTCCGTTCTTATAGATAGCTGACGATTTCCATCGACGATGACTCTCAGAGACACATCCAACAAGATCAAATGGTGGCAACTTCTGAGAAGATTTAGGATTTGTCATATTAGATGTGACAGCACGTCGTAGAATTTCAATTCGCTTATATCGTGATTCCACGAGGACGGCAAGAGTTCCAATTTTCTGGTTCACACGCCTGTCCGCTTCTTTAGTCTCATCTCCTTTGAAATCGGGGTAGGATAGGGCAATATTTTCCAGTGCGATGGCTTTCTCATGCCTCCAGATCTCGTTATCTTTGTTAAAAAATGATTTTCTCTCGTGAATTTCAATACATCCGAAGTAATGGAGCACAAGGTCATCAATATCCCGTAGGTTATGCCGCATGGTTGATAGGCATAAAGGCGCCATGTTCTTTTCACCCATACTGCTTGAGTTCGTCTATCCGGAACTTGTAAACTCCATTGAGACGTAGGTGGACAATATCTAGGGTCGACTGAATACGTTATGGACTTGCGCTTCAACTTAAAGAAAGTAGAGAACCGGAATAGCAAAGAGCTCAGCCTCAGCCCTGTCGATTTATTTATAAGATTGCGGGGTCTGACATCTGCAAGGTGACCTCAGATTATGCCTTACCATACCCTATCATAGTAAGCCCTACCTAGGTAGGCAATCTTTTGGGCGAAATAAGTGTATCCTGTAGCAAGCCACGGGCGAGTTATAAAAGGTATTACTCAAGCTATAGTGGCTGATAACCACTAACAGATAATTATGCAAGTTCATAAATCATAAAAGCTATGCCACATTGGAACCCAATTCATTATTGTAATTCATTAATATTCATAATTATTCATTAACTTTACTACATTATTCGTCATGTCACCCGCGTCTTTTTGTCTTTTTGTCTTTTTTTTCTGACGCGCGATTCTAATTCACATCCCCCCGGATCATGAATTTCCAAGTAACGCCTGAAGAATAGCGTTGACGAAATCTGACAACGTCGCTACGATCTATATTGAAAAATATGATATTAGTATTGACTCTCTTAGAAAACGCGCACGGAACGAATGAAAACTTACGGGTGTAGCGTCTCCTATTAACTCCGTCGTTTGCGAAACGAATGCAGCCGTCAATAAGCTTTCTGCATTTCCGAGCAAGGTCATGATTCCCTTCACCGAAGTCGGTGTGATCAAAGGCGTGATCTGCTCAACAATTCCTTGGATATCGATCTCGCTCAGGGTTCCGAGGAGGGGCTTAACAGCCTTAATAAGACTAGCTAGATCGATTTGACTTAACGAGCTGAGAAGTGGCTTTACTTGATCCAGGAGGCCGCCAATATCGATTTCTCCAAGTGCACCAACCAACGGTGCTGCGCCATCAATGATGGTATGAGTTTCGTTAACGAATTCCTTCGTCAGCAGCGCCTCGGCGTTATCGACAAGTCCTACGAGGCCGTGGACAGACGACGGCGTGAGTAGAGGGGAAATGGCGTCAAACACTCCCTTTATGTCGATCTCACCCAATGTGGTTAAAATAGGTGCTATTTGTTTGATCAGCCCTGTGAAATCGATTTGACCTAGGGCATCCAAGATTGGTTGTATCTTTTCGATGAGACCACCTAGATCAATCTGACCTAGGGAGTTCAATATCGGGGTGATCTGTTTAATTAGGCCCGCGATGTCGATTTGGCCTACAGCATCCAGGATTGGCGTGATTTGTTTAATCAGACCTGCGAAATCAATTTGGCCTACAGCGTCAAGGATCGGCTGTATCTTATCCTTCAGGCCAGACAAGTCAATCTGTCCAAGGGAGTTCAGTATCGGTGTGATTTGCTTGACTAGCCCCGCGATGTCAATTTGACCTATGGCATCAAGTATAGGTTGAATCTTGTCGATGAGGCTACCTAGGTCAATCTGGCTTAAGGAATCCAAAAGTGGTTTCACTTGGTCGATAAGCCCCTCTAAGTCAAGCTTGCCAACGGCCGATATTAATGGGACAGCGCCGGATATTAACGTCTTGGTCTGATCAACAAATTGTGTTGTCAACAAGTCCTCAGCATTGCTTAAAAGCCCAACGATACCCTTGACTGATTCGGGTGTCAACAAGGGCTCGACAGCCGAGAGTAGACCTTGAAGGTCGATCTTGCTTAGGCTGTCGAGTAAGGGTGAGATTTGGCTAAGCAAACCCTTCAGATCGATATCGCCTAGACCGTCGAGTAAGGGCCCCGCACCTGCGATGAGAGACTTCGTTTGATCGACGAATTCGCCAGTTAGCAAGTCCTCGGCATTACCAAGCAACCCTATGATACCCTTGATAGAGTCCGATGTCAACAGTGGACTGATAGCATCGAATAAGCTCTTCAGGTCGAGCTGGCCAAGCTCATTGAGGATTGGTGATATCTGATCTATCAAGCTTTGCAGATCGAGTTGCTTTAAGCTGTCAAGGAGTGGCCCAGCTCCAGAAATTAGGGATTTGGTTTGGTCAACGAAATCCTTGGTCAAGAGAGACTCGGCATTACCGAGGAGGCCGACTATGCCCTTAACCGAATCCGGTGTTAGGAGCGGAGCTATGGCGTCGAGTAGTCCTTGAATATCAAGGTCCTTAAGACTATCGAGGAGTGGCTGGGCACTTGAAAGTAGCGACTTAAGCGCGTCAACAGTATCTGACGTCAAAAGATCCCCAGCATTGTGTAACAAGCTCACTATACCCTTGACTGAATCTGACGTGAGAAGAGGAGCTAAGGCATCGAGTATGCCCTCAAGATCGATCTTCGAGAGATGGTCAATAAGTGGCTGTACACTTGCCAGTATTGACTTGAGAGCCTCGACAGTCTCTGAGGTCAAAAGCTTTCCCGCATTACTCAACAGGCTAACAAGACCCTTGATTGATTCAGGTGCTAGAAGAGGCTGTAGTGCATTGAGTATGCCCTTCAAGTCGATACCCTTAATCTCATCTATGAGACCCTCTAGATCGAGGGAACCGAGCAGATCGATTAGTGGTTCAGCCTTAGTGAGGAGATTCCTAGCAATATTTGGTATCGGTGGACGAAGAGTCTGCGCAAGATATACCATAGCATCGTGTAAAGCTTTTAGGAATTCATCGCTCAGGAGCTGTTGGATAGCCTCGAGATAACCCCCGAGGTCACCCAATTGTGTGATGAGCTTCGTTAGACTCTCAAGAATTTGGCCTAAATCTCCCAGTCCGCCAAGGTCTCCGAGGTCAAGACCGCCGCTTGATCCTGAATTGGACCCAGAGCCTGAATCAGAACCCGAACCCGGACGGGTGCTATTGCTCTTCTGCCGCGGATATAACGCGACCTTTTGTTGTTGGACCTGGTTTCTTCTGAGTAAGCCATTAAGCTCTGTCAAGGCATCTGTCAGGTCAGATCGAGGAACCAGAGCCAGGTTATGCTTTGCAAGAAGTGCGTCAAGATCTAAGTCAGGGGTTGATGCCGCTTGGGGTGCGCTTTCGGCGACGAGGCTGACAGGCGCCAGAGCCGCTAGGAAGAGCTTGAAGAACAACATGATGATAATTGGCTAGCTGTTAGAGGCTTTCGAGGTGTCGTTCTCTTCTCTTTGACTCGAAGCTGAGGCTCCGGTTCAGCTCAACCACAGAATAGGAAACATGACAGACGAGATGGGAAGTTCGAGAATATGAGTATTATTACATGCTGCCCCCGTTGCCCGTCCACCTCATATCACATGGAATTATGTCTCAATATGCGATGGATACCGCCCTTCGGACGTTATTCCATCTTGGGATATTTACCAAGCTGCTCACATGGGTAATTAGCTCTTGAGGTATAGTCGTCGCTAGCTTACCCCAGCTACCCCAACTTCTCCACGATCCTAATCCCTACCTGGCGTGGGTTACATAGGACTAGGGACCCCTTGATTTGTGGATCTAACCCATCAAGCTTTTCTAGATGCCCATTCGACAACTTGGCATTAAGGTAGGGTTATGGGTACAATTGTACGCAATCGTGTATGTTCACAGTAACCTCACTTACATGGAAGACACCATGAATCTGACAGTTGCCTAGGCACTTGTTAGATCGCATGTGTAAACACGCGGCCTTCACCGTCACTTTTTGTTCTCCCACATTTATTATTCTCCAAAACCACCTGGGTCTAAGGTACGTGAATCAAGCTTTCTGCATTCAATATATCAGAAGACGCCAGTAGAAAGAAATTACCGCCCGGGTTTTTTCCGTACGCACAGATATTAAAGCATATCTCTTCAAGGCGGATTGGTCAAAGGAAACAAATAATGCAACTCTCAGGATCGAACGAAAAGTGATGCCAAACCTATTCGCGATATGGATGCCCAACTAGCAACACAGCGAGGCTATAAACTATTGGACGCTCTCGGACAGCGCAGTCAAAGTGGGAATAGTGGACGTCGATTCTATTTCCTCATTAGGCAGGCGGATTATTAAATGACATCATTTTAGTGCAGCGTTTTGTGCTGCTTGCGGTGTAAATGAAGATCTACTTAAGAGTAATTAATTGCTGGGATAGACTAAGCCGAATACCCCGCAGGTCTATCATGTTATACTCTTTGATATTATGTGCGTGACCAGCACAAAACCAGTAATCACCCTAGGAATGGACCAAAGCTGACCAAACCCCCCTGTAATATTGAACGACATAAACCAGGATGTGAACACGAACGGCAGAAGTGCTGTGCGGAGAGATCAACAAGGCGCGAGGGGTAACAAGCTGCAAGGCGGTGTTCGATGGGTCTAGCTCTGGCCCGATAGGCATGGTGGAACGGAGCGGGAGCTCATCTGTTTGTAATGCCGCAATGTAACCCGGGGCGGGCTGGGCATACATGTGATGGCTGAATTGTCCTCAAGTTCAGTCCCTCGCCCTCGTTTCCGCTGGGAGTTATTGGGGCGTCCGTCTTCCCTCCGCTTGCCATCCATCCATTCAGCATCCTCTGCTGCCAACGACAAGACGACCATGGCGTCGGCCTTTCGAGAAGACACCTCCCATTATGAGCCCAGCAGTCCTTCCGCCTCCGTACATGGAGGTAGAGGCGAGGCTGGTGGAGAGACAGCAAACGCTCCAGGGAGGCGGAGTGATGGGAGCTCCTCAGTCGATCATGTTACAGAGAAGACTCCGGTGGCAGCGCCTCTTACGAAGAAGCAGAAGTTCAAGCGCCACTGCGGTCGCTTTTGGTGGTGGTATCTTATAGGACTCATCATTTTTCTCGCTATATTCCTGCCAATTCTGTATGTATTATACCGAGTAAGCGAGTATGTTGGTTTACTAACAAGAGAACACAGGTTTCTCGTGATCATTCCAGCGATCGTGCAGCGTATATTGAACAACCAGACAATGCCCGTAACTGGTGGTGCTTTCATAGCTATAACTCCAGAAAAGCTCAATATATCCATCACCACATCGCTCGACACGCCTTTACCCGCAGATATAGACCCAGTAACTTTGTTCATGTACAATCATGAGACGCCTACGTTTTCACCTTTCGTCAATGTCACTCTACCACCGCTACACGTAGATGGGGAGACGGAAATAGTCCTCACTGATCAGACCGTCACGATAACCAACGAGACCGAGCTTGTCTCATGGTTTAGCAACGTGTTCGACCAACCGAAAGTCACATTATCTACTCGTGGCGATGCCAGGATTCACTTAGGGGCTCTTCATTCAAACGGGCATATAGACAAGACCGTTGAGGTAAACTCTTTAAACAAGTTGAACGGCTTCGCAATCGAACACATGCAACTTCTATATCCAGCCCTGGAGAATGGGACCAACATTCAGGGTACTCTTAACTTGCCAAATTGGGGTGCGCTCACTCTGGGTATCGGTAACCTCTCGCTCAATTTAATGGCGGGTGACCTTAGGATTGGTCTAATCACCATTTACGAGGTCTTAATCCCTCCTGGAAACAATTCGAGGTACTTCAACGGCGAGCTTTACCTGGATGTACTCATGCAGAATCTTGGGACGGTACTTTCCAGCCAGTCAGGGCCGCTGAACGATGGTAACATCCAGATCGATGCGACAGGCAACGCGACCGTCGTCAATGGCCAACACATCAGATTCATCGAAGCAATCCTCAACAATAGGCGCGTGACGTCCACGATACCGGTAACCAAGCTAATGGGCGACCTCGTCAGCAGTTTCACCAACGGTAGTCAAGTTAACATACCTGATCTCCTTGACGATGTCTTTGGTAACTCAACACTCATTCAAGAAGTATTGAGCCACTGGAAGACGTCGCATAATGATAAAGGGACGAAACTGAAGAGGTCATTACCCTCTGTAGGCCGGGGCATCTTTGGATCAAGCGCACTGACGATGCTTAAGTTGGGTATGAGGATGGGGATAGGCAAATCCTGAAGGTTAAGCTCGACGGCTCTCCTACTACATTCCGGATAGTCTTCAATAGTTAGCAATGACCCCGTATGATAATTAGTTAATGTCTCATGAATATAATGCTAGGTATTTCAAAGCTCTATTAAGATACTATTATACAATCCTGAGTTACTAAACACATTCGTATCCCACATCGACATGCGATGATACAAGTAGAGCACTTAATTAATAAGCCACTACTCATATTCTTACCTAATGTCTCCTTTAGACCTGTTATTCTAAGCTAGGGTAGTATATGAACAAGTCTACATAATGAGCCCCTAGTACGTCAAAGGGTACGCGGAACCGCGCGGTAAAGTGCCCTGAAACGGTACCGGACAACCACGCCGCGATGAACGGGCGTACACGGCGAGAACACGCTTCATACTAACATAGGCATGATATAGAAACGCTAAGAACGATCCCCTCGGCGCTCTAGTAGGCCACCTCCGAATGAGGATTGTATCGAATCCGAGCTCACCCGGAGGGTTTAGCAGAAGCGGCCGGGGCATCATACATTATACCAGGAACGGCGCGCTCGCTACAGCTATCATGTCTGGAATTGAGAAGCTCCGCGACAATATGATACCTCGGTTCTCGTCCAATACCTACTTCGAATAAGGATTTTTTTTTCGACTCTCTATTTAAATATTCCACGCTACGTCTATGCCTAAGAAGCCGACTAGCTTATAGCAAAGCCATAACTCTCTGAAATTATTGGGTACTGGCTGGATGAGTGCTTTTAGTCGAAACACTTTATAAATTACCTAAGTACCTAACCCAATAGGTATTGTAACAGGAAAGGGTATCAATGACTTAGTAAAGCCCCCTACAGCAGCCACTGTCGCTCCAAGGTGGAGATGAAAAGAGTTCTTTTCGATAAATTCTGGTAGATCAGGATCAACTTCTTCGAAAGACCTATGTCCGGACATCTCGTGGTGCGTACCGGGGAAAGGTAATGGTAGGAGGTATACCTATCTGAACCAATAGAGGATTCGAGACTCGGCCTTGTGATACATATTAGATCTAGAACTTTTCCCAGATCAGTGAAGACGCATCCTAGTGTAACCTATGAGCCAAGCCGTGCCGTTGACAAGCCCAAATAATTCATTCCACAGTAAGTCCCAATACGTTACCTCCTAAGACCTTTGCAAATTCAAGGAGGGCTAAAGTCTCTCTTTGCCGACCTACGAAACGAGAATCCCTAGCTCCTTACGATCCCCGTTTGAAGATATATAGGTAGATAAAGGTTGGAAAATACGTGCGCAATACCATCCCATCAACCATTGCCATAATATATTAGACTAGGCAAAGAACTGTCTTGTAATCTGAGAATGATAAGTGGACATGCGTATTAATTCATGCCTACGTTCCTAAATGTATAGTAGACATAGGTAGGTAGATAATTAAAACCGTACCCTTAAGTGAAGTTATACGCAGGAAGAATACCAAAAGCGGCAGCAGTGAATGTGCGCAGCGCTCCTATATATGATATGCTACATAGATCTATACCTATTCCATCCTAGTTCCCTCTTCCCCTGACAGGTGGGTATATACTAACCGGTTAGCATACTTAGTTGAAATTAAGTTAGGCTATTGGGTTTTATCAGATTTTCACGATGCCTTGGTAGAACATAAAAATAGACCTCGTAGTCGTTCCTACTCTCCTCGAACCATAGTAAATATCATAGCCAAGTCTATTAACTCATCCTATAGCTACCTAAACGCCTCAATGTTCGGATCTTAGCCGGGGCTGCGGCTGGAAATCTGCTCCCCTGAAGATGGACCCGCTAAAGAACACAAGACGTCGATTAAAGTATTGGTTCGGACAATATCGTGCCACATTCTATTTTTATTCTTTTCTCTGAGCCGGTAAAAGATTGGTCCAAAATACGTTCGATAACCCGTGTTAGGAAAGGGAAACAAGAAACAACCAGCACATGAAGTTTCACATTAAAGATTTAACTACTCTATTAGGACGAGAAACATCGTGGGATATGCGCTTCTATTGGCTCGGGGGCCGAGGCCAATTTTACTTGCTTCTCGAACAAATGCGCCGCCCGAGGCACATGGCGAAGAAGTCTTGGGGGTTGAAGCAAAGCGTCTTATTCGTGCTAATGCGAGCCCGCAGTATAGAGCGCGAGGTCTCACTTATTTCCTTTCTACTACTACACAACTCCGGCTTTTCTATGGGGTTATTCGTTCACGAGCTGCTTCAATACATGAAGCTTGCATTTATATACCACGTTACCTTTTATCTTCGAATTTCGCTTTTGTCACGCGAGAATCGCTTCAAAAAGTGGCTGCTAATATAGTTGTTTAGTGGATGGTCCTTGCGTTCAGCCACATCAATTCTTGAGTTCTTCTAGAAAATGGTTTAGCTAGTTAATAATTTAATTCAACCTGATTCGAGGATATTGATGCTAACATGAAGACTTATATGAAGTTGTTATTCGACTTTATTGATGAATATCCTTAGAGATGACACAGGTAACTCCAACTAGAAAGTGAATCTAGGTAGTTAGTATAGAACCTCTTAGTTACTACTTTGCTAAACACAACAAAACAACATCACCTTTACCGACAGCCGAATCGAATGTTAAAAGCAACACTGCAATCTTACAGAAACAAAGCAGTGGCACCCTAATCGTTGATTTCGGCGACCCTGTCTCCAACAAAGTTGGTAGAATGACAAGATCAGGAGGGATAGAGTTATTACATGATGGAGTTGCGATGCGGGGATGTAAGCCCGGATGGGGAAGGTTGATAATAATAGATTTTGAGTGGTGATGAGTGGTGAAAATGTGCGCGACCAAGTAGCTGTGTCTTAGACCGACATCCGGTCAGTGCCTTGTTTTCCAAGCCAGTGAATAACTACATCGCGGGCTTGTGATACTAGTGAAAAAAGGTAGAAAGGCCGGTGTTCTTGGCGTTTAGATACTACCTGTCTAACTTGGAATACTCCCAAGCTTTCCCAAGCTTTTTATTTTTGAACATAATTCCTTTCGTATACCAGTTCCAGTCGGTTTACTCATCATGCGCGGCACGGTCGCCTATTGAGTCGGCTTGGCGGTTTGGCTTAAATCCCATAGCAATGCTACTCTCCTTGACAATAGGTTGACAGGGGTGGTTAGTTGAATCAGCCATGCCATGTTGTTTCGGTTTCCTTGAGTCTCTTGACACATCCCATGGAGTCTTGAACCTCAGCTAGGTCTAACTATATAAATACAATGATGGCATCTTCTTTTATCAATATGCGACGATCAACTCACTAACCCATCAACCCACTCCTACATCGACATAACTTCTACAACTTCTACAACAATGGTCCGCCGATCTTCTATACCCTTGGCTACGGCCCTTCTGCTCCTATCTCAAGGAGCGGTTGCAAAGCCTGTCCCAGAGGCTAAGACGAAGCATCTCACCCAACCCATCGGTAAACCATCCGGATTCCACATTTCAAACGTCTTCGACGGACCCATCCCTGAGATCATCACACTCACACCGGACGATCTCAACAACCATGGTAATGCCACTGAGGTACCGGGACATGTACCCGCCCACTTAGACATCGTAGACGAGTCTAAGATCGACAAGCGCTTCATCTTCGGAGACGACAACCGAGTTCTATGGACGGACAAGTCCTACCCCTTTTCCGCCATGGGAAAGATCCAATGGTCGACCGGCGTTTACTGCTCGGGCGCCTTGATCGGACCCCGCCATGTAGCCACCGCTAAGCACTGCGCGCCTGTCGACAACCCAGGCGTCAGTGTGCGCTTCATGCCGGCCTACTACGACGGCGAGTCGTTCCCCGGCGCGTACGTCACCTCCATCATCCACCTACCGGGCTACTCGGTAAACAAGCCAGACGCAAACGCTTGCGACATCAAGGAGGACTGGGCCATCTTCATCCTCGACGCCCGTCTGGGAGACCAGCGCGGTGGCCTCGGTGCCAAGGTCATCGAGCCCTCGCTCATTAACAACCCTCAACTCCTCCACCTCGGATACCCCGGTGACCTGGCCAACGGCGAGCGCCCGTACCGACAGGAGCACATCACTATCCGAGACCGATTCGACTGCGACAACACCGGTGGTCTCTCCACTGACGCTGACGTCGCTGGTGGCATGAGCGGTGGTCCTATCGTAAGTAATCCTAAAATCTTCCCTAGCCCCTTAAATTTCTCTTTCCGCCAAAAATAGGCCATGCCCACCCAACCAACCATGCGCGGCAAAATGTAGACTAACCCAAGACGATATTAGTGGCAAAACCTTGACGGCGTTCGCTACCAACTCGGTGTTCTAAGCGCCACCAGCTCGACGGAGACCGTCTTTGCCGGCGGCAGCAACTGGATTAGCGCCGTTGCCCGCTCTCGCCAAGATTACCCTTAAGTCGATGTAGAATAGAATTTATGAGCGGTTGCACGCCGCGCAGATGTTGTTGTGGGAGATGATTCCGGGTTAGGATTCTTGTATATAAATTTGATGCCTGTCCATATGTTACTTAAAGTATATATTTTCAAAATAAAGTGTGAGCGAGACTCCAACTTAATTATTTTCTTTTGCCATCGACTTGTGATTACGTAGGTACCTATCATAGAACGGGGTATCCAGCGACCTGGGTACTAGAAAGGGACAAGCTCACGAGCCCTGCCCAGCTCATAGGTAGTTATTGGATGAAAGACGTTGTTCGGGGATTTCTCTACGCGCTAAAGATGTAAGCAGTACTTCACCCTGAACTAAGCGCGAGTGCTATCCAAGCCACTGGGACACCAGGTCTGGGTGCTTGGGCCAGCCGCCCCAGATAGAGAAGCCAGGGGTAGACCCCTCTACAAGTCAAGCTGAAAGAATCAGTATACTTGACTCGTACCGCTACTGTTTACTTAAAACCAAGACTTTACAAGCACTGTGCTTCAACGTACCCAGGTAGGTAAGTATAGATTTGTCACAAGTAACTATTAACCCCGAATATTACCTTCAAATTCTTTCTTCTGTCTGGTTCCCAAATTCCTGTCTTCTGAGCAGTCTCTTTCCATATTACCCTTAGCCGTTTCCTTAAACCGCTGACCCCTAAATATCAACGTCGTAATAAGGATACGGCGCATCAGCATCCTCCCCCTTTTTTCTCTTCTCCTCCAAGAAGTCATACCAAGAGATAATAAATGCAGGCCGACAAATCATAGATAGAACAGTTTCTTTCTTCATAGGCTTTTCCGGTGCATATTCTCCTATGGAATGAGCTACCAGCGACCGTGCCCGGTAGCGGCAATATGCAGACAGTGCCTCCGCGTGTAATGGGTGTAGAGGCTTCTTATCTTGACGCACGACAACAACGCTCCCCACGCTTTTCTGCCATTGGATAGGGGCCCATCCCCAGCCCAAAGTCCCCTTTTTAAGGTTGCCCTCGGCTTTTGGGTCGAGGGATAAGTGCAGGAACGTGGCGTCCTGGTTGTTGAAGGGGCTTTCACCCTTGAACATCTTGTTGTCTTTTCGAAGGCCCATTTCGGATTGGGTTCACAACGCCGTGTAAATATGGGCATCTCAACGCGTTTCGCGATGTCGGAGACGTCGTGCTCGGAGAACACGAGGTCAGATGGCGGGATCTCGATTGCTTCGAACTTGGGTCTGTTGCACATCTTTTGATCGCCCAGGCAATTGATCATGACACCCCTGATCCCCCCGCTAAGGGATTTCCCGACGACCGGTGCTGGTACGGCGTAGTACGAGAGCAAGTAGTCCGCGATATGCCGGAAGTCGTTCATATCGAGGTCTCTGCAGGTTGTCTGGTCGACGCCAAGTCCCTCTGTGCCGTAAGCCAGGATTGGACCTCGCCAATCAAAGGACTGCCACGGCTTAGTAGCTGTGATGGTAGCAATACTCTTGTTAGGAAGAGACCCATCAACCAGGGCAGCATCTCGATGGCAGAGGCGGATTGTATTAGACAGGTTTCTTTCCAGGAGCTTATTTCTCTGAACGGTCATAGACCTACAGAATGCATCCTCACCCAACAGTCGATGCTCATCTTTATCAGGAAACTGATAGCTCAAACCATAGTCTTCATCATCTTCATCCTTATGCCAAGGACAATGGAGCCAGATCACCTCCGGCTTATCCTTATTCACCGGGAAGAAAATGGCTCGGACGTGTTCCTTGCTTGGTCGCTTGGTAACGTCAAATTTTAAGAAGGCTGGGCAGAGAAGCTTGTGCGTAGTCCAATCAGCGCGCTGGCATTCTTTTGAACAGTAACGAGTGCTCTTGCATCGGTCGCAAAAGCGAGTATTGGACGCGTTGCAAACGATGCACGAGGTTCCGTAGTATGTACGATTCTCGCTCGCCATGATTCACTTTACCAACGTTGAATGATGATCCGACGAAACGAGTTTGGGGAACTTGAGTAGAGGGTAAGTAGGTCGTCCGACATGACATCCGTTTGTTTAGGGAGCCTGCATGTGCACCTAAACCGATATGTGACGTTGATTGGTAGGTTATAAAATATAGGATCGTTTTGCTCTCCGGATGCACCCTAATATCCCAAAGTAGCATTTATTGACGTATCATTTTTTGAATGTTGAGTCGGAACCAAACAAGTTCGCAAGAATATAACACAAGACTAAGAGGATCAGATATTTCTAGATAATAAGAGGACTAAAGGTTAAAGTAAGGTAAAAGTAGGATTTAGAGGTGGTCACTTTTTGAGGTAGACTGGCGGGGAGGAGCTGGTTAAACCCATCACAAGTAAGAAGCAACTGACTACCTAGGTACCTATTCTAGTACGCGGACAAGAAAGCGACGAAATAAATTTCATTGAGAATATCTATTATCATTAAGTTGGACTACCCGGTTTTTGTCCATATATATACGTCCTAGAACTTGTAAGCGAACTATACTGAGACGACGACATTTACCCTTAAACGAACGGTAGACTTACACAGTTACATACGCATGAACGCTAGTACCCCTGAGATCCTTCTTAACCTCCTCGACGAATTCCCGAACTTCGTCAGGTGACATGCCGAGCACTCCCAATACCCTAAGACTTATGCCCTCGAGACCAGTGAGCAAGTCCTCCCGGAAGTACGTGGCGACGGTCTTGTAGTATTGCCCCTTCGCCCATGGACTAGTGGGCCAGTAGAATCGCTTTTCGACGATATTCTCGAAGCCGGCCTCCTCGAAGTAGCGATGGTAATTCCGAGCGTTGCTCCAGGAGCGGCCGAGCCGAGAGACACCTTCGAGCATCATCTGATTCCACCGATACAGTGCTGACTCTGTCGGCGGCTCGCCTACATAGCTCATCGGGAATAACGCGTCCTGGAATTCCATGAAGCCCCCTGGTGCTAAGTTCTCGAACCCCTGCTTCACTACCGCTGCCGGATTGTTGAAGCAGCTCATTAGCGCCCGTCCATGGATGAAGTCGAACGGCTCATGGAATGTCCATTCGTCTTCTGCATCATCGATTTCGAACTTGCAGTTCTCTGGTAAGCTATACGGAATACGATCAGCGCGTCTCCCAGCGTTATGAGTTAGTATTTCATACTGAATGTCAGGTGCACGCACTATTCAGGTTGGATCGGGCTCAAGTCTGTCCCAACAACGTGGGATTCGGGATGTTGGAAAGCTACCTGGTAAGTCAGCATCCAGGAGCTAAAGTCATACTTAGGTTCTTAGATAATAATGAATCTAACCAAATTCTATAGCCCATATACCCGTCCCTAAAGTTGTGTTAGAAAAAGGAGAGAAGAGGTAGGGAGTATAGGCGAACCTGTCGCAATATCTAAGACCCGCCGAGGGTTCTCCGGTATTGGAGCGATATTGAGTTTGTTTCCAACAGTTAATATGAAAAGTTGGTGTTGTAGATCTGCCTCGAATGTAAGTGTCAGGATATAATATTGAATAAAAAATTCTTAATATTTGAAGTACCTAATCGTTCTTGTTCTGCCTACGGAAATCGGTAATCAGATATAAAGACGAATTCTTGGGAATGCGACTCAAGACGTACGGCATCATTTGGTAAGAAATATCCTAGACGGTAATGTTAATTAGGTGGCTCAAAGTTTCACGGGGGTGGAATTACCCGTACTGCCTTCTTTATATCGATGATAAGTTCGGCCATTCTCATGGACATAATGGTAAAGGCTCGAATCTAGCGACATGGTCGAAGATCTTCAAAATAGTCAATGACTGTTTGATCTATAGTAACTCTGGGCCTTTAGATATATTATACCTCATGCTCCCTGATGAAACTGACATGGTCTCCTATGACGAGTTAATTAAATGGAGATAAGTCCTCATCTCAATGGATACCAACCGTCTGAGTATCATCGTCAACTGACGGTAACGATGGCCCGCTGCCGCTACCCCACGATATCACCGACACATCTTGATCAACTGCAATAGTCCGACTAGATTCCCACGAAAACGAAGCCGCGGAATCGTCATCATGGCTTACATCTGACGCACGGCCTGACATCGCGTAGTCTATGAGGCGCAAGGCTATTGAGGTCTCTTCAGAGCTACACAAACGAATATTGTTCCAGAAGATTGCCTAAGTAGGAGCAAAATTGACATGCGAGATTGGCCAGCCATCAAATACCGAGGAATCTAAAGACATAATTGCCACGAGGCAAGTTGGCAGCAGGGATGAAGCACTGTATGCGAGACAGGCGCTAGGAAGTATAGTCAGCAATGGCTTGCGACGGGAGATTTCCACTGACCAGTCATGTTGTCCGGACGCGCTTCTTACGGTGGCATATCTTGGTACGAATCCTTCTGGAAGAAACGCTAAAGGAAGTTCTAGGTGCGGCTGGGCTTGTACATTGTATGTAAGTACCGTCTTGGATTCAAGTCGCGAAGCACAGCGTAGCATTGCATCTTCTGGCTACAACTATAAGGTCACAGTAAGGCGTTCCTACGGTTGAAAGTAAAGCCCCATACTAGCAATTGATCCTCCGACCGATGCTTCGAATAAGATGTTCTATGAACGGATAAAGTAGCACGTATGACAGCTTACGAGTTCAATAATTCATACATTGGATTATTTGGGTGGTTGAACTACACGTAGACATTGATTAGAGGTACATAGGAGGTAGGTATCTGTCCCAAGCAAAAGTTCCTGAGACAAACTGTCCAATATTAGCTCGAACTTATTTAAGCATGATATAAATGCTAAAGAACCTTTTGGTTCTTCTGTATAGGCGAGTTGGGGTACTGCTAAGATAGGGTCGTGACGCGATGCCTTGACTCTGCATGCATGAGGAAGCGAAGCTTTTACATAGTACACGTAAAAATTGGCTTGCCAAGATATGTCGACTATCCCTGGACCAAGGTCAGCATAAGTAAAGTTCAAGATCGTTACTGACGTGTAAAGGAGGTCCGAATCGAAAAACGCCACAAGTCGGGCTCTTCACTGATAGGCTTGCCTCGGGTATCATCATAAAACCATCATATATCGAGTAATCTTAACGAGTGCAACATCAACATTAAGGGTGAAAAATTCGAGTATCACGGCATCAAGGCTTCTGCAGAAACGGCACTGAATCACAAGAGGCAATGTTCCTATTCGTTCTTCGAAGAATGTTTCAAATTAAAGTAAATTGACTGCAATGAGGTGACCCGAACCGTCGGATAGACGACATTTTCCGCAACCCATGCGGGACGGAAAAGTGCCGTCGGGGATTATCTACGCCTATAGAGCGTAGTAATGCGAGATGCGAGGTGCGATAATAACCCAAGGACGTAAGGGACACAGTTACACGGAGCACACGACTCACGGTTGAACTACCGAAATAGGCAGTCTTGGTTACATCCTATCTACCAGGTAGATGAGGATTCGTTCTACACCTACCTGAAGTATGCATCCTATCCGACCGCAATGCCGTATCGAAAAATGGCATGGTAAAAGCGCCCTTGATATCCTTCTGACATCGTAATGCCATCATACCCTAGGCATCCTCTAACTAGAAGTTGGCTGACTATGTGCTGGCTTCGTCCCAGTCGGACCAGCGCTTGACAACCTCGTCAACCATTGCGATTCCCTTCCTAGTCGCATCGATCTCGAACCACTCTCTGTGGGCTTTACCGCAAACTTCACAGTTGGCCTTGTCGCTTACTCGAAGACCAGCACCTGCAAGTTCGAGATGTACCAAGCGCTCAACTTTATGACTGTGTGGCATCTTCCGGGGCTCTTCCGACTGACTTGAAGAGATGTAGGGATAATAACGGATAAGCGATATGTTATAACCACACTGGCGCGTCCATTCGTTTAGACGTCGTTGGACGTTGGACGCCCTGCCGATTTTCAAAAGGATTTTCTTGGACGATCCGGTCTTGCTGTCCTTAACAGCGTAAGACTCCATCACGTCGCTTGGTCGTCGTTGGCGCCCGTCTGGACGAGGCGGTGTTAGGAGGGATTTAGCCGCCTCCGCCGGAGGGGTTGACGGTTTAGATTCGGGCGTTAGCCAGAAGATGTAGATATAACCGGCTTCGTCCTGCTGAGAGATGGGTTTGGCTAGCTCTGCCATGAGCTGCGAGGCCGTCTGCGGCGATGCTGTTCCCGGGATTAAGGATAAGTATTGTGATGTTTGAGAGGTATCGGAATGGTTCGAATGCGGTCTCAAAGACTCGCCACTTGGTCGTGATTGCGCAGAAGGAGGTGCGAGATGTTGGTTCGCCGGTCTAGAAGACATGGGTTTCGCAGGTGCGGTTTGCAGTGGTCTGGGTTGTGGTCGTGCTGGAAGTTCTTCCTCTTCTATTTCTTCAGTGATTGTAAAACAGCAACAGAAGCTCGATTTCTTCGTTCTAGGTTGTGTTGGTGGTTGTGATATTTTCTCTCCGTAAGGGTTATTCGTTGGTCTTTTCCCCTGCCTCTGTGCCTCGACTATTCCTAGACGATCAAAAAGGCTCTCCAAGCTTTGACGAGATTCGAGGATAGGCGCCATATTCGTCCTGGGCCCCGGACTGGACTTTGCGGACGATATTGCCTGGTCCTTATGTTGCCAGCAGTAGAGATCGGGGTCTCGGGGATCGTCAACGCGTAGTCCCTTCTTGACTTTAGGCGGAGGAGGCGCTGGTGACGAGCCTGGAGAAGAGTTCAGTGGCCGTCGACAAGGACGACCACCTGAAGTGATACCTCGACATGTCGTGTTTGGGTTTTTGGAATCGGAGCGACCCAACAAGGACTCGGGAGTGTTTGGAATGAATGGCATTGTTCCTAAGCTACGTAGCTTGCACACCTAATATGTATGAATCGTATCCCGTATTTAACAAAAATGAGGGTAAGGGTCTGCTAAGACAAAGAGCGTGGTTTAGAAAATAAAACAAGAGAAACTAGACGAACATATTCTTAGCAGACGCCGAAGACTGGATCAATGCTTTTATGAACCAATCTTTTCTTTTCTTTTTTTCTTTTTTTTTTTTTTTAAAAAAAAAAAAAAAGATGAACCAAGCCTTCGTGTTCACAGATAATGAGTGAATCTGGGCCAAGAATGGGTCGCGAGGCCAGTGACACGACATCAGGCCTCAGACTTTGGGACCAGGACTCAGCCATCAGAAATATGTTGAAATAATTGGAGATGGTTGGGATGATTGGCTATTAGTTGTTCAGTTGTTTAGTTGTTTAGTGCTCTAACACTTGTAAAGCGCTTGTATGTAAAAGTCAAGAACCCCATCAACGCCCCCAGTTGGGAGGACTCCCGTATTGTTCTATTTTTACCGCTACTAGTACCCCCCATGTGACGCTAAAGTTGGTAGATTTATGATTTATGGCTGAGTCGTGGCTGAAGCTAAGAGAGATGGTACCTAGGTACATCCCTGACTTTACTTACAACCTGGAAACTGTTATGTACCTAGGTACTTAACCGTGTACCATTATTCACTATCAAACTTCCAAACTTCCAAACTTCCTACACGTAACTTATGTGATGTAAGAATTAACAAACGTCAAATCCAACTAACATATTACTGTCATGATTCTTCAGTGATTTTATAATATTTATAATATTCCTATTCGATAAGATAAAATCGGATACACCACGAAAGCGGAGGCCCATATACCGAGGCGCGCGAGGGCCGACGTCCTCTCTCATTAGCAGTATGTTGCTTTGTAAAATACGCAGCTGGGTATGAGCGTACTTACTCACTTACAACTAATGAAGGGGTTATAAGTTCATCCGTTTCAGTTTCTATCATTAATGAATTAAGAAGATGCTGATTAACTTTCTATGCCTCTTCGGCCACCCAGTTCATCCGATCTGCAAGCAACGGGCATTAACTCCTCGGATACGACGGAATTTCTAACCTCTTGGCTTCTTAAACTTATGCGCAGCCGAGATTCGTTCGCTCTCATGATTAACTATCATTCTTTCACATACATAGATACGCCTCATGCATATCTAAAATACTGCCAAATCGTTATTCTCTTGTAGCTCCTCCCAACAGCGAAAGCGCAATATGCGGCCCGGGAGAATTCGACAACTATTACTCTATCTATCTACTTTTGTCATGCCCGGGTTGAAAAGGGCCATCCTTCTATTCCGTCCCTATATAAACCCTTTATATCCAAACATTTTATACCAACATGTGGCAACGAATTTAATGCCTGTGAACAAATTAATAAGGTAATAATACTACTAATCGACCAGTCCGGGTTTGCTCTTACGCCTCTCCTTTCTCGGGTTGCTTCTTCTTTCTCACATCGACCCAACCCATCCACCAAGATGACACAAAGGCCAGAGAAGCGCAAGCGATCAGCAAGTAGGCAGTCGTGTCGAAGGCCTTGGAAAAGGCTAAGAGTACTCCACGGAGCTCCGGACTGTCCGGTGGGGCCAAGGCTCGTACGGCTTCCGCACTACCACCTGCGGCTAATGCCAAAGCTGGGTCTATCGAAGGTGCAAGTATCGTGATCTGCCTCTGTAACGTCTGTTGGAAGATGGTATTCGCAACCACGGAGAAGACCGCCGCGGAGAAGTTTTGGCAGAATATCAGAAACGCGACGCCCATTGCGCTCTGCGCAGGCGGAAGGTTGTTCTGCAGGGCTATCAACCCGATCTGTATGCCACAGCCACGAGCTCCATACAAGATTTGAGTGCCGATCCAGAACGCCGTTGTCGTGTCAGGACCCCACATTGAGATCATCCCAGCAGCAATCGCGGTGGCGCCTCCAGCAAACGCTCCCCATGGGATGTAGTACCCGAATCTCGACACTGTTCGATATTAGCAACAATTTCGAAAGGGGTTACTTGTTTATCCTAAACGGGTAGCAAGAGGAAGGAAACGAGAACTTACGCAGTGCTCCAGATACGAGAATTAGTATCACACTAGATAAAATACTCGGTAGCATATTGACACCACTCATAGTCGGCCCTACACCCTTGACAGATTGGAAATAGATCGGGAAAAACTGAGCTCCCACGAAGATACTTGTCATCAAAGCAGCACCGTATATCGCGCTGACCCAGACGATTCGCTTTCCTACCATTGAGAAAGGAAGCATAGCCTCGTCGCCCTGACGGCGTTCCCACCATAGGAAAATAGGGAAAGTTACGCCTGCACCAACGAAGAGGCCGATCACGGTGGATGAGTTCCAAGGGTATTCGGATGAACCAAATTGCAAAGCCAGCAGGAACATAACAGCAGCGGGAGCGAAGATTGCGAAGCCGATTAGGTCGAGCTGCGGGATGACCTCGCGGAGGAGCTTGAATGAGACCTGCGGTTTGACAGTTTGATCCGGCACATTCAGTAGAGCCAAGAATAGACCAGCGAGCCCGCCAAGCGGAAGATTGATATAGAAGCACCACCTCCAGGTCACGTACTGCGTGAAAACACCTCCGATCAATGGTCCAGCAATAAGGCCAATCTGACCGACTATTAAGACGTTAGCTGGCTGACGCTATTAACCCGGAAGGCGATACTTACAAGCCATCATGCAGGCGATATACACCGGCTGTTTATCCAATGGTGCGGCGCCAGCAACAACAGTCAAAGAGCCGTTCTGGAGCCCCGAACTACCTACACCTGCGACTGCCCGGCCAATGATGAACATGACCGAGGATTGGGAAACGGCGCATATCAGGGAGCCGACTTCGAAAATGAAAAAGAAGAACAGGAATACCCATTTCGCTCTGACGCGGGTATACAGCTTTCCAGTCAGGGGCTGCAGCGTGGCACTAGATGGACATCAGGTAAGCTAATATACTCGTTATATGGGCTTTAACTTTTGTGTAAACAGATATCAAAGGAGTCGGCATACCCAGCTAACTGATAGGCACCGCTGTACCATCCAATGTCCGGTAAACTATGGAAGTCCGACGTGATTTGCGGTACGGCCTGTCATTCGATGAAGTGTTAGCCTTCAGGTCTTAATAACCCCTAATACTGGCATCGATGATAACTCACCGTACTAATGATTGACATATCCAGCATGAGCAAGAAGAAAAAGGTCGTGACGCTGAATAGCAACAGGGCGAGCTTGTATCCTGTGACATACTCCTTATTCTCAGCCCCGTCTACCAACGTACCCTCCGAGGTCAAGGAATTTGTCGTCACTGCTGCGTCCGGGTTCTGCGCATCTGGCGCCGCTAGGACCCCTGTATTTGGATTCGGTGCGTTGCCCTTTTCTCTCTCCTGGAACGACAACGAGGAAGACGTCGTGTATCCTTCCTCCATGAGTATCGGTGGCTTAGACGCTTGCCAGTCATTGTCGTTGTCCATGCTATTTCCCTAGGTGTTGGTTTGCCTAGGCGAGTTTGACGGATACCAACAACTGAGCTGAGATTATTGTCTATTCGTCGTCTCCGAAGCCTCCGATTCTCCCTAGCAAATCGTCTATACAAAAGTAAGTATACGTTGTGACTGGATTCAAGTGCCAAGAGGAAGTCGTCTGGTTAGTTGTATAGAATGGAAAGCAACCACAGCAGCCGCATTCGTCTCGCCCTGGGTTATTGAAGCCAAGCCCTAGACCTTGTCGAGGGCCAAGATACGTGCAATCAGGAAGTTTCACAACCAGAAGCATAAGAGAAGGTCAGCTCACAAACTTGATAGAAGTAGGATTACTAGGTCAAGACTACGAGAATATATATAAATAGCAGTCCTACACCAGACCATACTGCACACACACACATGTGTGTGTGTGTGTGTGTACGTGCTTCCCCCCTCCTATGTGATTGCTCACTCGATTCCTATCCCAATGCCAGCGGGAAAGCCAACAAAACACACGCACCAATACCGACGCGCCTAATCGATCCGCAAAAGCCTGTCCCAAAGGAAGCGCCTGCTGGACTTTTGCCCCGGGCGAGAGTCGCTTACAGGCTCAGCTCTAACCCGGAGCGGAAAGCGGAGTCCTTAACCCGCGCCGAATCCCGATTCCCTTACCCTCGCCCTTATTTTTAATGACTCGTCCCTGGCTGCTAGATTAGAGAGTGGGATTTGCGATGACAGGATCGAGTTTCACGCGCTTCCTACAAAATACAAAAACATAGCATTTCCTTCGTAAATCCCTAGGTGTAGATCTCGATCCAAACCTTAAGTTGACGTGTGCGGGATTCGACGAGTTAATGGGAATAAATAGGCTACTGAGACTGGAATTGTTAACCCGGTTGGTTGTTATTGGCTTGTAGGTTAGTTAAGGTAGATTAGATCCAGCTAAATACCTAAGCTTTGAGATCCTTATACAGAAATACAAAGCTGACTGCAGGCTCAGCTTACTAGCTACCTACCTAGTGTACCTATGCATAATAGCTAAAACTCCCATGTAGCGTCAAACTGTTAACGTATTTCTTGTATTTGACTACAGCTTGGTAAAGATTGATAGTAGAATTTAAATGAGACATTTATAACACACGGGTTACCATTCTGACAAGATGGATGTTCATGTACACGACATTCTTCACCAAGAGTGCTTGCCGCGAGTTATATATATATATATATATATATATCTATTCCGTCATTTCATATTCTTATTTCCTCCTCGGATTTGGGATTCCCGTAAACGTACAACCGCCAGTTTGATCCCTAGCCCTGCCATCAAAACCCCTAAACCCACAGACGTTTCGTGATTGAATAGGATCAACCTAAATATCCAAACTTAGGTAAATATTCAAGATCTCATGAGTGTAGTATTAAACTCTATCTTCTCCGCCATTCCAGAAATCCGAACCAGACGCCAAACTAGGGTATTTTATGCTGAAGCAACGATATGGCTGGCGACTGCATAATAACAGTACAGATATGAACGCAAAAGACGCGACGTGATTCAGTTCCCTTCCCAGGACCGCAACATATCCGACAACCACGGGTCATCTAGCCACTCCAACGATGTCAACTCCGGGAGGACTTGCGCCTGTACTTGATACGACGTAGCAGCAGCAGCGTTAACTCCTGTCCCTTCCGGAACCGCCGAGCCTACGCTCACTCCGAGGCTGACTTGTTCAAGCGTCGAGCTCCAAGCAGGAATAGTGCTTCGGAGGGCAATACCAGCTCGGCTATAGTAGTCCATCTTATCTGGATCGTCGCTATTCTCCAATCCACATACGTTAGATACCTGCGTAAAATTGTTTGCAGCTTGCTCCAGGGCCGCCATCATGTCGATGCTATTTTTGACAATACTACGATCCCACTCTGGGTCGTCTACTACCATAAGCCGGTAAAGTGTTTGCGCCGCCCTGCCAAAATGGAGTGTGATGGAGAAAGATATGGCGGGGTATTCCGATAATTCAAATCCCAGGAAGTTTTCGAGGGCAGCCTTGCTCGCCTGCAGACTGGCATAGTATGCGTCCATCTTACCAAGGTCGATGCCTCCGCTTCCGCTGCTACTTACACCCGTTGGCCTATGCGGATGCGTTGAAAGCCACGCATTCACGTTCCAGAGAGACATATCCGCTATAGATAGCTCTGCCGCGTATAGGTGTGAATTGACGACTTCTATTTATGTTGTCAGTCCGTGAAATTTTCAATCAACTTGAATAACTGAGGTTGCAAACGCAGTCTCGAAAATTCAAACACTAGAAACGACGAATGTGGGAGGGTGCAATGTTAAAGTAGCGAAGGAGGTGACTTACTGTTGTCTAAGAGCGAAGGTGGAAGGTCGTTCCTAATAGCGTCCAGATTGGCACGCAAGGCTTTGACGTAGATGGCGGGAGGTGCCCTTATTGCTGTCGAATTCCCAGCAGGCTCCGCAGTCCGCCAAGTGATTTGCGCAACATCTTCCTGTATTCTATACGTTCTAACCATCGCTATGAGGGCCTCGTCACCTACCCATTCCGGGTTTGCGGCGAGTTTCTTGAGAGAATCTTCCATATGAGCGGTCCACCGCATTGTTTGAGTTCTCAAGAAATTTGAAATACTAGGCAAATCAAGAGTTTAGCTTACACCCCGGCTAACACTGCGCCCGTTATGCATCGGGTATGTGGGCGTACATACCTAGAGCAAAGAATAAAACACGCCAAAGTAGCCCTTCTCTCTTCGTTTGTGCGAGTGGTAGATATAGGTATCTTCGGGTAAGGGTAAGAAGGTTTGAAGCAATGAAGATCTCTATAAAAGTTATCCTGGGCTGGCTTGTCGAGACGTAGATCCGTCACAACGGTGATAGCAAGGTTCATATATGCAACGATATATGGTTTTCCGCTGAAATGGTGCATCCCCCTGGAAGAGATGTTAGATAGGTTCTGATAGCTGAAGGTTGTATAATACGTAGGAGGGTACTCAGTCTTTGGGATAGTACTCAGGAAGAGAGGATGGGATACATACCAACCTAAATAAGCAAGAAGACCAAGTAGCAAGTCCATATTTCGATCTAGGTCTACCAGCATCTTCTGTGCTAAGTACTCTCTGATCCTTTGACTAAGAGCTACTTTTCGCGGCTGCGATTTACAGCAAATAGTCATTATGTTCAGCCATAGGAAAGGCTTGGCCCGCTGCAACTGAGCAGCCCTGAAACGTTGAGGTTAGTTTTATTGAACAAGTACGTAAACAAATAACCATAGTTGTAAACCATGAATAATAATCTAGATAATACGAGACGTAGAAAGTAGGGATAGCAATACTAACGTAGTGTCTGGAGGTATATAAGCAAACGGGAAGAAATGAAGAAATTGGTCTCGAAATATCCGTAGGGTATCTTCAGCCTCAGCAGGTGAAAGACCTCCATCATGAGATGAGGCAACAGAAGGAGGAGTGGGGTATGAGGTTGCAGATGCGTATCTGTCGCAATAAGAAGTATCAACAACAGGTGATGGTAGTGGTAACGCATGACTTGTAGTAGCAGCAGCCAAATCGTTACCACTTGGCACAACCCCTATAGATGGGTCCATCTCCAGGGGACCGGCATTGGCATTGGCATCGACGCTGGCGCTAGCACTAGCGCTAGGGAGTTCGCCGTTGGAAGCAGACCTATAAGTACCTACTGCCGGGGGGTTGACAGCGGCTTGGGCCCGGAGTATAGAAACCAAATCGTCAAGTTTCTCTTCGAGGTGAGCAGCTCTCTCCGAAGCGGGTCGTCTTGCTGCACGTTTCCGGATGCTGACAGACGGTACACATTCTTTACCTAGCCGTTGACATCTCTCGCAAGTTGAACCTGGGCCGCCACGGCTAATACATTTGCACTTAGCTTTGGAACAATTGGTGCAAGCTTGGCCATAAGGAACTGATTTGCGATGACCGGATGCTAGAGCTATAGCTTGTCTCGAACCAGTTGAGTCGAGGTCCATCTGGGCATGTATGCCAAGGTGTAACGTCAGTGGCTATTAGAGATACAAAATCCCGATCGGATATGGTGGAGATGTTGGCCTTCCGGAATAGACAAAAAAAAAACGATTCCCGTTAACGGGTTTCAGAAATAGCGTACCAAAAGTAATTTGCCTGGGCTATGAACGGAGTATAAAGCAGGGAGGTCGCAATAACTGCGAAGTTCAAGATGAGATGGAGAGAGAAGAGACGGTGTTAGGATTTTTGAATCCCTAAATCCGGTTGACAACGAGGCTTAGCTAGGGCTGAAAGCAACCACTTGAGCACTTAACTTGCCGTGCGCCACATATTAGACAACGTAGCAATGGTCAACGTGACTGAATCCCGCCCGTGTTAACCCCTTTTCTGCCCACCTTCAACTAAACCCTTTTATTCCTTCAAGATAGGTAAGTAAGCACAAAATGAAGATATTATAGTCTAAAAACACTTTGGAATGGAATAGAATGCCTCAAGGTTTACACACTATATGCGCGCTCGTAAAACATCTACAGAGCATCTTACCTTAATATTCATAAAATGAAAATAATCATGTCACATAATCAAGATTCGTAGTCAAAGTGGGTTGCAAAGTGAAAGAAAAACGCCTATCATTGCCTAATCCAATCTACTCAGCCTGAATGGATGAGGCAGAAAGCCTATCGCTGCAGAATTTCGAAGATAGCCCCAAATTGCGCTGAGAGCACGACTAAGGCACTCGTACGACCATCCTGTCAAGGCCTAGGGCTCATCGGATCCCCGACACTACTAGTTCCGATGCTACCGCTGCTGGGGCTACCCGTGCCGTCGCTCATTAGCTCCCCGTTAATATTGCTTCGAGGCCCAATGGGCGTAGGATACTCAAGACCTGGGGACACACCGGGATTCCCGATACTCCCTCGGACTGTGCTATGCCCTTCGTTCTCGGCTGTGCTGCTTTGCGTGAAACCAGACACATCGCTGAGCATCGATGAGGAGCGCCCTCGCGCCTTGGCCACGGGTAGTTGCACATTCAGTGCGGCGGTTCCCTGCGACACGAATCCAGGAGCAAGGGGGGATGGACCCCAAAGGGACGACGTATACAAGCTATTGTTCCAGGCAGCCGTAGCATCATACGGACCCGTGCTAGTCGCAGTTCCTTGGACTTGCGGTGCTGAACCCGGGGACGAAAATGGAGCAGAAGCATCAGGGAAATCGTACGAGTTCGCATAAGAATAAGCTGCGTGCTGCGTATGAAACGAGTCTAACTGCGTTTTTAGTACCTCGTTTTCTCGTTCCTTATTGTATATGGCAGCTTCGATTTCGTTGATCTTGGCATTGAGATCCTGCTCTACTTTGGCAATGTCGTTCTCGTACGTTTCACGAGCCTGCCTCCGCCGCTCTGCTTCGTCAAGGCCGCGAGCATTGGCATCGGCGATACGTGCATGCTCACCATCGACCTTGGCAATGCGGTTGCTGATCTTGTTACGCTTAGCCTGCAGGCCAGTCTTCTCCTCCTGAAGGGACTTAATCCCACGGTCCACGGATGCCTTGAAGCTCTTAAATGCAGCTACTGCACCATCGTATTTTGCTTTCTCATTGGTCCATGCAGACTGCTTGGCCTTCCAAGCTGACTTCAAAGACTCAGGAATGGACGCAAGCTCTTTTAATTCCGCCTCGAGGGTAATGACTGCTTGTTCGGCCTGCTTGTGTTGGGTAGTATTCTGCTGAATTTTCTGGCGCAGCTTATCGTCACCCGTGCCAGCTGACTGGACTGCCGCAGAGAGCTTTTCATTATCTTTCTTCATAGCATTCGCTTTCCGATGGAACTCCTTGCGCAAAGCCTTTTGTCGGGCCTTTTCCTCCGCGAGTTTGCTTTCGGCTGCAGCGATCGAGGTCTTGAGGGTTGTAATGGGCGAATCAGGTCGAAGAGACCGCTGACTGGCGGGCTTCGAGCCGCTAGAATCCACATCCGTCGACTGAGCCTGAGTGGTCCTGACACTGGTTGAGAATAAAATCTCGTGCGTCGTTGTGCTGACAAATTCGCACTCGTAATTCGACATCGGAGTAAGCCCGTAAATGTCCCCGCTCCACCGAGTTCCCTGGCCAACATCCGCCTCAGAATCCTGCACTGGCACCATCCGAGTAGGCTGCCAAACCGCGTTGTTCACTCTCACGTAGAAGGGTTTAGGGACATCCATCTTCGACCCATCTTGTGCAACCTCAGACATAGGTGTACTGAAGAAGTGGCTGGTGCTAAAGCACACTTCGTCGCAACCAACGTATGTGATCCAGATCTGCTCAGGCTCCGTGTTAAATGGGGCGTTTCCTAGGTTATGGATGTCGGTGGCATTAGAACCTGCAGACTCTGCTGCAGCATGAGTAAGTTCGTATTCTTTCACGACGACTATCTTAGTGCTCGCTAGAGCTGCCCAGAGCGGTTGTCGATTCCGAATCTGGGCACTTTGTTTTCTTTTCTTTTTTGTAGTTAATGCTGTTGAGTTTTGAAGCGAAGCAGTATCGCTATCCGGAGTTGAAAATCCGCCGTCGTTTTCTGCGGTGTAAGATTTTCCGGCTTCAGGATCGGCGGCGTTCTGAGCCAGAATATCGCGTCGTTCCCGCCTTAGATACCAATCACGTATGTATTTAACTAGGCCCTGCGTCAAAATATGAATTGCCAATATGCTTTTAACCCAACCAAACCATCCTGTCTGGACCTTGTCATAACCGCGTATGGACTCTAGAGATTCAAGCGGATCATCCATATCAGGGGTCATGAATCGACTTGAACCAAGGAGATACCCTACGGGGGAGTATTTCATTTTGGTATGCCGCAGTACGTGGGATAGCAGGATCATGCTTAAGCAGATAAGAGTATTTTTCATGGAGCCGCCGTCTCTCGAACTGGAACCGCCCCCTAACCCAAGAGCAATAACCATCTGCGCCAGGTCGAGAATGACATGTTGAATCGGACCCCATAGAAATAGCCAGATCAGAAGCACAATCCCATCGACGCATATGACAGTCGCTAGGGAAGGAGCACCTAGATTCCATTCAAATACATCGCTAAATGTTAGGCCGTTGCTGGTCACAAAAGTAAGCAGGGTGAAAAGCACGTAGATGCAAGACAAAGCCAACGGAGGGATTTGCATCAAGATGATGAGGATAGCGATAGTGTCTTGCAAGGGGCACGACCGAAGTACAGTCAAAGCGAAGTCGACACCAAACGGGCCGGGATCACGGTGAACGTTGGAATTCTTGGTGGCGTTAACATCGATTCGGCGGTGGGTCTCCTCCATATTTCCGACTTGAGAATTGTACGACTCGGAAGAGGAAGACTCAGAATAACCACCGACCGAGCCTCTTCGGAGCGACTCGGTAGTCCTGTTTTCTACGGGCATTTCGAGTGGTTGCTTGGAGTAGCCGTTCGCACAGGGGGTGGTGTTGGCGGGACAGGGGTATAGCCGCATCGTCGTCAGGCTGCTTCGCGATCCCATTCAAATGACCCAGGCTCTTCTGCTTGGAAACACGCTTCCCAGGGCCTACCAACCCATTCTCGTGCTGTCTGGTATCCCGATGGATCGAAGCACCGTGCTGTCGCTTTACCGATGCTGAAGCGCGAGGCATACGCTCGCGTACTGCTGACCGGACCCAGAAGCTTGTTCCGAGCCAGCCAGTCAACCGAGGGCGACGACGACAACACCTATTTCTCTTTCCCCCGTAGTTTGAAGCGAATAAATTCGATCGGAGGATAAGGAGGAGGTGAGGTTAAACGTTACAGACCGTTCCGGAGCAGTAGTCATAGGAAGTTATTCCGGGAGGCAAAAAGAAAAAAAAAAAAAAAGGAATAATAAAGGTTAAGACGCTGGCGCCGTCATGCGCGATGGTTTATTCCAACTGCCAAAGTTAAAATGAATTCTAACTGGATTGAATTCGAGTGGGAATCTTTAAAAAAAAAAAAAGAAAAAAAGTATATTGTTTCGCAACTCGACACGGGTAGACTACCGAAAATGTAGGGTTGGGTGTGAGATGTGGGAAATCGTGGGATTGGATTTAGTCAAGACGGGAAATGCTTGGTGGGAGAAAAGGAACAAAACGCAATACGACGGTGCAGTGTGAACGAAAGCATCTATGGATCTAATGTACCTATTGTACTACTAGAACCTGCGATCGACTAAGTGGGTTCCTTGTAAAGTACCCTAAGTACAAGAGCAGGGGTTCCACATACTCTTTCTGCGAATAAAAATAAGACCATGATCCAAGTACAGTACAATACAATAGCCGGAAAGGCGCAGTACAGTATACTGGTACAGTACTACCTAACCGTATCTATCAGTACGTAAAGAATTGTACCTGCCTTACCCACTTTGCTTGCCCGGGTGCCTGGTCTTGCTGAAGGCAGGCAAGGTAGGCAAAGCAGGGCAGGTCGGGTAGGTACAGTACGCTAAACAATACGTTAAAACATTGAAGCATAGAGCTTTCTCCCTGCCTTTCCAAGGTATCTCAATTCGGGGGCGATACCTGGGTATGTAGGTATGGGAAAGTACAACAGAATTGTAACCCCGATATTCTATTTCGGGCCATCCGGCGCTTCAGGGTCACCTCCTTACCAACTTAGTTCATAAGACCCACGAAATTTCATTTCCAATAACTAGAAGCCTATTGAAATCTCTAACAAAATATTCGATTTATATAATAAGTTAACTCGGGCAACTCAGGACAAACCAGGGTAATACCGAACGCTTTGACAACTTTTATATAATTGTATCTAAAGAGGTATTAACACATACAGGTACTTAACATAGTCTAATACCGAGCCAGCTAACTGGCTTACACTAGACCTTACACAGCAGTTCAAAGCTACGCCGGTGGAATTCTGCTCATTCGGTTCATGGTTTATGTCACCCTTCAGATTTCCTCGTTAAACCTCAAACGAACTTATGTATAAGTCATCCAGTTATCAACTGCGCTAGATACTAGTGTAGCTAAGTGTCGTGCATACACGCATACACGCATACACGCATCCACGCTATGGATCAGTCAGTTGCTGTAATGCTGACATCCTCTGATGCAGACGGCTTTACGCGTCAATGTTGCTTACCTCAGGTGTTTAGGGTTGTCGATAAAGATAGTAGCAAGTCAACCACTGATCCTTAGGAATTGGGAATCCCTCGGTTTGAAGATCTCTTGAGAGCTTGGCAACCTTTCCCTAAGTTGCTTGGCAAAGACATCAAGCGCACGATCTGGCACGAAAGAGACCCAGACTTCTATGGATTACATACCTCATCACGTATCTTATAAACTATAAACGGACTTATTTCGCGTTGTCTCTAGGCATCAACTTGTTATTCCCTTACCTCTAAGAACCGTGGGGGCCTAGAGACGCGTCATTGCCATTATAATACCTCATAACTGCCTACTTACCAGTCTGCTGTTAGGAATCTTTCGGTTTTGATTGTCAATTATAACCAATGCAAAAGCCTGGCGAGACCAGCTAACCGTCATTAATAAGGATGGGGGGCTGTAAGAATCGGCATCAACCCCGGGGTGGCGGATTACCGGCCAACGATTCTTTTCGCTGACTCGATAATCGATCCCAGGAAAGCATTGATATACCTAGCCGTCCTAGCCACCGATAACTTCAACCGACTAGTTCGATGTGTCAGTATGTAGATTCACTTTTTTTTTCTTCATTTGCCCCTCTCTCACGAGATCCCAAAATCTTGAACGAACCCCACAATATGGAGACATTTGCGCGAAAATATTTACGGGTGCCGCCATTATCGACGTCTAGAACTCCGACTGTCTAATGGACTAAACCATAAACCATCCGTACAGTATAGCACACTTTAATACGATCCACCAGCACATAGGAGTGTGACCCGTACAGCACGCTTCATCGTATGCACGTTTGATGAGCAGGGTTCCATTGTTGTAACGCTCATGATCGCACACCATGAAGCCCACGAGCGCTCAGCAACTTTAAAAGCTACTTAGATATAATCTTGCTCAAATGTCCATGAACTCGTCTGCCAAAAACTACACATCCTACTGATATTTCTATAGGGTTTTGCAAGATTAGGTGGGCCGTGTTGTAGTCTTCTTTACTACATGACATTATTCCCATCGAAGACGGGGTTATTACGATGTTGTTTATTCTAACAGCTCAGGACATTCAATATATGATACATATCATGATAGCATCGCAGAAGTTTAACGCGGGGTTGCCCTCTAATGCCTTGACGATCATCGATGCAACTTAACAAGGTTGATTTTGACTGGGCACAATACATATATTCATCCTCTTATTCCAGGTAACTGCAGGTAACGCGAAATACCGACCCGTCACTGGCTAAGGCTAGAATCCAGCAGCCAATTCCAGGGCGAGCAACGGCACTGTGTGTAGAGTAGGGCGGAGTCAGCAAAAGTCATGCAGCGTTTCTGCAGCCTCTACAGCCAGTGAGTGAATAGCAAAGTTAAGCTCGCGCTGTCGATCGTTCCCTATGAAGAGAAAACACTAACCTCCTTTTGTTCTTAACTTGAGCCGTAATATTCATTTCATATTCCACTAGTACATAGTATGAAAACTGTGGTACATCGGCTCATTCATATAAACGCCGAAATATGAAGTATAGAACTAATTTTTCTAGACTTGAACGAATTTACTTTGCACTAACTAACTAACAAACACATATGTGATACTTAGCCACGCAGATATTCTCCCAACCTAGACCTACATATTCCGTGTTGTTTCTGTTGGTTTTTGTCAGTTATCGTTGCTGTGTTGTCGCAAAAAGCACGCGATTTCTTACCTGAAAGGCTTTGTGACTGGTCGATCAAATAGGGAACGGTGATGACGGAATGCAGCCAACCAATCTAATAACAGCTTCTCTACCAGATGTTTCACCAGCAAACAGTCGATCAGTAAAACATCGTGCCCCCACACCACCAATTCATAAAGGGGTTAGCAGGAAAGATGCCAATATCAATTTGGTGGCTTCTGTCGGCATTTGAGCGGTGCGCTACCGAAAATGATGTCTTCCCGCTTTGCTACATGGTAGATATGCATGGCGCTTCGGTTCCAATACAAGTACGAAGTGCAGTAGTCATTCTTCCATGAGAGTTTCAACAACTAGGCTTAACTGAGGTATACTACTTACTTCATTATCCTGAATTTTTCGTGCTAGTTCCCCTTATGGAAGCCCATTTTCCCGGTCATCACGATGCCCATGCTAATGTTGTATGTAGATGTGCTCCTCACCGCCTATTCGATAACCCCTCCTTTCCATCCAAGTATATTGATGAGTCTCGTAAGATACCAGTCATCAATACTTGGCTTACAAGCATCATTAACAACTCTATCTCTTCTTACATGCGAAATGGTCTGATCCCAGGTTCCATGACGCATCAATTCATGGAATTGATATATACTGATAAAAGGAGTCATCTCCATCACGTCGCAGCGAACAGCGTTTCAATCCATGTGGATGTCAATGCCGTCTCGTCACATAAAGCTTCTGAGAACTGATCGTTTTCAAAGAGACGCACGATGTTTCCCCCCTCACCCAGCTCCTTCGGGTTTTTCACATGCCTCTTCGAGCCATGACTACGATACATCCGCAATATAAATACCCTTCTTAGAGTCCGCGAGAGCCTCAAAACGAGCGGCCCAGCAGACCTATCCTTACTCGGATAGGCAGGTGGCTGCTCCATAGCATTCCTATGGACCCATCTGGCTAAATAGCCTAGGTACGACGAGGGGGCTCCAGGTTGCGAGCAACGGGTGTGGCTTGCATATCTGAATGCTCCCCCATCTCCGCGATGTTCGACTCCGCTCAAGCAGGTAGGTTACGCACGAAGCTTTCTTCAACGTCCTTGTCGATGCGGGGATTAAGCCGCAACTTAAGATGACGTAGATATGTCGACTTTTAAACCAATTCGTTATGGCGTGAAAGAAAATTTTCTATGAAATCAAGTCCTTGAGATAGCATCCATATAACGGTTTCCCTTCAGATATAGCAATACTATCATAGTGATCTTCCTAGCATTAACGATATAAATAGCCGCGCAATGCGTGAAGCCTAACATAAAATGAATTCGATATTGTCCATGACACTACGTTGCATCGATAGAGATATTAATTTATACCTTGTAGAATCTATTATCTACCTACCTATAGACCTTATTGTGTATTCCAAACGATCAACTAAGCAGCAACCACCCAAAGCTCTAGAACAAGCATCGCACGTATACCACTATCATATGCTTTCCCCCTAGCAAGCAGCTAGCAGACTCCTAAGTTAACCTCGGTATCCAACTATATCAAGAGCATTTTACGAAAGAATGGGTCTACAAATATGCTTCATGCTCCGACTAGGTATCCACAGTATTCTGAAAGTCATGAGTAGGGAGGCCTATTACATGAGTTATGCTAATGACTCGGAAGGTTTTGCATACATCTTCCTCTAAACCTTACTTATGGGCTGCCGGATGTTATAGTTGGTGCCAATAAGATCACCTATAGACTTCGGATGAGGTTCCGGATGAGGAGACGGATTCTATAGTAACCACTAACGTAAACTATCGCTGTGTAAATGATACAAGTATACCTAGTTGTTCAGACCTCTATATCTCACATGCAGTATCTTGCCTGTAGAGGTACTGAAAGTAAGTAGTCTCACAATAGTCTCCTTGAGATAACATTTAACTAAGTATATGCGGTTAAGACGAAGGCTCGGATTTAGCAAGCTTTCACATATATTCCAAATAGTGAATATTCTCCGTTGTATTAGCCTTATCCAGCTGCCAGTGCCCTTTTAACTACCTAGGTACCTAGTGTTCCGTCGGGACTTGAGTTTAAGTTTAAATATCAAAGTCAAGATTTCAAAGCTTCCCTCCTAGTTAATAGTATCACTACCCGGGTTAAGGCTTAGGTTTACTAGAATAACCATCTTGTCCATCTTCTGGGACTCGCCAACCTATTTTCTCTGATATAAACTTTAAACTACGCCTTGACCTGAGAAGCCCCACAACTTTCGGCGAGATAGAGTATGACTGTGCTCAGATGACATGTCTCATTTGCTTGAAGATCGGAGTAGGAATCATGTAAAGTCCGCACTGAGATCTTTCTCGACGAGAGTCTCTATTGAATATAACCAAAATGAAGCGTAGATGCTTGTTGTACACCGTATGAACTACAGCTATGGATAAGGACCAATAATACCGGACCAACTTCCATATGGTACTCCTAATCACTCAGCCAAATCCGTATATCTGCCAAAACTTTAGACGAGACATTTGGGATAAAGAGCTTACTAGAAATGTATAGCCGCAGGTCCCCACAGCTAGGTTCAGGATTCCTCGCGGAACAGCAACGTTGTTTCCTTGCTCCTTACTCCACCTTGTGACAATACCAAACCTCAAACGCCGAGCTAGAAATGCTGTATACTTGTTCAAACGACTATTAATGTAGTGAGACTTACACTTCACTTATGACGCTTAGGCAGATACCTCACGTGGGACGCGCAGTTGCCCTCACTGCCCTTGAAGCTGTCCTTCGCCGGTACGAAGTCGCCGCTCTGCAAGCTGCCCTTTACGAAGTACACGTACCAGGCTTCGTGAAGAACATTGTGGTGTCTACCCGTGCACTTGAGGATGACACGCCCGCCGCTGAAGGTCTCAAGCGTAGACTGTATTTGGGACAAGGGATACGTCTTCTTGTAATTGGGCTCTATTCCAGCGTTTGCCAGGGCCCAGTACGTGTCAAGCATCTTGAACAAGCTGAACGCGCGCACGAAGTAATCGACGACCTCGAGGCCCGGCGTGTAGCCTTCGCCATAGCAGTTAGGTGCGAGCGTATTGATGCATGTGGCATGCTTATTGTACTCGTGAGCCCATAGATGGTCATTCGTACCACTTCATCTAGTTAGCATTGTTGCGGAGTACCTTGATTCATCGTAGATAGTATTCTGGAAAACATACTAGTTGGCAATCCAATAGCGATTCATATCCGCAAGCAGTTCCGCTTGGTCATAGTGCTCTAGCACTTTGCTGATGTTATTAAACTGGGGCGCCATTCCACAGAATTGGTCGTAAGATCCATCGCAGAGATCTGGCCTACAATAAGATAGGAGTCATTAGCTAGCCGCGACACACGCTATCTATCCAACGAGTGATATGAATATGAGCTAACCATAGTCCATGTAAGGTCCAGTCCTCTTCGCTACCACCAACGTGGGCCTTCTCGTCCCAGAACTGCGTGAGTAGCAGACGTCCGCCGGGATGTATAAAGCAGCAAGAGTCGGTAGCGGATGTGTTATGGCAGCTTATAGGTCCATTTATGGGACAAGCCGGTGTTCCCGTAAGAGGATCATAGGGCGTGACGGAGTTATCGATGTTAACAGGAGCTTGTGGGTTAAGAATCGTAAGCGGGTTCGGAAGGTTGGGGAGGTTAAGTGGAAATTGGGAGACCAAATTATTTGCATAAGCGAACATAGAGCGTAGAGATGTGGTAGATGGCGCCATATTTTAGGTAGTAAAGCTCCTGATAGAGCTATCGGTGAAATGACGATAATGATGTAAGGTAAGAAGATGAAAGGGTAATACCATCGGATTCATTTATATATGGATGAGATTGAAGCTCAAGGTTGTTGAAGGAGGATCTAAAGGAGGGTCTACGCAGGGACCTACTACGTAAGTAGGCACCTTATCAACCTTATCGCAATTAAGAGAGTACCTAAGAGAAAGCTGGACGGTCTGACGTTAGTTGAGGGGGCGAGACTGAACTTACAGCAGCTCATTGGCTTAACTCTGCCTGTAACCCACAGCCCTACAAGAAGACCCCTGATGCTATGTACTATGTAATGTACCATACACCCCGGGTTTAATTCGAGGCTTCGCGCGTCACGTTCTAAATGCTAAGTTCCTTATTCGACAGGGCGAAGCACTATATTGGAACTTGTCATCGTCACGAGGGCAATAAACAGGCATCAGGAAATTGTTACAACTTGTAGGTTTGTTTCGGTTGTTCGAGGAGTAGTTGAACTTGAGGTAAACAAGGGTAACCCAAACCACATGCAGGTGTACAAAGAAATACTACATGTTATTGAGCCATAAGGGTAAGGGTAGGGTACCTTTATCCCACAGGTCCGGGTATCATATCTTAATCATCTCGTCAACCTTAACGCCAATGATTGCCTAACTATCGAAAATGGACGTGGTAAACCCGCCCAGAGCTATGCTTGAGAAAAACAAAACAAAAACAAAAAGGGAATCTAAATAGTGGCTTGTCGCGTCAATGCGTGCATGTGCGTGGGAAGTTCAGCAAATCAAACAGCCTCCCAATCCATCGCACCCACGATAAACTCCCAGTCTTCCCCCAGTATCGCTGGAAGTATTCATAGGTTTACCTTCGCGCTCAACAACATATTCGACGGTCAAAGCATAAGCGCGGTCAATTGCTGACAGGATAGTTTGCACAATAAGCTCGAGATTATAAGCTGAGAGCGGCGCCGGCGGAGGCAATGTCGAGTCAGCCTCATCAATATTCTTCCAGCGATTGCGGAGGTCTTTAGCTTGCAATAGCTGCTTCCGTACTTCAGCGGCTCCAAAGATGACGCTGAGGGGATTTCTTGAGTCTTCAAGAGCCCTTAGAACGTTTGCATGGTACTGATGCTGACCGCTCTCTGAGCTGCCGTATAGCGTATATACGCCATGGATTACAGCACCGTGATTCTCCACGACGATACCGAATATACCCATCAAGCGGACTAGGGCTCGCTCGATGAGCATGTAAAACTCATGGAAGTCCAACTTAAATTGTATCTCGCACGCTTCCACTTGGGCCTGCGGCTTGTCGGCACTATCTATGGCTATGCGATATCCCTCCTTAAGGAATGGCATTTTCCAATTAAGCCGAGCGACAATTTTGAGAAATCGAGAAAGTTCGTGTTCAGGCGGAGGGAGGTCTTCGGAAGAGTCACCTGGGGTAAGGGAGTTATCGGATACCGAGACCGCTTTTGTCGAGAAGGCTGATAATGGTATGCTTGACGATGTTCGTTCGGAATGACGCCGGCTATTGTGTGATTTGTTTATGCGATAGTTGTTCGGGGCCGATGCCCAGCGCGATGCTTGTAGCCCGCCAGGCATTTTGGATATCGTCTTGTTCGATCGGAAAGCTACGGCTACATGTACGGGGTAGAAATGCTGAATTGCCGAAACAGTACATGCTTAAAAGGCGTCACTTGCACCAGAGGGGAAAAAGGCCGAGGAGAAGAAACACAAAAAAAAAAAAAGGAAAGTTGGATAAGGAATTGTGGATGAGGTATCAAAGCCAATGTTTACGAGTGTTGGTGTTGGTGTCGGTGTTGGTAAATTACAAGTGTTATTGGAGGTGTTAAGAGGTCTACGAAACTACGAAACTACGAAAAGCTCTAATGTCACCTATCAACGTGCGATTGGCCAGTTAAGTTTCTTCTTGACGCGCCAAGGGGATAAATTGGTCGGAGGATTGAAGGTACGATGCGCAGGCTCGGGAAATAACTAGCGGTAGCACGGTGACATCATTGGTACCTGAATTAGGTTATAGATTACATGGGGTTACCATACCCCCTATCAATTCTACATGTGAATATGGAAAATAATACATACCTAAGAGATTGATTCTTGCTAATTACCTTTTTTTTCGACTTGATATCATAACCGGGTGATTCTCAATATTAAATACCTAAGGCACCTAGGTAAGTAGGTAAGCATCCAATTAAGACCACTGACAGGTTATATAAACTTACCAAGCTTTCGGATTAAATACTCCATTGCTTACATTGAACCTATTTGAGTCCACTTGTATCTCATCTTACTCTTCTTTCTCATCCACAAATATGCTAGGACCCAACTTATCCCCAAACAATTATCTAGATATCTAGATATCTGGATTCAAGTCTGGATCTTGACCGGTCCAAATATTTACTGTGGGTTTCTTCTTCTCGAAAATCCGAGTCATGCTTTGATATATATATGGGAATGGCCCATCTTTTTCAAACCATCACATCGCGCGAGTAATCTCTATCCAGATGTTTGACTCTCTGCTAACTTGGCGGAACAAATATTCTTAACTAGATAGGAACTTTCATGTACGGGTCAGTCTATAACATTATCACTCTGTAAACACGAGTAGCTAATCAGCGGATTCGGAAGACGTTCTCGGTGCTTTATAATATAGTAAGGTGCTCAGGGAATCCTATCATACTGTCGCCAGCTAGATACACACATATGTGTATAATACGCTACTATGTTGGGGTACTTTTAGATATTCAACTACATACTCGGATAGTTACTCGAGTATGACGGAGTCATGAACAAGACTATGCTACTACCACTAGGTCGAATGTTTTTCGGGGCCCATATATCATTAGCTAACTTCCTTTCCATACCTACGTGTATTAGAGATGGCGAATTTCTTCAAGCATTTAAGTTCGAGCTATTGGCGGGGGTTTGAACTCTCGACCGTTCTGGCGGACTTGATGATATAAGATTACATTCTTTATAGAACCACCATTCTTTATAAAGCCGCGAGCTCCTTGCGTACAAAATACCTTACTATCCTATTCCAACGGCCAGATAGTCAAGGATCTCTACAAAATATCTAGTATTCAAATTACTATTTTTATCATGCATTTTACATCTACCCTCACCAGCTTAGCTGCCCTTACAGCTACTGCTCAGGGAGGACCCCTTCCAAGATTTGATCCCTATGTCGGCGATATGAGGACATTCTCAACCGCAGGCTGTTTATCGAACAACCAGGGAGTTGGCACTGTAACCCAGTCGATGACGGGCGCCTGTCAGCGTAACTCCGAGCCTTACAGCTCCATGTATCTCTACATGGCAGCCGGATGGGTTTGTAAGTTTGCGCTCTTTTCTGTTTCAATCTGGATGGTGCTGCTGTGGAAATGGCAGGCGCCTATAACGATTATAATTACTAACATGCTTTATTTAGTACGAGCACATGGCGATCCAGAATGTAAAGATGAAGGAACCGTTATAGCGACGAGCCTTACCGGAAGCCCCTTTGTCTGTAACAACCACACCAATTCATGGGTGGCTTATCAGGTCGATCGTCTTAACCCTGGAAAAGATTAATAACTATACTCCTGGACTGAGCAACTTATACAAATTACGCATCGATTGAAGAAGCCTATAGTGATGGGAGTGAGGTTTTTTTTTTAAAAAAAAAGAAATTTCGGATTTAACATGGAACTTAATTTAAAGGACGAAATCACTGGGATTGGATGCAGGACATTCTAACATGAAATTATAGGATCACGAATACTAGGTATTGGGCATTGGAGATGGGATATTTTTAGGCAGTTGTATTTTATCATACTGTATAACCTATGGGGACAGTTTATACAGGCCAATCGCTATCCAAGTTTATACTATAGGCAACCGTTTTACCAATAAACATCACAATATTTATCAGCTTCGCTCCGTTTCCAATGCATTCATCAAAATACACTCTACTTTTCGGATTCGTGGTAATTCACTAATAACCAACACTTTCCGTGGGTCATCTAAGCGGCCTTCTTATAGCGGCCGCAGAAACTTCGAGTAACATAAGCTTTAGCCCTTGCCAAATTCAGACGATAGGTACTGAATCGTTTCTAATAGTTAAAGCCCGACGCATAATAGGTTTTGCTAGGGAGGTGGCTATCTAACCTACCGCTTCTAAGTAGGCCAAAGCGAGGGGCAAGTTCTGGAAACAAGTTTGGGAGTTTTCAGGCAAGCCGAGACAATAGGCAACACACTACACGTACTATATTTCCCCTTTAGACGACCCAGAATGAAAATACGCCTCCTGAACGACCCCATTCAGAGCCATATGAATATCCGACTTTCTACCATCTCGATAATGCATCTCTCTACGACAGACTTGACGTCCTTATGGGCCTGGAGCTCAACGCAATGTTACGCACCCATCAATCGATTCACTACGACAAATGTCTGGCACTACAGATAGGTACCAGCGCCAGGATGGCCCTTTGAGGCGACATGATTGACAGATACTAAGATATGTGAGATGGGAAAATGTCCGTGTTCGATTTTGGAATTTGTCCTATTTCTAACCACTTAGTTAGATACCCAGGTATTCAGACGTAAATTGCATATGATTTGTCCTTATAGAAAATAGTGGTTAGGCGCAAATGCTATAATAACAAATCAGCAGATGCGTTCCCTCCGCATCCCCGATGTTGTAGTAAACAGTGGCTATGAGATGTGGCTATGCACCATAGGAGCCTATGAAGTCTCCAACAACACTGAGGGATGAACATTAAGGCTATAAAGCGCGCTGTGGCAGTTAATCTACCTAGGGCTACTACATAGAAACTTACGGACCCCATTGCTAGTAACAAAATGTCCGCCTTGAACAGATACTGTTATGAGCCTCTCTACGGCGAAGATGGAATTAGACTCATTATGCTAGATCCAGCTTTGGACGAAAATGCTCCTTTAAGCTGTTCAATTATTCAGCATCAACTTTCAGCACTGACTGAGGACTACTTCGCTGTTTCGTACACTTGGGGGAAGCCCGATTTCTCGCGGGTCTTGGAAGTAAGATGCGACAATGGTAATTCGTACCTGACGATCACGCCTAGCGTTGATGCTTTATTGCGACGCCTGAGAGCTCTCAAGGTACTACGATGTTTATGGATCGACGCTATATGTCTCAATCAAGCCGACGATATCGAAAAGGCTCAACAAATCCCGAGGATGGGCCGTATATTCGAAGGGGCTAGGACGGTTCATATCTGGCTGGGCCCTGGAGACGATGCCATCGCAAAGTTATTTACCTTTTTCAAACTTGCTAGTCTACTCCCTGAAATGGATAAGGGTAACATGGCATCGCGAATTGTGGCTCTTATGACACGCATCTTCGGCGGTGGGGGCGCTTTAAGTGGTGGTCTTGGATGCTTTTTGGAATTTTCCGAGCGGCCGTGGTTTTCACGTCGTTGGATTGTCCAGGAGGCATGTCTTGCCCGACAAGCTACTGTCCACTGCGGGCCTTATTCTATCCCTTTAGAGGTTCTCGTCTCGGCAGCAATAAGGTTTCAAACTCTGGATATGTCATCTTACCCGATCAAAGTGATGTCGAGTCTGCGAAAGTCATCCAAGCTCACGATACTAGAGCTCTTGTATGACTTCCATGAAGCTCTTTGTCTTGAACCTAAAGACCGTATTGCTGCTCTGCTTGGCCTCGTACAAGAAGAACACCGGTTCCACCTCGATTATACTGCTCACTGGACTGAGCTTTATAAACAAGTCGCTTCAAGCAATTTTGAGTATGGTGGTAATGATACTAAACTCCAAGTATTACTTCATTTATTTGAATTTGGACCTGTTGCCCAGCCAGAGGGTATTGCTTACCCATCATGGGTTCCTAACTGGTCAAAATCCCGAATACGGCCTCTCCCTTATCATTCTCAAATAAGAACCCAGGATACGTACGAGATGTATCCCGTTTCCCCTGGGCATTCCGGAAGAGCCGGTTTAACCTTCCATAATGGCATCCTTCAAGTCCATTGGCATCCATTTATTGGTGGGCCACGAGGCAGGAAAGTTATGTATGCCGTGGCGCCTAACAAACCGCAATTAAACAAGACCCAGAAGACCGAACGAGTCAAGCGAGCTCTACACAAGTTCTTCCCACCTTCTTCAAACCAGGCCTTGCGGGTCCTTACAGTCTCCTCGTTACTCGAGATGGTTATAAAATTCCGCCATATACCCCCAGATGAGAGAAAGAAGAACTCCCCCTACGACAAATTCATAAAGAAGGTCGTCAAGAAGTTACCAGAGTCCTCCCATGCAGAAATACTCGACACATTCCGGCAAATGAACTTTATTCTGCAAGACTACTGTCTATTCGAATCAGAGCCGGCAGGACAGAGCGATGAAGCTAGTGCGCTCTACGGGATATGTACCCAGGAAATACAAGCTGGCGACGTAATGGTACCTCTCTGGAGCGTGGAATGGGGGAATGACGTGCATAAAGATTTTTTTAATGATAGAGGAATGGCCATACAAATGAAGACCATGCTTGCAGTGAGACAAGTTCAAGAGAAACGACCCCAGCACATTACTGGTATGCGAACCGAGAAAGAGCAGATTGAAAGTGGTAGAATTGTCGGTTGGGCGGTTTGCGTTTTATTACAACATAAATCTAGCTACGAACAAAGCCTGTCCGTGGATGCAAAATGGGATGCGGGCTTAAATAGAGAACAGCAGTGCTCAATGCGGCTGTTGTGAAGCCAACGAATATTTCCGCACCGAGCTGCCGCATTATTGGATAAATGGCAAGCAAAGAACATAAGGAACAAAAAAAAAAGAGTCTTCCGGGGTTCTGGCCGGGTTCGTTTAAGGAAGTTACGGACATCCGATCCCGGCCGTAAAGCGGAGCTTCCGGAATTAGGGGCAAAGACATCCGGGATTAGTCGGACTTGGAGAGAGCTGAAGACCAAAGGGAAGTATGCTTTGCATATACAATCGAGATACTTTCATGTCGGAAGCTTCGCATATCTTACACGTTATCTATTGTATATAGGTCTTCAACGGACATAACCAAGAATTCACCTATATTTCGTCTCGTGCAACTTAATCTTCAGCTTCATACATGATAACAAATGGGTCATTATCGCCTATAGCGAGGCAAAGTCGTTGATGGACTCCACAATACTTGCTACTACAGCTTTGGGTTGACTATGAAATGGATAGTGACCAGTTTCGAAGTCCACCACTTTCCATTCCACATCCGTCTTCTTAAGCCACTGGTTCTGCTCCGATAGGTACTTGCAGCGGTCATTTAGTGTCCGCAGATATACCCTCCTCCCGTCGAAACCGCTATCCGCCCACGCCGGCGCTGTGGGCTTGGTAGCAAGGGCCGCAGCTGCATGACCGCCGAGATGCTCGTCGAGCTCAAATGCCATAGCAGGATCGCAGTCGTGGTATAAGTAGTGCATTGCTTCCTTGACGAATGCCGTGTCCTACGCATAAGAGTTAGTGTATAATGTCATAAAGTAATACTCAGACTACCGAATCATACCCTGTCCATTCGTACGTATGGCGGCATTTCGCCCATCGCTTCAACAGCAGTCTCGCCATCCAACGTTATTATACCCGCTATGAATATTAACCCCACGATACTGCCGGTTTTGCCTTGCGCTTCCCGAGTCTTCTTGTCGAGGTCCTTTGCTGCAGCGCTAGAAGGGACGCAGCCATATGAATGTGCGATAATGACGACATCTTTCTGTTGATCCTCTACTAGAGGGAGGATGATATTGTTACGGAGGTAGTTGATATCATCTACGCAGGTTGCTTCAGCTGGGCTGAGATGTTTATAGCTGGGATATGGTCCTGGGTGTGTTGTGAATCCAGCCTCTTTCAGGAACGGGAGTAGCTTGTCGAAACAGGCAGGCGTTCCAAATGCACCGGGAACAAGGATTATTTCGGGTAGGCTCTTAACGGACATCTTGGTACTCGTCGCATAAAGTTTCAATGGTAAAGCAATACGACTAAGAATGTAGTGGTTACAAAGACTCGGTTGCGCTCTTATAGCAACGTCCCCTCCACAGTTTGGTAGTAGGGGAACGTGGAGAGCACATGTGGTGAGAATACTATGTGTATTAAAGGAGCAGATGTCATTTACCTAACCCCTTAACAAAGGGATTGCGGTCATATTCGCTGGACTCCCGGGATAGGCTATAGATCAACAACTAACCTACTCGGATGATGTTGGCTTACTTTCGTTGCGGGATGGGATCGGTTCGGTCTTGGGAGATTGGTAGCTATTGGATAAGCGGAGTGTTTACGGGTAGCAACGATGACATCTCGCATGTCCCGCCTGCAATGTACATAGTTAAGAGGAGAGTAGTTGTTTTGAGAGCATCTAATCCGTAAGCCGGGTGGCTTGACCGCTTCACATATCGACAGCTTTGTCACAATACCCGAGTTCATGAGGAATATATCCGAGGGAACAAGTGTACCATATTACTTAGCTAAGTTTTACGAACGAAAGGGTAGACATTTATACGTTTATGTTGGGTGACCTCGGGCCCAACTACGCGGGCCGCACCACACTTAGCTCGTGGTCTTATACGCATTAAGCATAGGCGGAGCGTTTATCAACTTCAAATCTGAAAGATTCAAAAACAGCGGCTAATAAAGGGGAGGTAGGTACCTTTATGTTCTACTGTTTAAGTTACTCAATTTGACAGCACGTACAGCATATACATACGGCTACTGGTTTCCTTTCAGTCGCGTCGAGCTATAAATGCTTACCTAGAACGGACCTTACTACTTCCTGAGCATAATCCCTTACAAATATAGAATACCAATCTAATAAACCCTTAGGCTAACTTCGACGCAGTGTTGCTGGGGAATAAGCTACCAAGATGCCAAGAGCGGCTGTAAGAAACATACGTAAACTGAATCTCTATTGCGTAAATCTACCTGCTCCACGGGAAGCCGGCGAAGTCGTTCAATGTTAAATGACCGGTTAGTGAAACCCAATGTGATATGTCATTTGATAGAATCCTTCAAATACATGCACCGTGCAACTTCAATGACTGGAGGCAAGGGCAAGATACACGATTTTGCAAGTACCGTAGCATGAGCATATGCTTATGCTAGACTTCAGTTGCATTTTATATTATACAATCCCAATCTAAGCATTCCCAACCAATAGAATCATATAATAAGTCTTGGTTTTGCTTCAGTCAGATCAGACCTGATACAAATCCAACAACCCTTCTACATAGCCATTAGAACTCTTCGGTTACTCCTGGGGATAGCCCTCGTACATCTAGATAAGACATGTTACATGAATGTATGCCCCGTAGTCCCGGTATTTAGATTCGTGGGCCTCAGTGGGACAGCATGGCGTTTCTTGCTGTAAGCTCGCACCGTAACAACCGTAACTCTACACATACATACACCCAACAAAAGTATCTTAGCCTTCTAGCCAAGGCTCATCACTTCCTATTCAAAAGTATGTTACACCGCTTCGGTAGGTATGGAAGTCAGATTGAACGACCCGGCGTCTGGGCTTCATGTTGTGCCATAATGCCGGTCTAAAGTGACGTTAAAGGGGAAAAGTACGCTAGGCAAACTCTTTGACTTGCAGATAGACGATCTATCTGCAGCCGCATTCTGCGGATTGTACGGGGTTGTTTAATCCATAGGACTAGTAAGCACCCTTGAATACCTATGTGGGTGGCGTTCGTACCTTGCACACTATTAAGACTCGAGACAATCCCTAGTCAACCGGAGGTGCTCCGGTAGCTAAAAAAGGGACTGATAAAGAAACCTAGATACCTAAGTAGATATGAGTTCTGACCGTTAGACGAAGAGGTAGCTCGGATCTACGGTAAGATCCGAGGCAACGGGAGCTGATGTAATATTCGGTGGCGTCAACAATGCAGCCAGCGGCTTATACTATGTAGACCAGCCTTTGCTTTTGGGGAGGGTACTGCATCTATTTGCCTATCGCACAATAAGTCAATATGCTTTCGCTAAAAGAAGCCAAAAATACTGCCACAACTGCCACTAATCCTTAACAATGCCGTTGTGCCTACTTACCTAGATAACCCTTATGTCGCGTCTCGAAAATTATAGCGAAATAGGGAATTTTCTAGAGATGCCCGTCGATGTGGGGGTTGGACTCAACACGATCAAAAGCCTTAAGGGGTCCAGAAAGCATAAGCGCTAGTGATGAAAATAATACGCTCGCAAGGTTGTACAATTAACTTTATTCTTACCTCTGGTATAATGAGGTCTACGGGGCTTCTCTACTTCACCGCATGCTCGGGTAAAATAACGGTAACGTCATACCAAGCAGTAGCAGCGTCCGCCGAGGTCAGAAACCCCGGTCCAGCTAAGCTGAAGATCCAACCAGGATCAACAACGTTGGCTTATATGATATTGATTGTTCTCGAAGGAGAAACCAGGTGTGCGCGTTAGTTACACCTGGGCCGCCATAATGACTCCGGCACTCCGGTTGGAATACGCATCTGCCGGGCTCGGAGCAACTCCTATTTATCTACACAGCACTTATCTCTGGGCAACATGTCAGACTATAAACCTCATGTATAAGCGCGTATAAGAGCTAAAGCTTAACCCGGAGCTATTAATGCTGTTTACATAAGTTCGACGTAACACCCCTAAGGAAGTATTACGTATTAATTAAAAAAACAAGCAATAATTAGAAATAACGTACTAAACTTTAAATATTAATAAAAAATTATTCTAACCTTTATTAATTCTGGAAAAGAAAAAAAAATAATAAAAATTTATAAAATATTATAAAATACATTAAAATACGTAAGAAATACGCTTATTCGGAAGTATTTTGGTTAAATCCCGAATTTTGCCCGTTTTTTTAATCAATGCGCAGCACCCTTTTAAGGGTGTTACGTCGAACTTGTGTAGACAGCACTAATACTGCCGATGATGACGAGATCAAACTTTTCAGATAACATTCCTGTAGGATCTACGACTTTCAGGCCATCTTATGCAAGACTACGAAAGTAAATATCTGCTTTATTGTACCTAACCTTTGACTTTTTGATCTCAAGCGTTTTGCCACCGACCATTCTAGGTATTGAACGTCGTAATTGGGAGTATCTATTTAAACATACCCTACATATCTACCTAGGTAGAATTACAGCCATCTGCAACCCCTTTACCAGAAACCCTACGCTTATAACCCTCAAAAGAACATCCCCCTATCTAACTTACCTATTATCAAAGGCCCCAACCTGCCTCGATTTGAAAGCCCCTTAACTTTACGGTATACAAGCAGTCACTGTTTACGCATTTCCAACATCAAATCATGCTACCAAAAAAATGGAATTGCTATACCTAGCTAGTTTTCTGACAATGCGTTGCAAAAGGTTCTATGTGTGTGCTACATGCTCGTGTGATCCCTCGTGTTGCTCGTTTAACAGTGATCTATACGTAAACGCATCAATCATCATAGTCATCATAATCATCATTATCATGGTAACCTGTTCGTCCACGAGTTTTCAACGAAAATACACACAAAAAAGAGAAAAACAACATAAAACCAAATCTCGGTGGTAGTAGCATCTTGAGGAATAGTAACCCTAAACTGGACGAGCCCGAGATCAAACAGTCACGCGGGACTACATCATTTATGCAAGATGCATACAAACACGGTATGGCACCAACTTGTTGAGAGGAAACAGAGACTGCAAACAACGCAGCTCGTATCTTCATTTGTAAGGTAACGTTGGAACGCCAAAATAATAAAACTGGGAACGTAGAGGGCAGAGATCAAATCGCGAAAAAAGAACCATCCTCACTCCACGTCGCAGACCGCGCACCGAGATTTCCAACCTAACTCTGCCCTTCCAAAACCCGTCCTCAATGTATGAGAAAAGATTTGCTGCATCACACCTCATCCCTTCATATACACGCAGCTGGCGCTTTTCCTCCCCTTAAAAAGTCCTTCGAACCGAAATCATCACACAACGTGTTTTCATCGTTACAGGCGTGTATTGGCGGAATCCAGAACGCAACGATGCTTCGGGACCAAGGATTAAGAGAAGCGCGCTCTCCTATATTCATTTACCCCTTGCGGCATCGTAGCCTGATCCGGACTCAATTCCTAGAGGGGCCGCCAGACCTATCCTGATCAGCGATCGCCTTCTTATCTTTCCTAGACTTGAAAACGAAATCCGCCATGATTTGTATGTGGTCAGCAGGAAAATGGTAGTTCGGGAATCCGGGGACGCGCTTGAGATACTCGTAATCCGGAGGTCCGAGCAGCTCGACAACGTCTAGCGTGTTGGTAGTATACCATATGTAATCGATCACACCGGAGAACGTCGGCGTGTAATTCGTGAAAGTTAACTCCGCTGGCGTTCCGAATAGATGGGCGTAAGCGTTACGCAGGCTAAAAGGATGCTCAATGCCGTCACGCGTGAAGTTTCCGTACGAGTGGCCGATTAAGTCGGGATGATCAGGTGGTATCCGGCCCTTCTCCAAGAGCTCATATACGGAGCTATCGGCCATGGAGTTGTAGTCACCGCACAACAATAGGGGAATGTCTGTGTTGCTGCGGTACTCCTGACTAGGCGCAGGCTCGGGATATTCTTCGGCAGCATCTCCGTCTTCCTCCGCGACTGCAGGCTTGCTTAACCTCTTCTCTTCAATTGATAGGGGTGGTCGGCGCGTGTATCTCTCTGATTGCTTTGTAACAAGCTCCATCAAAATTCCCGTTTGTACGGCCTTGACGTCTGCTAAGAAGGACTCCCAGCACAGATGCGCGTTGACGACGATGAATCGATTGCCAGTAAATCTTGACTCGAAGAAGCAGTAGACAGCAATAGTATCTTTCGGCATGACTCGGTTGAAGACGTCGTCGGCGGATTTCATATCGGGTCGGTTGATGGCCGTCTGTCTGAAGTCCACTAGTTGCTTATCCAACATGATATACTTGTCGCTCTTGTAGAAGATAGAACAGCCGTCGACGGATTGCTGATCTTTACCTGTTAAGTGCTTGACGCGAGTCTTCGGGTAGAATACGCCCTTGTAGCCAAGTTTGCCGAGTTCGGGTGTGAAGAATGTGTCGAACGCATCCATAGCGGTCTCCTGTAAGCAGAGAATATCGGGGCTTCGTTCCCGGAACTCGCGCATTATGCTATCCTTCCGGTACTCCCACGATAAGGCACTAGCTGGGGTGTAACCGTATTGAGTGCTGGTTGCATACTTGTCGCAAAGAGTATTCCACGACAGGACGCGGATGTGCTCCTTGTCCGAACCTACATCTTCCTGGATAGTAATGGGTAATCGCGGATTAGGCGGTATGGGTACTGTGAATAAAGTCAGTTTAGATTGTTTAACCCGCATGATACAGGTCGTAAATCAGAAATAGAAGGGTAATTTAAGAAAGATAAGGAATGGTCTCATACCTGGTGCTTGTTCCTTGAGATGGGCGATCAAGGCCTTGGTACCTTCTTCGACAAGCTTTTGCTTCTGGTCCTGTTCTAGCGGATTGCCATGGATACCGAGTAACTCGAGGAAATGCAGGGCGCCAAGCTCCGGAGGGATGGTTTGGATGTTGTTGTTGTAGAGTAGCAGTTGACGGAGGGGGGTACACATGCCTAACTCGGGGGGTAAGGTGTTGAGTTGATTATGAGATACATCAAGGTATCTCAATGATCTGAGCTGCCCTATCTCCCGGGGTAGACGGGTCAGGTTGTTAGAGGCAAGATAAAGTTCAGTAAGGAAGGAATAGTGATTAAAGAGCATTGTAGAAATGTTCTTTAGGCCTTGCCCACTAAAGTCGAGATTCAGCCAATCCTGTCGATCGAGGGCCTTATCGACGTTAACAGGTCGGCCTCTATCCTCCAATTCTCCATCGACTGCTGATTCAGGCTGGTTGGTACTTGGGAGAGCTGGACCAATACCTTTGTTCTCATTCGCGCGGAGCCTCGCAAAGTAGTGAGGCTGGTGTTGCTCCGTCATGGTTTGATGGGCACGTTCGGACTCTTTGTAAGATTTTAGTTGTTCATTCCAGTGTTCACTGTATTGCTGAGTCTGGCCACCCCGAGAACCTGGTGTATTTCCGTTCTGGTGGCTGCTTGGTGTGAACGGCGTTACATTTGTCATAAGACCGGAAGAAAAAGTTGAGTGAGTGAGAGTGCCTGAAGTACCAGTATGACCCGCATGGTCTTGAGGAAGGTTTTGGTGGTGTTGCTGCGGGTGAGTGTGGTGCTGATGCGCACCCTGCTGAACAAAGTTGTACATCATCTGTGGCGCGATGCCACGGCCGCCGGGGACACCATTGAGGCGTGAATTGTGTCCCTGCTGATGGTTTGGCCCATACATGCCGCGGGAGAGATCGATTGGCATCAGGGGAGCAGGGATATTAAAGGTACCGTGGCGGCAGTAGATATGCCAGCTATCGACGACGTGAATACTATAGTATGTAATTCAGATCCTTTTTTTTTTTTCTTTTCTAGTTGTGCTGATAGAAGATTTTGGATGTAGACCTGTAGACCTGTGGACGGGTGAACGATGAATGATGATAATTGGGTGAGATCGATGCGGAAGTTAGGTGTAAAAGATGTCGAGGGTGCGCTGGAAGTATTGGATACTATCTGCCATGGAGATACTGAGGAACAGGTCGATCGTGCCAAGTGAGGGAGAGCACTTCGAGCTGCCCGAAATCAGTTTTAACAGCTTGTGTCAAAAGATGAACGAGGGAACAATGGTTCAGCGAATATCCATGCATAGAGACCGATAAATTCGTCTTGAGGCATGGAATTTGCGAGGACCAATGTCCGACCTGACGTTTTAAGACGTTTAAGGTGTGATTCACAGAAAGTTGAATCTTGAATCTACACTGTTCGGATCTAAGTAGTAGTCGCGAACGAGGAGGCAGGTTCGTCAAGGGATGTCGGATCCCGGCGGTTGCCTCTCAAGTGGCGCTGCTCTACTGCTCTACTGCTCTACAGTGGCAACAGTAGGAAGGGCACCCAGTGTGTAAACGGATACGAATAGTCTAAGTACGATATAAGATTACGGAAGGATCGTTTCTATGTATCGATAGCTAGAGAAGGCGGCGACGGTAAGGTTCTTGCTCTTATATTGCGCGTATCTATAAATATGTAGGCTAAGTTAGCAGCCAGTCACGACTGAGAATCAGGTGGGTAAGGTTGGGTAGCTTCGATAATGATAGCAGGTCATGGAAAGATCAGTAGAATAGCTAAGCAACTATCCAATGGATATGATAGAAATAGATATAACGCAGTAAATGATGATATATTTTGTGAAGTCGCAAGAAACAAAGATTGTGAATGGGGGCAACAAAGTATTCGCACCTAGAATGGTATGAGGTATGAAGTATGAGATATGATATGTATGTATGTATGACGCGGAGCCAAAGTGATGGATAAGATGATATCGAGTGAGCTGAGCAAAACGGTTGACGATTGAGATTTTCTCAAGAATCAATGTCGACGGAACCGTGGTGTTGTTTGTATGACGGAGCCGGAGTATTGGCGTAGCTAAGGCGGACGTTGTCGCATGTGTGTTGACGAAGATACAACCGAGTTTGGGTGAGTTTGGGTGAGTTTCGGTGGGTTTATGGTGGTATGGTCGAATGGTCAAATGTAGCTCCCGAAATGCTCCAGAGAAAAAGTCCAAGCTTTTGATCCGCCGCATTGCATGTGGAGGGAAAGTCAGCAAATACGTTAAAAAAGATTAAGCCTTGTCACGTGAAACACTATCTGCAAAACTCTATTCCGTTACGTAGTATACTGTGTCACCAATCAGAACTTTCCTAGGTTTTCTTCTTAGTCATCAGATGCCAAGGTTAAGACTTTTTATTCAGCCTTGCACAAGTCTGCTTGGCTAGTGTATGTGTATTACTCATCCGACGCAATTCCTAAAGGGTTGTTTGTCTTTTGCGACAAACTTCTAATTTACCTTTGGTAGTTACGTTCAAAGAATCTTATACTATTCCCAAATACTTGTGTAAGTGACCAAACAACCATGTTTCCCGCACTAGGTCCGATATGAATGATACGGGCATTTTCAATAGGTTAATATTTTACACAGTATAACAATATAAGTCAATGGTTAATGCAGATTGGTTCAGACTAAACTATTAACTAAGCGTATTGATATATGTTTCTTTCATGACATTATTATTATCCTTTCTCATACTGGGTAGCTACCTAAGTTAGTTGTGCTATTAAATTCTTTTTTTCTCTTCTATCTTTATGGGTCTTTCAATTGAACTTTAGGTAACTAGTTGGCCTAGTATTTATAAGTGCAGAGCAGATTGTGTTAATATGAGCATAACCCTAAATAAGACAGTGTGATTTTTAATATTCTCTTCCGAATTACTATCAGTTCCTCCGAGACATACACTCGTACTCTATATAGGAAGAACTATAAATATCACAGAAGCAGCGTCACTTTGATCTGTAGCGTGGTTGCGTCTTTCCGGACCGTCTTACCGATGAATTTCTGAGACCAATAATACAATGAAATATAGCAACAGTTTATAAGATGCTGACTAACTAAAGACTTGTCATAGAATTTATTCCTTACGGAAGTTCGTATTATGGCTGCGCTTAATGGAATATATTGCTGGAACTTAGTGAACCAATTATTATGCTTGGCATTTCATTCTCTTACAAACCTCATCTTCTATAATAGATCGATCTGTTAGACTTAATATTATAGCATCCAAGAACGTCACAAATCAAAACTATGTACTTAAGCACATGTGTTTTAATAGATGCGTCGTCACCTACTTGCGGATAAAGCCCAACCCATGAGTGCACACGTACTTATTGCAAAAAGCTTGGTGCTCGACCACTTCAGCCTCAATACTCGTCCAATGCCAAGAGTCTGGAAGCTGGGGAAACCGGGCAGTCACCTTACTGGCTTCCCAACATTTCAGCCTGATCGATACAGGCGTACACGGCAATAAGCGAGACAGGACACTAAAGCCTGCTATTAATATAGGGAAACAATGCGCAAAACCTGGATTTTTACAAGCCATCTAACACGGGTACCTACTACATATGTAGGTATGTACTTAATCTACCTAGGTAGGTATGTATTGTACCTAGTAAGTTTAAATGGAAGTTAACACCTTGTAGGATTAGAGGCATAAGTGAGACTTAACCCTTACTTAATTATTTCTCACTATTGAAGCACGTTATCCCCCTAATAGCTTTCTACCTTCCTTTGACAGCTCAACACATTGGCCAGTGGGGATCTTGCGCAGACCGCCGGATTCGACTCGCGTCCGAACGCAGGGTATTTTGGAAGGATGCCAACCGCCTATCTCACCGCGTGTAGGGCCGTGTGTTCGGAGCTAGAGCCCAGAATTTTTCCACCGGACCAATTACCTGGAACTTGCTCTCCGACCCTCTAACATTCCCTTGCCCCGACTTGCGTATATCCTGCAAGTAGTAACCGAAACCCCCTACTAGTTACGCTAGAACTGGCTGGTTATAGACCTAGTTAGCGAGTCGAAGGTTCGGGACTCTTAACGAATTTAGATCGATCACAAGCTTGCAGCATACATAGTAGCGCGTTGCGCCGCTGTAGCCACCAACCTCGCCTAGAGGGTGACGATGGCACTAGCTGGACGCCGTCATGCAGGTGTAAATGCGGGGAAGCCATACATAAACCATACCCGCAGGGATCGACGGTCCACCGGTTGGGTTTCACTTGACAGATAGAAATAAATATTCGCCTTAAAACAGCCATAAAAGGATGGTTTAAAGCTTCGTGATCACAATGCAGAAGAACGCTAGACAGAAAAGGGCCAGGTTGATCTTGAAGGGCCTATATACATAATGCCAACAGGCCACACCCCAAGCTACAGAACAGCTTGATGGGGGTTATGCAAATCTCTCGTTTTGACATAAATCGTAGTCTTGTCCTGCAACAACCGAAACCACGGCTCTCTTACAATATCAACCTCTACTAACATTGTGAGCGATATACGTTACCTTTTCTTATGATCCCCAATAAGCGGACCGGTTAGAACTCTACTGGACAACATAAGCAGAGGGGACTAACTTACATGGAAACCCCAGCATCACTTCATTCCAGAATACATTCCCAGGGAGAGAGCTACTGGTACCAACACACACCCCAGATGAGAAAATGAGCAAATGAGCAAATGATTTATGCAGCCACAACTAGGAGATCACTTGAGAGGGTGACCCGTGTCCTATGACCGAGGATAGGGACTGAAGGGGGTCACGTGCGAAAGCAGATTGCGCATGTGAGATCATAGACGAGGACAAGTCGACATCGAAATCTCAAAAGAAAAGGAAAAAAAAAACCCCATTTGGGGGGAGTGGCTTAAGTGATCCGTTCGAGGTGGCAGACAGTTGGGATCAAATAGGGAACAATTTGAGCAACTCCCGATAATCCGAGGTCACTCGTTGCCAAGATATTCCTTTTGGTTGACACACCCATCCCATCCTACTTCCTTACAAACTCACCGAGAAAGACACCGGCCCGGAAATTTAAAATTGCCAATTGGATGTTACTGAAAACCGCGGGATAGGGAAAAGTGTACGAGCCATCTCGAGCCATCTCGAGCCATCTCCAGTGTTTCGGGACCTGGGCAACCTGGACTAATCCCCACGAGGAATTGATTGAGCTCGGGCCGCCCGCTGTCGTATCCAAGCTATAACGCCCACTGATTATTATAATAAGTGAAGGCGGGGGAGGGGACCCTCGGGGCAAAATTCAACCAAGGGAACAACATTAAAGGAAAAAACCAAGGAGCACGGGAAACAAGAACAGCTGTGCCTAACTTGTGTTTACCGTCTTCTGCATCCGCGGACCATTCCGCTGCAGCAAGTAAAAACTGTCATATGTTTGTCAATTGCTACAACGGATTAGGTACAGCTTATTGCAGATCCCGCACAGGCTGCACAACTTCGGATCGGGAAGCAACACCGATTCATGAAACGAGAGAAGCATTCCTTCGGGTTAAGGTACCCAAACGGAGACGAGACGAAACCCATTTCACCGGAAAGCCAGCCGGAAAGTATAACACATCCAATCATTTGATCATTTGAATGGTTACTGCAGTCCAAGTCCATGGCTTAGAAGAGGGCAGGGGGTGAATAGGACCAGCAAAGAAAGAAGAAGACCCAGCTCGTTTTTGAATCCAATGGTGTTCCGTCTGAGATCGAACCGATATTATTACGAACGTGGTAGAAGACGTCCTACTAGGGAAATATTCTACCATAGGACCATAGGATCATAGGATCATAGGGATTTACTGATAAATTATCAGAACTTGAGAAAAAGGACCACGGTTAATTCAAGGTGATCCACGGATTTGATTTGGAGAAGCAATCCAAGCAATCCGAGCATTCCAAGCATTCCAAGCATTCCAGGCAATCCAAGTTTTTTACAAGGTATTTCGGAAAATTGACCGCAAAAGGGAAAGAAATAGTGAGGGAAAAAGGGTTGAGGAGCGCATAAGCACATGCTGCTGATCCCCTAGAGGGGAAAAGTTGAAGTCATTGAAGAATTCTGATTGATCAAAAAAAGTATAACCCAAGTACCCAAAACTGGGTCTTGGTGGAGATCCGACTGAGCGGCCGGCCCCGGGTGGTACCTTCCTAGCTACAATTATCCAGTTACAGGACACGCTACAGGACACGCTAAAGCAAGCCAGGCATTGCCAGGTCAGTTCTACGTGGGCCGCACTGGCCGCAGTGCAGGACGACTAGGACGACTGGGACGACTAGCAACAACTACCTAAGCACAAACTCTCCCTAATTCCCCTAAATTCCCCTAAATTCCCCTAAATTCCCCTAAAACGGATTGCAAAAATGGAATTCGCTTACAGCTTGTCAATGTACTCGGCCCCTGTCAGGGTCAGACCGGCAAACGGAAGAAAATCATCGTCTTCCAACACTAACGCTAGCACCAACACTTACACTTTTGTGCATGGGGCCAATAAACATAATACTAATAACACTGATCATCCAAGTCATCCAAGTCATCCTCAAGACGAGGGTGACCACAACCACGACCACAACCAAAATCGAAACCACGAGCGCAATTCCGATCAGAGCCATAGAGAATTAGAAATCGGTACTGGAGATCAGATTAATAATAATAGTAACGGAGAAGAAGATCAACATCAGCAAGACCAGAAAAAGACAAAGAAGCGGAAGAGCAGCTCGGTTAGGTCAAGGATACCTGGTAGGCGTCGGCCACCACCTGCCGGAACTCTACCGCAAGCTTTGACACATAGGCCGGCGTCGCATTACTCTCATTCTAGGACTTCCTCTTCATTTAGTGCTAGCAGCTCCCGAACGTCGCACGAAACACAAACACTTACACATACACATACACATACACATACACATACACATGCACATACACATGCACATACACATGCACATGCACAAACACCACCATTACCTTTATCATTATCACCACAACAACAACAACCACAACCTTTACCATTAGCACAGCAGTATATTTATATACAGACACAAGCACAGACGCAAACAAATTTAGCCCTTACCCACGCCATATCCGGTAGCAGCAACAACAACAACAACAACAACACTAATGACACCATCTCCTCGTCACCGCCTACTACTTCAAGTTTAGAAACAGGGGCGAATACAGGCATACGAATAGGTTCAAGTTTAAAGCCGAATGATGGAAAAGGGGTAAGCGCCGTAGCAACCAATACTGCCACTGCCACCATCACCACCACCACCACCAATACCACCAATACCACTACCGACGCCACTACAGCCACTCGTCATATTTTCTCCTCTTCTTCTTCTTCTTCTTCTACGTCGTCGCCTATAGTACCTATAGTCAATAATTCTAGTAACACCAAGAATTCGACGGTTACATCCACATCCGTGCCGCCATTAACCGCCGCTTCAGCCTCAACTTCAACTACGATCGCATCCGATTCCGAGCGACCGCCTACCTCTCCAAAGTCGTCGAGATTTATCAGATCCGTGCACATACCCATTTTCAGCTCCGATAGTGGTTACCAATTATCTCATTCTAGTCTCCCTCCGACAACCAATAGATTACAGAAGCGCGATTCTCTATATTATCAAACATCGGCAGCTCGTAGTTCGCGACGTCCGTCGACACCGACACCGACTTCGCCTACCCAAACTACCGCGGGCCTATCATCGCCCGCCCGCCGAAGATCATCCAGGGGTAAACAACATCATGACGCAATGTCCATGGAGCCCAATCACTACGTTCCAGGTCAGAAGTACGGGTCAGCCTCGTCCCGTACTGGTGGCGTCTATGCTGGTTCCGGCTCTTCCCACCCAGACCATCCTTCCATTATGACTTCAAACGAGAACTTATCCTCAAAGGAGGGGAGCATAGCTCCCTCTACCGCTTCGACCTCTACCAAGCATTCGCTCGCCGCGACGAAAGCATTTATCATGCGAAATAATCGGCTCTACATCAATCAGCCCTCATTATTATACCCTTTACCAATCGACTTAACAGAACTTCATCGTCAATCCTTGCGAACACTGATGCTATTACAGCTTTTCGGCGGTCCGACTACAGCTCCCGAATTCTCCAATAAGCCCCCACAGCGTGTTCTCGAAGTAGGGTGTGGTTCTGCGTTTTGGAGTATGATGTGTCATCGGTACTTTGCGCAGCACGGTCACTCATCCATATCCTTTACCGGCCTCGATATCGCGCCTCTAGTAGGGATGGGCCTCGATGGCGCCTGGAGACCCGATAAGGATATGCGCTGGCGATTCGTCCAGCACGATGTGCGACGACGACCGTGGCCATTCATGGACGGCGAATTCGACCTAATTATGGTCAAGGACATGTCACTCTCGCTTTCGACTTCCATGCGAGACTCGCAATCACTCTTCGAAGAGTACTTACGCGTTCTGAAGCCAGGTGGCGTGATTGAATTTTGGGAGAGTGATCACGCCGTACGTATGCTAAGACCACATATTCTTAGGGCTCCGGTTGCGTCGAAGGCCGCCGACTCTGATTCGGACTCGGACGATAGTAGCGAGGAAGAAGATGACGTTGAGAAATTAGGAGCTTATATCATGACGAATAACACACCGCTCAGCGCGCCGCTTAACCCATTCCTTGTCGAGTACAATGGCTGGGTAATCAAAGGGTTAGATGCTCTAGGATTGTCAGCGGTTCCTTGTGCGCTGATCGGAGCGTACCTCTTACAAGAAGTGGATACCCTCATGGAGTTGCGATCAAAGAGAATAGCAGTACCACTGAGCGAGATCAGGTGGGAGCGCGAAGGCGTCGGCGGTGTAGTGACAAAGGACGGCAAGAGCTATATCGACTCGATGAAAAGAAAGGGCAGGTTAATAGACTCTCGAGTTGATAAGCGGAAGGGGCTGACAACTAGCCAAGCTGCTCTCAGACGAACCGCGCTGGAGACGATGGTAGGGATGATCCTTTGCCTCGAGCCCATTATCCGAGAAGTTAGCGGGAAGAGCCAAGACGAATGGGACGGTTGGTGCGGAAAGATGATGAACGATCTACTACGAGAAGGAGGCACGAGCTGGGGAGAATGTTTAGAAGTCGGAGCGTGGAGCGCCAGAAAGAAGCTAACCCCAACGTTATGATTCGAATGTTTAGTCTAACCTATCCGGCCGTTTGCCCATACTATATTTAGTCGTCGACATCCCTCGCATTAACTCCACTTATCTAAATCTGCATGATGTCGACATTCTAGGGACGATATACCAACATATCCATCTCAATCCGGAAATATAGCTTTACAACTCTCCCTTCCAACGAATCACAATCCATCGTACCTCTTTCTAAGCGTACGATACCGTTTCAAGAAATACCTGTAGCGCCACACGTCAACACAACAGCCAGCGTTTCAACACCCATATTACGTTAAACCAGATGACAAGCCCCACGACGTTAACTTATGAGAAAAATCGAAGAGGGAAACTGGGGACAGGGTTTTAGGTGGTGCATGATCGGGACTAGGAACCTGGCTGGCTTATATATTCTCGTCTTGCCGCTTCTTCTTTTATATATATGGTACATTTGGACGGGATTTAAGGATTTGGAAAGATACAAATGCAGTATATATGTGTGTTGGAACTAACTAGGCGCGGAAGCAAATGGTCGTCCTGGGGAAGTTATATAAAGGAAATGGGTCAAATAAGCCCCTTCGAGAGCTTTGATGTTTATAGACGATACGAATGGAATAAGTCTTGGATGAAACCGCTTTGAGAAATCGTAGTATTGCGTAAAATCAAGTCGACGGATAGATTCGAGAAGTAAACTTACAGCGCTTCGAGTTCTTGTAGATGAAAAGTAAATTAGCCCCCTATCTCTTGAGTAATACGAAATACCCGCGTCTATAAATCTCATGGTATACACATGTAGCTAAGAGAGGTACCAAAAGTATTCGACCTACCTTTCTTAACATACTCCGCATGCATAATGGCTCGTTGGATCTCTTCGTCGTCGCGCAGGCCCGCCTTTGCTTTAAAGGCCCTATGGAGCCGCTCTCGGAAGTAATCGTAGCCCTTGGGATAGTCACGGCCGCGGTTTAGTAGCTCTTTGTAGATGGATATGACCTGCTGTCGTAGCTGGGGGTTGGGCGGGGACATCGTGGAGGAGGTTACGACATGGTCGATGTCAATGGTTTGGGGGTTGGGATTGAAGCGTTCTTGAAGATGTCGGATTGAGTTGGGAGGCGTGGAATGCTGAGTACCTAGGATTTGTCGATTGTAGGTGGTTGAACATGACGCAACGCTACCTTTTGTATAACACTACTTCGTAGTTTATCTTATCACTGGCTAGCTGTAGCTAAGCTCAACCTAAAAGCTAAGGTGGTGGTAGCTGGGTCCCCTACCGAGGTTGCCCCTCCAAAGTATGTACCCCTCCGCGCTACGGCTTAAGCTTAATTACAAATAAAATAAAATAATACGCAGCTAGTACTAAACTTCGATATTGTATGCAACTCGCCTTGTTTCTTTATTGCAACAACTACCTAGGTACTTGGACCATTATTACCCAATACCCAATTGATTCTCTCTTTGTATATACCCTGCGCGTCTATATATTTCAGATACCTTATCGTAAATCTTAGATATCCCGGTATATAATCCAATTGGTCTCTTATTAGTACACAATGCCTCCCAGACCACGCTTAAAACCAGCCTATACCCTCCGCTTCCTGTCTCCAGGCGTATACCGACAACCCACGCTCCAAGTAAAAGATTCTTCCTTTAGTAGCAAATACTCGAGCCGCAGTATCTCATCCCCCGCGAAAAACTCAGACGAACCGCGACCCCCGTCCACCAGATGGCACTCGGACCTCAAAGCGCGCATTGGAAAATGCATCATGTTCGGATGCAGTCGCGAGCAGGTGCACCGCGCCGCCGCCCTCCTACAAATCCTCAGTACGGAGTGGCGCGAGCTGGTCGCCGGCTCCGAAGGGTTTCTGGCAGGCGGGCGCAAGGGTCTCGACGGCCAGCAGGTCGTGTGGGGGGAGATGGATAGCTTCGTAGGTAGTTCCACCACGTAGTGTACCTAACCTATAGGAAGAGTACCTACCTACCTACCTACCTACCTACCTACCTAGGTAGATGAATCAGGGAGCTGCTGACGAACAAGTAACGGCGCACAGGGCCACGTGAATAACGCCACCTACATCCGGTACGCCGAGTCCGCGCGCGTCAACTGGATCATACATTTCGCGGGCGTGGACCCGGCGAACGGCGCGCGGTGGAGGGAACTCATGACGCCGAAGAACACGGGGCTGATCATGAAGTCGATTAAGGCCGAGTATAAATTCGTACGTCGGCTTCTTCCTCTCCTTCCTATTCGCCCATCATAATAGGTACCCGCGAGCAACACTAACCGCCGCACAGCCCATGACCTACCCCGACTCCATCTCAGCCTACCACAAGCTGCGTGCGCCGGTCTCCGAAACCGACTCGTCGCTCGCGCTCGAGTGCGTGATCCTCTCACACCGGCACCAGCGCGTGGCCGCGCGCACGGTCGAAGACGTTGTGGTGTACGACTACCGCGCGGCGCGGAAGACGGCCGTTCCGCCGTTCGCAGTCGACACGTTCCACGATATATGGCGGTTGCAAACGGAGGAGAGGCGCAGGGCTCGGTGGCGGATATGGGAGCTCGAGACGCGGGTCGAGAGGCTCGAGAAGGAGACTTGGGATAGGGAGGGTGCGGTAGAAGATTTCGGGGAGGTACAGGAAGTCAAGAATGAGGATATCGCACAAGAGGACGTATCTGCTAGCACGCCCGTCGGGGGGATACGCCCGTTGTTTTGACTGGGGAGAACGGTTGACAGATACCCTTGGGGCGGTCTGTATATGGCGCGGATGTAAGTATGTGTCCCCACGAGGGCGTAACGAGATAAGTAGGACGAGTGGCGAGTGGTGGCGTCGTTTGTACGACTCTGTGGCAAGTTCTATGCTAGCAGGTATAACAAGCGATTGGAACCCTGGCAGTCATAAAGGTTTTAACACTCCGAGTGCTCGTCACCTAAGCTTTCCGGTATGAGGAAATTTCATACTAGGAGACAAATGAGAGTAGATAGGGTTATACCTTTTAATACTATTAGAGAAGATGTTATATAAAGTAATAGTATAAACATAGTAGGTCCAGGATGACTATTAGCTTGAGGTAGTTTATACTGAGAGGGCATCTATTCATCCATTGTCGTTCATAAGTCAGATAACGAACATATCTTAGGATAGGTTGTATGGTACCTATGTTACAAAGTAAACCTGGGAGATAGAAACGGCATAACTAATGCTTTCAAAGAGAGCAGTGGTCACAAAATATGGGATTTAATAGCTACACACATTAAAAGTATAATGTCTTATATATCAGATGTAACTTACAAGCAGTTAATAATTTTGACGATAGATAAATTGTCTCTATTGGGATACCAACCCATTTCATAGTTCGAGATGAACCAATGTTTTCTCTCTACGTCCCATACCAGAAATCTTTAATCACGGGTGAACTATGGACTATAATCAAGAGGTCATTATGGAGTATACTGGCACAGATATATCTACCTGTTTAGAGTAGATAGAAGTGATTGCTTTATTACTATTTATATTTTAATTTATATTCTGGAGTATACTTTCAAGATAATTACAGGGTTGTCTTGGAAGACTTTCTATATTTATTGTAGCATTGTGAAAGAGTTAACAAAGTACCTAGTTAGAAAGATAGATTGCCTCATCCCATTTACGTAAGTGTTGCTAAATTCAAAACTACCTATAGTTACAAAAAGCATGTCTAAAGAGCCTTGTAAACTAAGTGTTTGGTCATTATAACATTTCATCTCTTATCTACAATAAAGCATTAAACTCTAACACGCCTTATGCTATTCCCGAGAATCAAAGGAAGGGTTATTAGTAGGAAACTAAGCAGTGAGTAGACTAACACAATAACCATTAGAGATATATCTAAACTCATACATGGGCGGAATAAATTTGTAAACCAAGTCCTAACCTAACCTAATCATAATCATATCGTTAAAACTTTGCCGAAGATAAGATAGCCTCTTACTCGATGAGATGAGTAAGAAACATTATAATATACCTACACTATTAGATTCCTGGGGGGCAACATAATTATCCAGTTGATGCCGCACGAACTATCTTGTGAACCATGACCACCGCGGCGATAATATGTATCCGTATCCTAGACCACCTTCTGCAAGATGATAGAGCCTGTCCCGACTAATGGACTAACATCGACCATTATTCAGACCTCGCCTAGTAATCTCTGAAGGCGTGATTTGCGTCTATCCCCAGCTTAGGTGACCTGGAGGTGGCGATGTCCCTTAACACATCCCGGATCTGAGCTTGATTTGATCGTCCTCTAATTCCCCATGGGGTATTGCCTCTTGTCATCTGCGTCCGAGCACACCAACTCACCTAATAGTCCCCCCGACGGCCTTACCCCGGCCATCGACTCCGACTATGACTCGGCTATCCTCACCATGACCGAGGAGTAGAGGAAGCTGTCTTAAGAGGTAGTCGAGCGATACTTTGGGATTAGACGAAGTTATGATAGACCAAAAGAAGTGTCATGGACTCGAAGCTAGTCGTAGTTATGTACTTCCGCCGAGCCCTAGCAGATCTCATGCGCATTCTAGCCCAACCAGCCTGTTTCCCGCCACCATCACAAAACGACTCCAAATAGTCCCCAGGTCGGTAGTTTATGGGAATCGTGCTGCAGTCTAACTTAGACTGGGTATAGCATGCGCAGAGTGAAGTCAAGACTCGCATTGTTAGGCCTCCGTAGTACTGTATACCCCCTTTTCCGGGCCGAAAGGACAGCCCCGTAGCTTCACGCAGACTAGGAGGTAGAATCACTTCCTAAATAGCACAGAGCCGTCCCGTGTAGGCTGGATAGCTAGCAAGAGCAGCCCAAGCGAGCTGTAGTGGCTCACCAATCGGCTGGGGCGCCCCGGGTCTAAGGCGCAGAAGACTGGACTACGGATGTTGAAGGAGGTCACATGTTAGCGTGGGATCATATGTATAATACTATAGGTAGGATGCATTTCAAGTTGGCTGGCTAACCCTTCTGATTTGACTGCCGTGGGTCACGATAGAGTTTTCAACGATACGTCGATGGAGGCATTGGTCCGACCTGAATATGCCATCCTAGTACTAGCCCTCGATCAACCGGTATTAGGGCTCTCTAACCTAGTATATCTTAGTTTGATGATTTCTCAGCGAGGCCACGTATGGGATATTCCGTTGGAAGATATTTGGAGGCGGACTGCTTATGAGGGGATGTCGGAGTACGTGGTTGCAGCACGGACGGTATTACCTCTTGCGTGAACATCGATCGATGTCTTAGGTATGTTTAAGATCTACGAGCTTGTTGCTCACTATATCGGTCTAGTCAGGGACCATGCAGCTATGTCAAATCAACCATGCATTAACGGACATAGTATTGGCTTCTTCATTGAGGGGCTGGGTGAGTTTCGTAATTTCAAAATTGACATATTGTTGGTGTTGTTTTTTACGTATGCTTGTTTCTCTCCAATTTAGTTACTCATAACAAATAACAATACTTTCTTCGATATAGGATCTAGACACGCATTGCCGTGCGTCATCTATTCTAACGTGAGTGGAATGAGTTTATCTGGTGAGCCTACCCCTTTATGGTTCGATACCTAACCGTAAGACTGAGGGAGCCTGTTTTTGCGAATTTGATCAGGAGATTTGCATGGCGTTTGATCGTTATGTAGTGAGAGAGGAGTCGTAAATGCTTTGGTGCGGCGCAGCCGGCCATTAGAACCAGAATGGATTAGTATCGATTTTCCAACTGCCGCTGCAATGGAGTCATGTAGAATCATGTGCAATGCGCGTGTGTATCTGTCAGTATTCCTTGGTTCTTCAGTCGTCGTCGATTTGGATGCCTCTTCATTCCAAATATGATGCATTACATACAACTCACACTTGTCTGCCGGTTTATGCATTCATTGGCATGGTTAGACGAGGAAACAGAAGCTCACCCCAGATTCCATCACAAGTCCCGGTATGGGGAACTTGATCACGGTTATATGATAAGATTGGTGGATAAAACCCCATACCTAACCGAACGAATCCTAGGATGACGGGCCCCGTTTCGAGATGCGCAAACCCGGGGAAAGGCACAGAAAAGGCATCGCATCTTATTTTTATTCGGACCGACGCGCCCATCAACTCATCGTCCACGGCGCAAAAAGGCTAGGACTACCATCAAGCTTAAATAGGCTTACTACAAGCGCCTATGGCAGTTTGCGGGGGAAGAGGATGACTAGCATAAGGGAGAATTCGGGGAGAAAAAGCTGGGGTTCGCTTGAGGTCATCTCCACATGGGATAAGGTTAGAGGATGACAAGAATCGACGGATTACTTTTGCATTGTTCGATATAGTAGTGTGGTGTCTTGATACGAGATGAGGTTTCTCGTGAGGCGTGATACGAGCGAGCTGAAAATAACAGCTTAGTTAATAGCGGATGGCCACCTTTGCTTTGTCTGCCCTATGGGACCTAATAGGAGATCTCGGACGAGTCAAGCCACATTCGGAGTTAATGTTAGGAGAAACAAAAAGTGCTTTAATGCCTGTATCTTCTACCGATGGCTGAAAATGGGTGCCTCGGCCGAGAAGCTTCCTCTTTTCGCTTGTGATATGCGAGCTGGCAACGGCAATTGGAGGAACACAGGCTGTGTGGTCCTTGCGCACTGTATCTCTTCGCACTATGAGCATAAAGCTGTTGGCAGGATCGTCATCCATGTTTTTCATGTCACGTATCATGCATATTACATAGCAGACTCTTCAACTCATCGCTCTAGTAAGCTGCTGTGCGACATCTCCCTTCAGCGCAATCAAGTCACGATGACGACTCGTCGTCGAACAAGAAGACCAGATGCAGTGGGATGTGGCGCTCACGAGCTGAAGTGATGATATTGAATGGGTGAGTGACAATTGTCAGCCCATGGTAGAGAGGGGTGGTCCCGAAAGTCTGGTAACGCATTTCGCGAGATATCACAACATAGGACTTATTGCGACCAAGCAAACCTTTCCCGGGAGCAGTAGACGGGATGTTATCTTTGTTAGACAAGCTTTTGAAGATGCAAAAAATTGAAAAATAAAATAAAACTCCGCCCCCTTTCACTTCCGCAGATGTATATACATTGACCAGGCTCGGAGGAGAGTTGCTAGATAGAGTCGTTCTTTGTTTCGTGATAGGTCGTTTATTTGAGTTGGGGATCAGATAGAGTAGTTATCTTTGGTGATCGTTCACCGAGGGTAGGGCTTAAAATATCAATGCTGGTCAGACGGGCAAAGCCGACTGCTGGAAGGTTACGAGTCAATATCGCGCATTACAGCTCTTTGTTATTTGGTTGTCATCCTTCGAGGCACGCTTTCCCCCATTTTGGGGCTCGAGTCTCGATATAGTTTTCTTATTATGGGATTACCCGTTACTTTTATTGTCGTCTTTGGAGTTCGACTTACCCGTTTCAATACCGACCCTGGCTGTTAGATGTCACGATCCTCGATGGATGAATAATCTTAAGGTGAACCTTGACAATGCTAACGGGGAGAGGCGGCTTATTTACATTAGGGTATGGTGGGGGAAGATGTGGGTGGGTGACTGCTGATGACTGCTAAGAAGTCTATGCAAAGCTCCAGCCCTACGTGAGATACCACAATATTGTCAGAGTCGATTTGATTCATCAAGGCTTTTAGACATTATGATACTTACGATAAAGCATTACTATGTCATCTTTGACTAATAAGACGGCCGTTATCTCATTCTAAAAAGATACTCGGATAAACGGGAAGACATCCAAAGAATATTCTATCTTGTTTTCCCTCGCATTTTGCATATCGAGTAATGCTGGGCGATCACTTGGCCACCCACCAATAACAGCGAGGCAACCAACTGCCTGCATACAACGTAGCATCTTGGCTCTTGCGGTACTCTCAAACTAGTTCTAAGGCTATTTTTGGTACTTCTCGTTTTGGCTTCGTCAGGAAGCCCGGGAGATCAACGCCTACAAAGAAGATGGCGACATCCATTCGGTACAACTCTTTCGCTTCGACTGCCTATCGGGATGTCCAAGAACGGCTATTAATCTAAACTGCAGGATACTGTATATGCCTCTTGTTTTTTTCTTATTCGAAGAATGTTTAGCGATTTGTTCTATGCAGACGGACATTCCAGCAGCTCGGCCGATGCGTTGCGTTGCGTTGATTGTAGAGTGCCACAAAAGGTCGCGTTTTGTGACGCTGGCACTTGGACAATTCTCCTGTAAATTTGTAAATTTGCGGGCATTTCTCAGTTGATCTATCGATCGGTTGGTGACCCCCATTTTTTTCTTTAGCATTTCATCTGCCGTACAGGAGTTTGTAAACAGTGCTTCCGTATGTGGTCAGCCTCATATCTCTGTGTGTAAGTATACGGAGGTACGAAGAATAAGAAACAAGCCGGTTCCTTCATCCGGTCCCCAATGGCACAGCCCTGTGGACGAAGATGGTAGCGGAGTAGGCGAGGTTTGTTCAACGTCAAAGGGAAGGAGAACGGTTACAGGAACGGTGTTCGAATCCTCTTTAGAAACCCTCGATGTCAAGTAACATGCCCGCTTTTTTTTATTTTCATTTTTATTTTCATCCTAGCGATCAGACAGCCTCAACTCCCTGCTAGGTTAGTGCCTATTATACAACGTTTAAAATAATATGGTAGGCTAATATTATCCATTTTTGGGGGTCGCTCTTTGAAGCGCTCGGTGCAGAAGTAGTCGTAAGCCACAACTCAGCTTGATTCTCTTTGCTTCCGAGAGTAGACTTAATATCATGATCATAGAGTATTACAGTATCGTGTAAAGTAGAACACGAGCTTTTGACGTGCTGAGGTTATGCTGAGGTTATCGCTGGTGACCCGGTTTCGTCGTCAGCATCCTGGACATTCCCCAGGTCTCGCCCCTAGCAAGCAAAGTCTTTCTCTTGATACGTGCGTGCCTTTGTTTTTCTCCTCTCGTTTATCCGCTACGATACGCTGTTGACATGCCTGCGATTGACGCTCCTGAGGCATTTGGTGAACTCAATAAGTGGCCAATTAGAAGATGCATACTCCGGCCGTTGTTAAATTACATATATATTTTTATATTTTAATGCTTCACATGCATATTGCTCTACAGATCAGTTCACTGCCGCCTCGTCACCCTTCGGAAAGGTTTCCATTCTGAGGTTAGGGACAGTTTTACTACTGCGTTACCTACGGTACTGGTCAAACTGGGGGACGCTGGGGGGCGCTACGGATGTTGGATGGGATGGAAGCGGATAGGAGGATGTCGGTGGCTGCGAGACAGATTTAATAACTCGACACAAGTCATTGTCTCTCCCGTACAGCCAGACAGCATAGACAGCATACATACACATAGTAACATAGGTAGTAACATACATAGTACAGCCACACAGTGTCGTCCTTGTTATTTCGCCAAGGCTCGCCAGGGACAGAACAGTATTAGCGTCACTCTTCGTCTGGAGATGGTGTATTCTACTTAATATTACTATTACTCATTTCTTATACCAGAACACAACGCCATTCGCCGGAGACGTTTACCTCTTTCGGTGCTGCTAGCCCGAGTCAGGATAGTAACATCGACCATTCACAGTGTTGTTTTTCTCATCCTCGCCCATCCTCGCCAGTCCTTGCCAGGTTCCTGTCTCGTCTTCTTGCCTCTGTGCCCTGCCAACCCTGCCTTTAGGTCTTCTTAGCCTTCTTAGGGCCCTTAAGCCGCTCTCATTTCCCTTTTCCCCTTCCTACTAGTTCCTACTAGCCGGGGAACCCTCTTCTGTCTTTCAGTCTTAGCTTGACCCGTTCGCTATCCACCATCCCATCCCGCCCCATCCTATCCCCATCTTTTTTCTCTTACCTGGCTATTTGCTCCCTCTTCTTCCCGGTTTTCTTTGTTGTTCTAGTGTCGTGACTTTGCCTTCGACGAACCATCTCTTTTCTATCTTTCCAAAACCTCTCATTCTAAATCATCGTGACAAAAGTCAACCATTGCCATTCTTTTCTATCTTAGTACGTCCGTGTTAGTGACCAACAGGTCGGCCTACCCACTTCGACGACCCCGGACGCTCGAATCCCCGCGTTTTCCCAATGAACGTGATCCCTCCGCCTTTTCTTTGAGCGACGGGCCGATTAAGCACGCTTGTGCAGTTGCTTCACTCCAGATTCTCTCCGCAAATACTCCCGTGTCCCAGCATACGCTCTCCACACAAGCCTGGCAAACATTGGACAGGCTGGATTTGGAAGTAATTGAAGAAGACGGCGTGTGACATATCAGAGTGGCGCATTTCGACTGCGTCCAGTTTATTGGAATTTCAATTTATTTAGTCTCGGCAAACTAAGAGATACGAACGACAACATGTCGCAGGCTGTAAAACGGGCTTGCGATGCTTGTCATCGACGAAAAGTAAAGTGCGATGGCATCAACCCATGCCGTAACTGTGCTTCGGCTCAACTCACCTGCACGTACAATGCGATCCCCCAGAAGAAAGGACCCAAGGGATCGAGAGCGAAGGTTATTAGTGAACTCCGCGAGACCCAGCGACAGACTAGTCTTTCAGCAAAAGTTCAGAGCCGACTGAATGGAATTAATAGCCCTCCATGCAGTCCTACGTTATCCCCGACTCCTGGCCTTCTGGCTAGCGAGATGGCGAAAGAATGCATCGAATTTTTCTTCGCCAATATGTACCCGATTATGCCGATTCTTCACCGACAGCGACTCGAGCAGCAATCGATGTATCTTGACCAGAATCTCGACACATATTGTCTGGTCACTTCCTTGTGCGCTTGGATGATGTTCCAACCTGGAATGAACGTGCCTGGCGCCGACCCTTTACTAGAGCATTTACCCGGAGCTAATATCGCATCTGGAATGGTTTTGATCGAAGAGACGATTCGGGTTCGAAAAGGATACGAATATCAAGAATCGCCAACTTTATACAGCCTTTGCACCAGTTATTTCTTGTTCTGTTCCCATTACGCCCTTGACATGCACGACAAGGCCTGGTACTATCTCCGAGAGGCCACGACTTTGGCTCATATTATTGGAATGAACAAGGAGGAGACTTATTTGCAGTATGACAATATTGAGGCTTCGCGACGACGACGTCTCTATTGGCTTCTGTTTGTGACTGAAAGGTAATTTCCCCTACATTATGAATAAGTTACGCTTGGCGTTACTGAAACTAACATCTAAAAGGGCATATGCTCTGCAGCGTGGCCGACCCCTGACGCTTCAGGCTTCTATCAGTCTTCCCACTATAACTGATGATCCTACGGATCCGCTTGCGCATCAGCTAAATGGATACCTAGTATTGGTAAATCTCTATAGGCCGTTCGATGATATGTTTATTACCATCTGGAATAAGACTCGCAACGAGTCATCACCATCCTACCTCAGCGCCTTACAGAAGCAGTTTTCGGATATGATCCCGCCGTATATGAACGTCCAGGATTCCGATTTACGGGCAAACCAGCAATGGCTTAAGACGATTACGTGGCATTTGAACATGCAAAATGGTTGTGTCCCCCAAGGCAGCCAGGATCAGATGCAACTGCAATACCCTATCGACATGTCGCGAGATCTAATGTCGATGACGTCTCAGTTCCAGACTCAGAGCACCGAATTACTAGGAACGCCTCTTGTGGCGAAGTTACTGGAAATCTCATCTGCTTTGATCGACGTCCTATCAATCTTGCCTTCATCTGGCGATCCTTTCAGCATGGGTCCTCGGGAGCAACTTAACTCACTTTTGCAGCTTCTATCTGTCCTTCGCAATGGAGACCACCATTTCCTCCCGCTTTTGTTGAATAAAGTTCACGATGTCTTGCCCCGCCTGGCCAATCCGATTCTCCAGCGTGCCCCTGAGAATGCTTGCATGCAAAACATCGATATATTCGATGGATTCGGCAATGCCGGTATGGCCCAGCCTCCGATGATGACTGATTTCAAGACCGAGCCGTACACTCCGGGTAGCATGCAGCACATCCAGGATATCGGGACAGACTCGGCTCACTCTAACAGCGGTGACGATATGAAGTCGCCTTTCCCTATTGTTAGTTCGCCGCCGGTTATGTCTCCAGGCGTGGATTACCACAACAACGACTTCAACTCGATCCCTGATATAATGAGTCCGATGGGACAGTCGTCACAACATTCATTCAATCAGCAAGCGCCTTTGAATCCGCAGCAACCTCATCTACAACATCAGCACCAACATCATGGCCTATCACATGGTATGAACCAGAATCACAGTATGGGAAATACGATGCAAACAGATATGCACACAAACTTAAGCCACGGCTTAAACCAACCAACCCAGATGTCAGGCATGAGCCAACAACAGAGCTTACCACAAAATCCACAGTTTAGTATGATGAACAACATGCTACATCGGCAACCTCAACAGAGAACGAATAGCTTCATCATGCACCCACAACATCAACACCAACCGTCGCAAATACCTCGAACCGTGGGCGACTTCCATGCGCTCCAGCGAGCGAATTCGGAAAGCGTTTCGATGAATACCCTGGGACTTGGCCACATAAATCCCGAGGTCGACTTCAGCGGATTAAGGTAGTAACGTGGGATCACTTCCACATAAATATCTACCTACTTTTTAAACTCGTATCGAGTCACAACTAAACTATACATCTTTATTATTACCATGACCACTCCTGTCCACACGCGGACCTTGGGTTTTCTTCTGTATATTGTTGGAAGGATACCCAACATACTTAGCCCGCGGGTTGCGAGGCAGATCATTACATTTACATACGAGCGAGGAGCACTCGCGCCCTAGTCCATTTTGAACGACCAAACAACTCGGAATTTCAAATTTTGGAGCATAAAAACTATCTACGTTTAGTAACATGGGATATCAATCGGATCGTTCTAGTCTTTTTTTCTTCTGAAAATTTCTTCTTTTTGTTATTTGCCTTTTTTGTTTTTTTCTGTTTTTTTTTGTCTTGTCTTTTAAGGATGGAGTTTATTAAGGCGTAACGGGAAATCCAGGCGGTGTCTGAGGAGAAAGAAACACCGCGTGTATTATTCTACATGCCCAAGAAACCACGCACCAGCCTTATATCATTTTTGAATGAGGAGGGCGGGGTGTTACGAGAGGAGGATGAACGCAAGTGATCACGACAAGAAAGGGGGGAAAGGGGGTGGTGCTATTAAGTATAGGATGGGGGGCTGTGTCCCAATTTACAGTATTAGCTGGAAAGCTCCGAGAGCGAAAGGAAAGGGTTGTTGGAGGGTATGAAATGGTGTACAGGTATCACCGTGTTAGGTAGACTTATAGTCAAGAATACAGTAAAATAATTAATATTGGGAGCGTCTTTTTCCATGAGGCATAAGTTTTAATGCGTGTAAGTGAATATCCCATGGTTTACACAGGGTTCCTTATCATAATAATATACCTAGGTATTGATAGGTGGGCATAGCTCAACGATACCCCGTCAACCTTAAAACTTAGGTACCTAGGTAGCAAGTATGCAAAAGTTAGGTAGTTACCTACGATAAGAATAGAAGTACATCTTTAATAGATTACCATGTTAGGTAACGAAACAAGATTAAAAGATCGTGGGTAGAACCACAGTGTCCAATTCAACGGGAAAACGGGAACCACCCGCAAGTTGCAAGGTTTTAGGTACCACAAATAGGTACCACAAACCCCACCTCCTTTTTAATCGCGACGCGCTGCAGGGAAGCGCGTCAAGCTTCCATTAGCCAACAATTTACCTATCAGGGGGAAACTACCCCAGATGTGCTCTGGCACTTGACCTCTTTACTTGGTCCACCTGCAGGAAGAAGTAGTCACTTGCATGCATTGCAACCTTCCCGTCGGCTCGATACATACATGTACTTTATCTAGTTGAACCTTATAAGCTTTTAGGCCTAGGTACTGTATTTAGGTAAAACATGTCTAATGACTTGGGTAAGACCACACTACCGCACACTACTCACCACTACACTGCCCTATTTGTGCCTTAAGCTACCTGGTGTTAGCTACTAACTATACAACAGATACCATCAAAATGCCAACTGCTAATATTCCAATCATAGGTACAGACCCAAGCTTAGGCGATGCAGTATCGCAGCCCGAATCTGATCAACTGCATATATCTCCTCAACTACTTTCCTTATCGCAAAATCAATCGTCGTCCCACATCCAACTACCGCCCATAGAACAGCCACAGCAAATACAGCTATGGCCCAACCCTCAGTTACCCCTATCACAACCTCCCTCGTCGCCTTCAACCCTACCGAATTTTTATGAGAAACCATATACAGATTGCCAATTCTCTCCCTCTGTTCATTCAACTCTACCTCAATATCCTTACTCTTACGAAGCCTACCCCCAAGCAACATCGCTTCCACCTCAACAGTACATTTCAGTTTATTCTTCATCCCAGCCGAGTTCAAGCAATACAGAGCCTCAAGAAATTACTCAACACGCCACAAAGCGACGCAAAGCACAAAGTCACGTAGAAGTGGTTAGCTTACTTAGTGATGACGACGAAACTCCCGACTCAACAACTGAACCTCGACAGAAGACTATAGCCACCCCTAAGAAGAGATCTTACCACACTTATACATTATCATCTCCAAGGAATAACTCGTTTCTCACTCCGAGCTCGGTACCTGATTCCATGGAGAGGTCTCGCTTTGTAGGAATGTCTTCTCAGACAAGAGGGCCCACCTCATCTCCTGTTTTTGTCCAGCCTTCGTCAAGTCCAATACGTAGCTTTCGTGCACCTATAACCCATGGTTCGAGTATGTCAAGTCAGGAACCAATATTTCCACCCTCTTCTCCGGTGTCGCCTAGCAAGCAGAACGTAGCAAATCCCGTTCAGGTGGAGGAACCTCCGCTGTGTCCGGAACAGGCGCGCCTGGTTGACTTAATAGCAAGTGGCCAGAATGTGTTCTACACCGGCTCCGCTGGTTGTGGTAAGTCGACAGTACTGAAAGCCTTTACGAAGCGCCTCCAACAGATGGGCAAGAATGTCCGCATTCTTGCGCCAACTGGTCGGGCAGCATTACAAGTGAACGGATCCACCACTTGGACCTACGCAGGATGGACTCCAGACCACCATAAGCGCACATTGGAAGAGTTGAAAGCGGCAGCGCATGGGAGGTTCGTGTACAAACGATTCAAGGAAACGGATGTCCTCGTCATCGACGAGATTAGCATGGTGGAAAACCTGCATTTTGAGAGGCTGAACGAGGTCATGAAAACGGCACGGCATAAGTCATACATGAGTACTCAACCTGCGTTTGGAGGAGTCCAGATAGTTGTGACAGGCGACTTTTGCCAACTTCCTCCTGTGAAGCCTTTTCAGCACTGTATCCATTGCGGATGTGGCCTTGTCGAGAAAATGACCGTTAATGGAAAGGTTCACGTTTGCAAGCGGCACGGTGAATATCGCGACGAAGATAAATGGGCTTTTAGGAGCAAGGCTTGGGCAGAATGCAATTTCGTCCATGTCCACCTCAACACCATTCACCGACAGAGTGATGAGACCTTTATTCGCATATTGCAAAAGTGTAGGATTGGGCGAGTACTCAGCCCTGCCGATACGAATCTCTTGATGGACCACAAATGCATGGTACACCATGCTACTAAGCTATTCGCCACACGGGAGGAAGTTTTTAACGTCAACAAGCGTGAATTCGATAGACTGAAAACTATAAACCATGTTTATTGGTGCTACGACAACTTCGTATGGCAGCAAGCCGCTCATCCGCACCTGGGCTGGAAAGGAATGAGGAAAGCGAACGACGTTCAAACAGAAGGTCCCTTACGCGCACTCGACGATCACCGTTTCGACGAATGCGTGCAACTCAAAAAGGGCATGCTCGTAGTCTTGCTCGTCAATTTAGATTTGCAGCTGGGTTTGTGCAACGGCAGCCAGGGTATCATCTGCGGATTCGAAAAGTACGACGTCAAAAAGCTACCACAGGCTAAGTCTAGCAACAAGGATCCAGAGAACAAGATATTCGGCGATGATGCGTTGATGAAAGAGGGCCAGATCAGAAGATTCATAGATAGCCCTGGTGTTAAGTATAAGACGTGGCCGATAGTACGGTTTCACAATGGTCTGGTCCGGACTATCTATGCGAACTGCTCTGTCTCAGAGCTTGGCGATACGAGACCTTACAGCTTGCTCATGCGAACGCAAATTCCCCTGGCACCCGCTTGGGCGATGACGATTCACAAGAGTCAATCGTTGACGCTGGATCGTGTCATTGTCAATTTGTCGAAGGCGTTTGAAGAGGGTCAAGTATACGTGGCCCTATCGCGTGCTACTGGGCTTCAGGGTCTGAAAATCGAGGGTGATGCAAGGGGGTTGTTAGCCGGGCTAGGTGGGAACCAGGAAGTTCAGGAATTTCTCCGTGAGAAGTTTGGCGATCTGGATGGCGTTTTGAGTTCTTGATTCGTAAAAGAGGGTTGGTTATACTGGTAAACTGAATATGGTTCGGGGTTATTGATGTTCTGATACCCTTGTATTCAGCACACACAACACAGCACTCAGAATAGGGCTAGAATCCGGCTGGAATTAGGGATAAAGGATTGCCTCGCTGGCTGTGTTGGAATAGATGTAGATACCTGGGCATAGCCAGGGGGCTTGTTTTTATTGTAATATGGAACTGGTATGATACATTATGTCCTATTTTACTTATTATGCAGTTGATCTTTTAAGGGGCTCATGAAAACTCCTAAGGATAGACAGCAGAAGGTATACTACCATGGGGCCTTTTGTGAGTAGAAAGTTCACTTAATGAGTTGCGCTTTTCGGGGGTTTCCACCACGTTACATACCCGGGCTATATGTTTTGGATATGTTACTAGCTGTGATGCTAGCTAATTGCTTCACCATGTAAAGGTGATACACTATTACTATCTTTCGGTTCTTTTATAACGATGAAGATTTCGACCGAGTTGATATTTAGGATAATGACTATTAGCGACTATCATCATGATTAATACCATATTTGGAACGCCCTTATTCATTAATTGGTCTGTTAGACGATGACTAGGAACAGCACCCCCACTCCTTCGAGAGCATATTAACGGTGTTTAGGGTTAGTAGACGAGCACATTCCAAAAGAAGCTAGGCATATGATTTGATCGTGTAGTTCCCATCCGCCCCGCTCTCTGTACGTTTTACCGGTAGTCGAGTGTGCCGTGTATATCTATAAGAAGTGAAAAGGAGCAGATCTACAGCAAGCCCGGCCGGCAGTAGTCCGGCGCCGCAGAGCCGGACGTTCGCTCGTCCGGGGAACTGGATAGGTGTTGCGCGACGGGTACCGAGATCTTCCTATTTGATATGAAGCATTGGAAACATGCAATACTTGCTTATCCTAGTTGCTCCTATCTACTTTATAAATCACTACTTAACCGCAGGCTTCTAAGAGGACTAGGTGCTTTCGTGCTCTTCACGCAAGTAGACTCGCTTGTGTTACTCTGGGGCATATGTGGTAAAGAGAGCCTCAGATTCCGCATTATTCTATTCTAGGGGTTAACGGCATTGGAGCAGCGCGCTTAGAGTATTTCCAAAGGAGCACACACACACACAC